>JAYESA010000002.1:97045275-97395922 GCA_036927795.1 Iris macrosiphon
TGCACAAGCGTGCAAAGTGCTAAGTGCACGACTAATAAACGCGTAAAAAATATGCATTAAATCGCGCACCCACTCGCGGGTTGGATGAGATCTAGCCCATCCCCTATAAAACCTACTTACCCACTAAAAGGGGTAAAGCGATATATGGAAAGGAAAAGGACTTCTCCTTTCCCATGTGGGACTAAAAATAAGAGATGCCTTTATTGAATCACATATGTTGCTTTCAAATCAAAGCCAAAACAAATCTAACAATCCCCCATATGATTCAATAAAAGAACAAAAAAGGTATAGCACGATAGGGCGTATAGGAGGGAAACAAGATATTGGCAATCACGCTGTGTATCAGAGGAAGGTGTCTTTCAGACTTGAACCTCCCCTTAGTGACCCAAAGTGACATAAGTCTTCAACTTAGGATCTTACTTGTATAGACTCAACATACAGATAAACACATTATAGGCATTTGATCGTACAACAGTTGTGCACTTTTTAGCCATGTGGTGTCTCAATTTCTTAAGAGCTCTAGAGAAGAGCCTGAGTTCCCATAGAAAGTGGCCCCACTTTAACTCTTAAATAGATAAATCTTTCTAGGTATTCTACAATTTATATACCCTGATTTACAAGCAACAGATTCATTAAGATTTTATAATTACCCTTTTATTTATTGCAGATCAACACTATACAGTAGAGGAATGGTTCTTTACAATTACTATCATATAGTGTTTCCAGTCACACATTAATTTTGTTGTTACCCATAGAACATTTTTCTTGTTGCTTCCAATCAAAGGTCGGGGTGCCTTGGAGGTAACTCAATCTATGTGCTTTTACCCCATTCCTCTTGCCGTCTCCAATACTAGTCTCCTAGAGAGCCCTTTAGTTAGATGAACTGCTAGATTGTTCTTTGATCTGACGAAGTCAATTGCAATTACTCTACTTGATCGCAATTGCTTCACCTGATTGTACCTCAGACGTATATGTCTAGATTTTCTATTATAACTTGTCCTCTGAGCCTTTCCTATTGCAGCTTGGCTGTGACAGTGTACATGGATAGCATGAACTGGTTTGCTCCATAGGAGAATATCTGTTACCAGATTCCTAAGCCAGTCTGTTTCCTCACTGGTGAGGAAAGAGCTATGAATTCTGCCTCCATTGTAGATCTAGAAATACAGGTCTGCCTGGTAGAGTTCTACGCAACAATAGCTTCACCCAGTGTCAATATATATCCACTTGCGGCTTTGGTCTTATCTGTATCGGAGATTCAGTTTACATCAGTATACCCTTCTAATATAGATGGGTATCCTCCATAGAATAATCCATGGGATATCGTGCCCTTTAGGTATCTCATTACCCGTTCTAAGGCAGTATCTCTTTACCCGTTCTAAGGCAGTCCAATATGAATTATTCAGTTTGCTAGTGTACTGACTAAGCTTTCCTACTACGTAGGAAATATTAGGTCTGGTACGATTAGCAATATAGTTCAGATATCCAATTTGCTGAGAATACTATAACTGAGCCATACTGTCTCCTTTATTCTTCTTCAACCTGATACTTGTATCATATGGAGTGCTTACAAGTTTAGAATCAAAATAGTTAAATCTTTTTAGAACCTTTTCTATATAGTGAGATTAGGAGATACCAATCCCTCAGAAGTGCAACTTAATTTAACTCCTAAAATTACATTAGCAGGTCCTATATCTTTCATATCAAAATTTTGAGACAGGAATAATTCGATATCATAAATAATATCCATGTTAGTACAAAAAATAAGAATATCAGCAACATACATGCATAATATTACACAAGTGCTACCAACAGTTTTGCTATATACACCTTTATCAGAATCATCAATAGAAAAACCATATGATAGAATTACCTTATCAAATTTATCATGCCATTGCTTTGGTGCTTGTTTCAGCCCATAAAGAGATTTAATTAATTTGCATACCTTACGTTATTGCCCTGGAACAATAAACCCTTCAGGTTGTTCCATATAAATCTCTTCCTGTAAATTTCCATCCAGAAAAGCAGTTTTTATATCCATTTGATGAATAAACAGTTTATGAACAGATACAATAGCTATTAACATTCTAATTATAACAATTCTAGTAACATGAGAGTAGGTGTCAAAAAAGTTGACTCCTTCTCTTTGTTTGAACCCTTTAGCCACCAACCTAGCTTTATAACAATTTCTCAATAGACCCATCAGGTCTTAACTTCTTTCTGAAGATCTATTTGCAACCTATTGGTTTGCAACCTACAAAAAGGTTAACCAAATCCCAAGTTATATTTGATATAATATAATCTATTTTACGTGCTTTGTTGACCTCTTTCCAAAATAAGGAATCAACTGAGGACATATCCTCTTGATAAGATATAGGGTCCTCTTCAATAAGGTAAGTGAAAAAACCTTCACCTATGTCTGGTTCTCGTCTTGTTCTTTTACTTCTCTTGGGTTCTACTGGCGTAATCTCTTCTGGTTGTGAACTAGAGGTTACATAAGGGACTTGTATAGAAATATAAGATCTAGAAATTTTATTTTTTAATGATATTTTCAAAAAAAGTAGCATCCCTAGGTTCCATGATTGTGTTAGCATCAATATCATTTACCTCACTCTTAATTACAAGAAATCTATAAACAATACTATTTTGGGTATATCCTAAAAATACACAATCTACGGTCTTGGGTCCCAAATTTCTTTTCTTAGTAGGAGGGACAGAAAGTTTAGCAAGACACCCCTACACTTTAAAATATTTCAAAGATGGCTTTCTACCTTTCCAAAGTTCATAAGGGGTCTTATTTTCCTTTTTGAAAGAAACTTTATTTAAAATATGACATGCAGAAAGAAGGACTTCCCCCCATAAATTATCAAATAAACCAGAGCTACCTAACATAGCATTAATCATATCAAAAAATGTTCTATTTTTTCTTTTTGCTACCCCATTCTGTTGAGGAGCATAAGGAGTAGTTACCACATGTATAATGTCATGCAATTCACAAAAAGCGTCAAACTCAGTAGAGGTTTATTCATCCCCACGATCAGACCAAAGAATTTTAATTTTTTTTTTCAAGCTGGTTTTCAACTTCAGCTTTAAAAGATACAAACTTACTGAAAGCTTCATTTTTAGTTCTAAGCAAGTAAATATGACAGTATTTTAAATAATCATCTATAAAATTAATAAAATATCGTTTACCACTACGAGTAAGAATATCATTCAATCATAAATATCGCTGTGAATAAGCTCCAATAGCTGAGAACTCCTTTCAACGGAATGAAAGAATTTTTTTGGCTATTTGGTTTGTGTACATATCTCATATTTTCCATTCCTGCTCATTTCAATCTTAGGAATCAATTGCAACTTAGATATTCTCTTTAAAGAGTTAAAATTAACATGTCCCAAATAACCATGCGAAATATCACAACTATCAGTATTATAAAAGAGAGCATTCGAATCAGAAGTAGAAGTAGATGCAATATTATTTAAACAGAAATTTAAAGTACTACAAGGTATGTCAACAGAAAGTTTAAACAAACCCCCACATACATAGCCTTTCCTAATAAAGATACCGTCCATGGAGATTACAACTCGATCAGACTCAAATACAAGTTTGTAACCATGTTTATTTAGCAAATTACTAGAAATTAAGTTCTTGTTAATGTCTGGTACGTGCTGCACATTATGCAAAGGGAGAATCTTGCCCGAAGATAACTTGAGGTTCACTCTTCCCTTTCCATGCACTCTGGCAGCACTTGAGTTTCCCATAGCTACTGATTCGCCTTCCTCAACCTGTCGGTAGGAGAAAAAAGAATCAATATTAGGGAATACATGGACATTTTCCCCTGTATCAATCCACCAGTCAGTAGGCTGATACGAGGACTCAAAAATAGAATATACGGTTACAAACCTCTGATCATCGATACCGAGAGATTCGGTCCCAGCTATGATAATATGAGCCTGAGGAACAACATAAGCGTCTACAGGTGTTCGACGATCAGGATTCTAAAATCCCTGACCCTTCTTCCTATGGCGGCATTGCTTAGTAAAGTGACCAGGCTTACCACAGTTGTAACATTCTCGCTTAGGTCAGTTGTCTTTTTCAATCACATCTTTTTGCTTAAGAAATTATTTCTTTGCAGGGTTCCTGTTATGGGGGTTGTTCCTCTGTTGATGGGGTTGGCCCTTAAGCTTTCCCTTGGTTTCAACAATGTGTAACTTTGTATCGAATTCAGTACTTAGAGGTTCCTTGTCTCTAGTTCTACCTTCTTCCTCATTGCGGAAGGATACGAACAAGTCGTCTAAGGATATGGGTTCCTTATTATGTTTTAGTTTTAAACTAAATTCTTTCTAGGATAGGGGAAGTTTTTTAATGAAGGCATCAAAAAGAAACTTATCAGCAAATGGCATATATTTTTGAGATGTCTCATGTATGATAGTCTGAAGGATATTTGTCTGTTCAACAACAGACTTATCATCTACCATTTTAAACTCGAAAAATTTGTCTATAATATAAATCTCAGAACCCACTCCTTCATTGGAGTATTTTTTATCGAGAGCTGTCCAAAGTTCTCTGGATGTAGAGGTAGTACAATATATATCATAGAGTGTGTCAGAAAGACAATTAAGAATTTTTCGGTGACAGATAAAGTCTCATTGTAGGACTCTAATTCATAGGTCCTGGCAGGTTCATATAAGTCAGGTAGAATTTTCAGTTCTTTGAGAACCTTAAACAGTTTTAAGAAAGTCAGCCAGTAGGTCATCCTACGCTGCCATCTCTTAAAGTTCAGGCCATCAAACTTCTCCGGTTTGGAGGAGATATAAATATTGGTGGACAGTTCTTCTATGGTGGTGTTCATCATGCAGATATGATTTTTCACAAATAGAAAATAGAAAGTAGACAGAAGCTACGAGATTCTATCCTAAGATTGTTGAATAAATTCCTAAAGAATGCAAATTGGAAGATGTAAAATTAAAGACAGGAAATATGTAGGGGATACGAGGTACGTTACAGTTTGTCCTTAGAATAGAATTTTTTCCCCACGAACAGTACAACGGGTTCCTGGCGATCTATCCCCGAGATAAAACGAATCACTTCGATCCACTACACAGTGCACCCGGTGGCGAATCTCACGAACGATCAAAACCTTGCCCGAAGAAGAGAGATTGGACAGACGGAGAAGTTTTTGATGGAATTTAGGTTCTGGTGGTTTTCTTTTCTTTTTCTTCTCTGTATAATTTTTCTTTCATTCCGAACAGAGAGAGAGAGAGAGAGAGAGAGAGAGAGAGAGAGAGAGAAAGAGAGAGAGAGAGAGAGAAGAGAAAATATATTACTGTTATCTCATCTCAGGATCGTATCCTGGATATATCTCTCACATAACCTTTTCAACTCTTTCTGTAACGGGATTATGTGAGAACGGTTCTGCGGAAGCCCAGCAACCCACCAGACCAAACCAAAAAAAGTTTTGAAATTACCTTTGTATCCATGTCCGTTCTGTGGCGCACTAATAAACGCGTAAAAAATGTATATTAAATCGCGCACCCGCTCACGGGTTTGATGAGTTATAGCTCATCCCCTACAAAACCAACTTACCCTCTAAGAGGGGTAAAACAATATATGGAAAGAAGAATGACTTCTCCTTTCCCATGTGGGACTAAAAACAAGAGATGCCTTTATTGAATCACATAAGTTGTTTTCAAAGCAAAGCCAAAACAATTTTAACAATCCTCCACATGATTCAATAAGAGAACAAAAAATGTATAGAATGATAGGACATATAGGAGGGAAATAAGATATGGGCAATCACACTATGTATCAGAGAAAGGTGTCTTCCGGGCTTGAACCACCCTTTAGTGTTATACATCTCATCTATACAGACCCAAAGTGACATAAGTCTTGCACTTAGGATCTTACTTGTATAGACACAACATACACACAAACACATTGTAGTCATTTAATCGTATCAACAGTTGTGCACTTTTTGGCCGTCTGCTGTCTCAATTTCTTAAGAGCTCTAGATAACAGCCCAAGTTCCATAGAAAGCAGCCCGACTTTCACTCTTAAATAGGTGAATCTTTCTAGGTATTCTGTAATTTATATACCCTGCTTTACAAGTCACATTTTTATTAAAATTTTATAATCAGCCCTTTATTTATTGCAGATCAACACTATACAATAGATGAATGATTCTTTACAATTACTATTATATAGTATTTCCAGTCACACATCAATTTTGTTGTTACCCATTGAACCTTTTCTTGGTGCTTCCAATCGAAGGTCGGGTTGCCTTTGAGGTGACTCAATCTATGGGCTTTAACCCCATTCCTCTTGCGGTCTTCAACACTAGTCTTCTTGAGAGCCCTTTAGTTAGAGGATCTGCTAGATTGTTCTTTTATCTGACGAAGTCAATTATTATTACTCCACTTGATCGCAATTGCTTCACCCGATTGTACCTCATACGTATATGTCAGGATTTTCTATTATAACTTGTCCTCTGAGCCTTTGCTATTGCAGCTTGGCTGTCACAGTATACCGGGATAACATGAACTGGTTTGCTCCACAGAGGAATATTTGTTACCAGATTCCTAAGCCAGTCTACTTTCTTACTGGTGAGGTCAAGAGCTATGAATTATGCCTCTATTGTAGATCTAGAAATACAGGTCTTCCTGGTAGAGTTTCACGGAACAGCAGATCCACCTAGTGTGAATAGATATCAACTTGTGGCTTTGGTCTCATCTGTATCGGAGATCCAGTTTGCATTACTATACCCTTCTAATGTAGATGGGTATCCTCCATAGAATAATCCATGGAATATCGTTCCTTTTTGGTATCTCATTACCCGTTCTAAGGCAGTCTAATATGAACTATTTGGATTGTTAGTCTACCGACTAAGCTTTCCTACTACGTAGGAAATATCAGGTCTGGTACGATTAGCAATATAGTTCATGCATTCGATTTGCTGAGAATACTTCAACTGAGCCACAATGTCTCCTTTATTCTTCTTCAACCTGATACTTGCATCATATGAAGTGCTTACAAGTTTTGAATCAAAATAGTTAAATCTTTTTAGAACCTTTTCTATATAGTGAGATTGGGAGATACCAATTTTCTCAGAAGTGTGACTTAATTTAAGTCCTAAAATTACATCAGTAGATCTTAAATCTTTTATACCAAAATTTTGAGACATAAATAATTTGATATCATAAATAATATCCATGTTAGTGTCACGCCCCGGTCCCGCCCGGGCCGCCGCTCCGCCCTTCCCCGCCCCGTGCGGCCGGGAATTAACGAACCGGACACGTATCACCGTGCCTCGGCGCGCCGGACGCGAATCACCGCGCCCGTCCCGCGGGTGCGAGGGAGGAAGGGAGCCAAGCGAATGGCCCGTTCGAGCTTTCGGGGGACGTGATGCCGCACGGGCCCGGGGTTACGCCCGTGCAAGGCCAATCGTTTAAGTTGATAGTTGGCTATCATCGCATCAATCGAGTAAGCAGCGGAAAGGGACTTGTTGCAATGCAATACATTAGCCAACTGAGTGTTCAGGACAATCGAGGCAACTTGGGTTTCCTTTAGCAAAGGCACACGTTCGTTCCATACATTATGCCCCCTTATACGATAGCATTCTCGGGGCAACAATCGAAACCAGGATTCCGGGTCTTCGGGACTGTGGCACGCCTATCGCTCCCTCGGGCGATCCAGTACCTACGAACAAGTAAACTGTTGGTGGATTAGCACTTTATACAAGTACTGGTAAGATAAATCAACTGAACAGAAACAAGCATTCACTCAAACAGGCACTAAGTAATCATGTTATAAAATATTACATTACTAGTGATCTTTCTAGTTTTACCTAGGTTCATTTTATGCAGTTCTAGCAGAGTCGATTCACTTGTTTAGAAACATGTTTGGAAACAGAGTTTCATATTGAATATGCAAGCAAGCAAACCGTTCACGTTTCAGGGTGTGCGCAGCGTGTCTCGTACGACTCGAGGGTCTGATACAAAGCTAGACACACAATGCACATTCTTGGGGGCAGTCACTATCCAAGCCAACACAATGACTTAGCTATATACAGGGCGGTCCCCGAGTATTCAGGATCGGCAGCTGGTGGAACAGTATACCAATGACTCATTCTCTGAAGCTAATGGCAGCTGTGACCCATGGTGGTTATAACGCATGCAGTTCAGCTCTCCACCAAAAGCCATTGTCCGATCGCGTGCGAATGCATGGAACACTATCAAATAAACTCTATTATGCAGACGAGATGAACCATCAGAATACACTCATTGTTGCGGGGCAATCCGACTTATCACTTGAACACGTTCAGGCACAGTATGGTTCTCTCGAAGCATAGACGATAGTGAACATATTCATGCACTCTAAGCAGGCGATTCAGGATTCTCGTTAAGCAGGCATTGTTTCAAAGACAAGCTAGGTGAGTTCGTTCATTAACATGCAAGGCAGGTTCTATCATTCTCTTAAGAAAACATTGCAAGCAAAAACTCAGGTTATTATTAAGGCGTGCAAGAATCAGAGAACGAAGTTCTGCCCACTCACCTTGATATATAACACCGGCGTGGAGCGGGGCGTTACATACTTACCAACCAACAAAAAGTTTCGTCCTCGAAACTTCAAGGATAAACTTCTCGATATCCCGAGTAGCGATAGTGCCGTCCCTCGCCGTACTCAATCGAAACAATCAAGCAATTCAAGTTCAGGAAACATTTTGCACTTTGAGAATATCTATGGACTTATTGTATGGAACGCTCTTTGCAAAACCATATCGATAATATCTCAGAGTCATAGCAACGGTTTGGGCCAGAGAATCGATTCCGCTCTGATACCATTCTGTCACGCCCCGGTCCCGCCCGGGCCGCCGCTCCGCCCTGCCCCGCCCGTGCGGCCGGGAATTAACGAACCGGACACGTATCACCGCGCCCATCCTGCGGGTGCGACGGAGGAAGGGAGCCAAGCGAATGGCCCGTTCGAGCTTTCGGGGGACGTGATGCCGCACGGGCCCGGGGTTGCGCCCGTGCAAGGCCAATCGTTTAAGTTGATAGTTGGCTATCATCGCATCAATCGAGTAAGCAGCGGAAAGGGACTTGTTGCAATGCAATGCATTAGCCAACTGAGTGTTCGGGACAATCGAGGCAACTTGGGTTTCCTTTAGCAAAGGCACACGTTCGTTCCATACATTATGCCCCCTTATACGATAGCATTCTTGGGGCAACAATCGAAACCAGGATTCCGGGTCTTCGGAACTGTGGCACGCCTATCGCTCCCTCGGATGATCCAGTACCTGCGAACAAGTAAACTGTTGGTGGGTCAGCACTTTATACAAGTACTGGTGAGATAAATCAACTGAACAGAAACAAGCATTCACTCAAACAGGCACTAAGTAATCATGTTATAAAATATTACATTACTAGTGATCTTTCTAGTTTTACCTAGGTTCGTTTCATGCAGTTCTAGCAGAGTCGATTCACTTGTTTAGAAACATATTTGGAAACAGAGTTTCATATTGAATATGCAAGCAAGCAAACCGTTCACGTTTCAGGGTGTGCGCAGCGTGTCTCGTGCGACTCGAGGGTCTGATGCAAAGCTAGACACACAATGCACATTCTTGGGGGCAGTCACTATCCAAGCCAACACAATGACTTAGCTATATGCAGGGCGGTCCCCGAGTATTCAGGATCGGCAGCTGGTGGAACAGCATACCAATGACTCATTCTCTGAAGCTAATGGCAGCTGTGACCCATGGTGGTTATAACGCATGCAGTTCAGCTCTCCACCAAAAGCCATTGTCCGACCGCATGCGAATGCATGGAACACTATCAAATAAACTCTATTATGCAGACGAGACGAACCATCAGAATACACTCATTGTTGCGGGGCAATCCGACTTATCACTTGAACACGTTCAGGCACAGTATGGTTCTCTCGAAGCATAGACGATAGTGAACATATTCATGCACTCTAAGCAGGCGATTCAGGATTCTCGTTAAGCAAGCATTGTTTCAAAGACAAGCTAGGTGAGTTCGTTCATTAACATGCAAGGCAGGTTCTATCATTCTCTTAAGAAAACATTGCAAGCAAAAACTCAGGTTATTATTAAGCCGTGCAAGAATCAGAGAACGAAGTTCTGCCCACTCACCTTGATATATAACGTCGGCGCGGAGCGGGGCGTTACAGTTAGTACCAAAAATAAGAATGTCATCAACATACAGGCATAATATTACACAAGAGCTACCAACAGTTTTGCTATATACACATTTATCAGAATTATTAATAGCAAAACCATATGATAGAATTACCTTATCAAATTTATCATGCCATTGCTTTGGCACTTGTTTCAGCCAATAAAGAGATTTAATTAATTTGCATACCTTGTATTCTTGCCCTGGAACGACAAACCCTTTAGGTTATTCTATATAAATCTCTTCCTGTAAATCTTCTTTCAGAAAAATAGTTTTTACATCCATTTGATGAATAAACAGTTTATGAACAGATGCAATAGCTATTAACATTCTAATTGTAGCAATTCTAGTAATAGGAGAGTAAGTGTCAAAAAAGTCTATCCCTTCTCTTTGTTTGAACCCTTTTGCCACCAACCTGGCTTTGAATTTCTCAATAGACCCATTATGTCTTAACTTCTTTCTAAAGATCCATTTGCATCCTATTGGTTTGCAACCTATAAGAAGGTTAACCAAATTCTAAGTTCTATTTGATATAATAGAATTAATTTCACTATTTATGGCCTGTTTTCAAAATAAGGAATCAATTGAGGACATAGCCCCTTGATAAGATATAGGGTCCTCTTCAACAAGGTAGGTGAAAAAAACTTCACCTAGGTCTGGTTCTCGTCTTATTATTTTACTTCTCCTGGGTTCTACTAGGTAATCTCCTCTAGTTGTGAACTAGAGGTTACATCAGGGACTTGTGTAGAAATAGAAGATCTAGGAATTCTATTTTTTAATGGATTTTTTTTTTAAATTAGCATCCCTAGATTCCATGACTGTGTTAGCATCAATACCATTTACCTCACTCTTAATTATAAGAAATCTATAAGCAATATTGTTTTTGGCATATCTAAAAATTACACAATCTACGGTCTTGGGTCCCAATTTTTTTTTAGTAAGAGTGACAGAAACTTTAGCAAGGAAGCCCTACACTTTGAAATATTTCAAAGATGGCTTTCTATCTTTTTAATGTTCGTAAGGGGACTTATCAGTTTTTTTGAAAGAAACTTTATTTAAAATAAGACATTCAGAAAGAAGGGCTTCCCCCCATAAATTATCAGATAAACCAGAGCTACCTAACATAGCATTAATCATATCAAGAAATATTTTATTTTTTCTTTCTGCTACCCTATTCTGTTTAGGAGCATGAGGAGCAGTTACCACATATATAATGCCATGCAATTCACAAAAAAGAGTCAAACTCAGCAGAGGTGTATTCACCCCCACGATCAGACCTAAGAATTTTAAAAAAATTTAAACTGGTTTTCAACTTCAGCTTTAAAAGATACAAACTTACTGAAAGCTTCATTTTTAGTTCTAATCAAGTAAACATGGCAGTATTTTGAATAATCATCTATAAAAGTAATAAAATACCGTTTACCACAACGAGTAAGAATACCGTTCAATTCATAAATATCGTTGTGAATAAGCTCCAATAGCTAAGAACTCCTTTCAACAGAATGAAAAAAATTTCTGGGCTGTTTGGCTTTTGTACATATCTCATATTTTTTATTCCTACTTATGTCAATCTTAGGAATCAATTGAAACTTAGACATTCGCTTTAAAGAGTTAAAATTAACGTATCCCAAATGACCATGCCAAACATCATAACTATCAGTATTATAAAAGTGAGCATTCGAATTAGAAGTAAAAGTAGATGCAATATTATTTAAACAGGAATTTAAAGTACCGCAAGGCATGTCCACAGAAAGTTTAAACAGACCCCCACATACATGCCCTTTCCCAATAAAGTTACTGCTCAGGGAGATTACAACTCGATCAGACTCAAATACAAGTTTGTAACCATATTTATTTAGCAAATAACCAGAAATTAAGTTCTTGTTGACGTCTGGTACGTGCTGCATATTATACAAAAGAAGAATCTTGCCTGAAGATAACTTGAGGTTCACTCTTCCCTTTCCATGCACTCTGCCAACACTCGAGTTTTCTATAGCTACTGATTCGCCTTACTCAACTTGTCGGTAGGAGGAAAAGAATCAATATTAGGGCATACATAGACATTTGCCCCAGTATCAACCCACCAGTCAGTAGGCTGATACGAGGACTCAAAAATAGAACATACTGTTACAAACCTTTGATCATCGGTACCGATAGATTTGGTCCCGGCTATGATAACATGAGCCTGAGGAACAAAATAAGCGTCTGCAGGAGTTCGACGATCAGGATTCTAAAACCCCTATCCCTTCTTCCTGTGGCGGCATTGCTTAGTAAAGTGACCAGGCTTACCATAATTGTAACATACCCGCTTAGGCCTATTGTCTTTTTCAATCATAGCTTTTGGCTTAAGAAACTATTTCTTTGCAGGGTTCCTGTTATGGGGGTTGTTCCTCTGTTGATGGGGTTGGCCTTTAGGCTTTCCCTTGGTTTCAACAATTTGTAACATTGCCTTGAATTCAGTACTTAGAGGTTCCTTGTCTCTAGTTCTACCTTCTTCCTTAATGCGAAAGGATACGAACATGTCGTCTAAGGATACGGGTTCCTTATTATGTATTAGTTTTAAACCAAATTCTTTCCAGGATCGGGAAAGTTTATTAATGAAGGCAATAATAAAAAACTTATCAGCAAATGGCATGTCTTTCTGAGACATCTCGTGTATCATAGTCTGAAGGATATTAGTCTGTTCAACAACAGACTTCTCATCTACCATTTTAAACTCTAAAAATTTGTTTATAATATAAATCTCATAACCCGCTCCTTCATTGGAGTATTTTTTATCGAGAGCTTCCTAAAGCTCTCTAGATGTAGAGATAGTGTAATATATATCATAGAGCGTATCAGAAAGACAACTGAGAATTTTACTGTGACAAATAAAGTATGTCTCATTGTAGGACTCTAATTCATAGGTTCTGTCACTACCACATTTTCTAGGAAAGGATATTTTAGTAATTTCATATTTAATTAAATATTGCGCATAATAAATAGTTATTTATTGTATTATTTAATTGTTGTTAGATGTTAGTTATTTATTTTGGACTTGTGTTAGTTGACCTAACTAATTAGTTTAGACTCATGGACCAACATGTATTAATTGTTAGATTTGAGCCCATTTATAAAGCCCATTGATTAGGAGGATGATTAAAATTAATTAAACCATTAAACTAGAAGCTTCTCTCCTTAATTATTTCTTCATGAGAGGCCCCAAGGGGTATATTGGACATTTTATAGTGACTTGAGAAAGGGGAAAGGGGGGCCGGCCTATTAAAGTGTAGGGAATTTGTTTTTCTCTCCTCATTTCATTTGAAAACTAGATCTAGAATTTTTTTCAACTAAATTCCTTCATTCCCACTTTATTTCTCTACCAAATTTTATCCCAATTCCTTTCCAAATTACCATTAGAGACCAGTAAAGCAAGGATCTACAAAGAGGAGCAAGGATCTATAAGTTGGAGGCTAATTTAATCATATTTGGAGATTGCATTATGAATCCATCTCCCAATAGGTACAATTAAATTTTTTTCCCTCTTAAATTAGGTTCTAAATATGAGATTTAACTATGAGAATTCAACCCATATGTATAGGCTACCCATAGGATTTGGTTTTGTGTTCATAGGAGGCCTATTGAGAAAGTTATGGTACTTTTTGTGTCAATTTTGGGGGAATTTTGAGATTGACAATTGTTGTGTGTGTCAATTGGTCCTATAGATCAATTTAGCACATGCTTGTGTGTTTGGGGCTAGTGTCGTGTCAACAATTGGATACGTGTAGGTAGTATGCCAATAATTTGGTGATACGTGTTGATTTGGAGGTTTTTTCTCCGATACGGGACTTTGTGTATGTCATATTTTGACACGGACACGCAGAATTGTATTTGACTCTTTGTATTATTCATTAATGATATATTAGACTTGCTCGTGTCCTTCGGGGTACGTTTGGATGTGTGGTAGGCTCATGTCACAAGCGTATCCTAGATTTAGTGGGATATATATTTATGTAATATTGTGTCCTAGATCTTTGTATCTATGTATATACTATTTGTGTATATATTGTTATGTAGCTATTCTTCTACATGTAAGATATATTTATATATTGTTGTATGTGTAGATATGTATATGTTAAGAGGATATTATATGTTATTATATATATTTATATTATATATAGTTATATGTATTTATATTGTGTATATTATATATACATGTACGTATATGTGAAGTTATATATATGTGATACCATATATGTGTATGTTATGTTACTATGTATTATTATGTACATATATATGTATGTGGAAGAGTATATGTGTTTACATACTTAGTGGTATTATATATAGTGTATTATATATACATATTATATATTATGTATTATATATATAATAGAGGAGAGCATGAGCTTTAGCGACAGCAGCATTGCCAAACAGCACAACAGCAGCAACAAGAGCAATAGCGACAGCAGCTGCAGCAGCAATAGCAACAACAGCAGCGTCGCCAAAGCAGCAGCAGCAGCAATAGCATACAGCAACAGCGATAGCAGTTTAGCGACAGCAGCAGGAGTTCGTCGCGGAAACAACAGAGTATCAGCAATATCAGAAGTTTCAGCGACAGTGGGCAGGGGCTTTTAATGACAATTTGGCAGTTTTTAATAGTTACTAGATATTTTTATATATAAATATATTTGTGTATATATATAGTAATTAATATGTACTTATATATGTTCCTAGTTGCTAATTGTATTTTAGTATACTATATGTATAATAATTAGTTGTAGCATATATTATTTATGGATAGTTAGTATAAACACGGTATTGGATTTTACCTTGAGATACCAAGGTAGGTACCAAGGTATTCAGAATATCCAAGGTATCGGGTTTAGGTATCAATATTATGGGTTAGTGTTGTGATACCAAGTTGGTTCAAAAACTAAGACATCTATTTAATGTTTGTAATTAGGATTTTATATAATTAATACTTGTTGATATGTGTGTATAACGTTTTACCTATTAATTTACGTATCCAGAGATACGGTATCCTAGTATTCTAAGATGTAGTTTTTATGACCTAGACTTTAGTATATGAACCCAATATCTTTGTATTAGACTTATGCAACCTAGAAATAGGTAGTTGACCATAGTTGACCATAGTTTGACCATAGTTGACCATAGTTTGACAATAGTTGACCATAGTTGACTTAGAGTTGACCGAGTTTGACTTTTGACTTAGAATTGACTAGTTAACCTAGAAGTTGACTGGTTTAACTTATTTTCTATTCGGAACCTTGGATTGTTGTTATATTCCATATCTAGGTCTTCGAGGCATCGTATCAGACATCTGTGAGACTATTCTTTAGACTTCACGCGAGTCATCTTAGCCCTGAAGTTATGGAAATTGTATTTGTACGAATAGCATATGGAGATCTTCAAAGACCACAAGAGCTTGAAGTATATTTTCATGCAGAAGGAGTTGAATATGAGGCAGTGTTGGTGGTTGGAATTGATGAAGGATTTTGATATATCATTGCAATATCATCCTGGAAAAGCTAATGTAGTTGCCGATGCTTTGAGTAGGCATCCGGTAGCTATGTTCTTGACGCAGGATCGATATTTCCAAAGGACTTGGAGAGCTTGGGCATTGAGGTGATAGTTCCTGGTTGTGCTATGCAGATGTGGGATTACAGATATATTCAGATTTGATGGACAGGATCAAGGTAGCACAGTATGATGATGTATCTCTGAGGAGCATCAAAGCTTAGGTGAGAGCAGGATTGGAGGATGATTTCACCATTGCTGAGGATGGATCTTTGAGGTATGGAGTTAGGTTGTGTGTGCCTAGTGGGGAGCTACATGAGGAGGTATTGCAGGAAGCGCATCGCTCTCAGTATTCCATGCATCCAGGTACCAACAAGATATATCAGGATATGCGAGAGAGTGTATGGTGGTATAGCATGAAGAGGGATGTGGTACAGTTTGTATCCAGATGCTTACTATGGATTTTGTGTCCGGACTTCTACGATCTCCAGGAGGGAAAGACGCAATTTGGGTTATCATTGATAGGTTGACCAAGTCGGCCCACTTTTTGCCTTTCAAGGTGGGTTTGTCTACGGAGAAGCTGGCAGAGATATGTGTGAGGCAGATCGTTAGGATATATGGAGTTCCCATCAGCATAGTCTCGGATAGGGACAGTCGTTTCACTTCTCATTTCTGGAGGAGTTTGCATGAGAGTTTGGACACTCAGCTCAAGTTCAGTACTACATATCATTCCCAGACAGATGGGCAGTCAGAGAGGACTATTCAGACTCTCGAGGATATGTTGCGCACTTGTGTACTAGATTTTGGGGGTTCTTGGAAGGACCATCTCCATTTGGTAGAGTTTGCTTATGACAACATCTACCACGCTAGTATAGATATGTCACCTTTTGAAGCTCTGTACGGTCGGAGGTACCGTACTCCCTTGTCATGGGACGATGTTGGAGAGAGATTTTCTTGAGCCAGAGATGGTTATAGATACAGCAGAGAAGGTTCAGTTGATCAGAGATAGACTTCGTGTTGCGCTAGATAGTCAGTAACATTGGGCCGATAGCCACCGGAGATCTTTGGAGTTCGAGGTATAGTTTAGATTTTTTTTTTGTACTTGTTCTTGGTTGTTTGTTATATATTAAGTTCTTAAGGTGGTATTTTATTCTAGGTGGGTGGTTTGGTATTTTTGAGGATTTCTCCGACATGAGGCACGATTCGCTTAGGTGGAGGCGGGAAGCTTAGTCCGCGATTCATCGGACCTTTCACTATTCTTGAGAGGGTCGGTGCAATTGCTTATATAGACTGGACTTGCCACCTGCTTTGGAGGGAGTGCACAACGTATTTCACGTATCGTAGTTCAGACGGTACGTGGCAGATCCTAGTCATGTATTGGATCATTCGGAGATAGAGGTAGGCCCTATTCTTAGATATCCAGAGTTACCAGTTGAGATTCTGGATCGGAGAGAGAAGGTTCTGAGAAACCAGACTATTCCTTTGGTGTACGTCGCATGGAGGCATCACTCTCCAGGGGAGTATACCTGGGAAAGAGGAGATAAAATGCTAGAGCGTTATCCATATTTTTGTGTGCCTTGAGGTATGTTCTTTCATTGTTAGTTCTGTTCTTTTGTTATGTTCTGTTATTTTCTGGGGGTAGTTTTCGTCTTTGAATTTCGGGAACGAATTTATTTTAAGGAGGGTAGACTTGTCACTACCACATTTTCTAGAAAAGGATATTTTAATAATTTCATATTTAATTAAATATTGTGCATGATAAATAATTATTTATTATATTATTTAATTTTTGTTAGATATTAGTTATTTATTTATGACTTGTGTTAGTGGACCTAACTAGTTAGTTTAGACTCATGGACCAATATGTATTAATTATTAGATTTGACCCAATTTATAAAGCCCATTGATTAGGAGGATGATTAAAATTAATTAAACCATTAGACTAGAAGCTTCCCTACTATATTATTTCTTCATGAGAGGCCCCAAGGGGTATATTGGACATTTTATAGTGACTTGAGGAAGGGGAAAGGGGGGTCGGCCTATTAAAGATGGGAGAATTTATTTCTCTCTCCTCTTTCCATTTGAAAACTAGATCTAGAATTTTTCTTAACCAAATTTCTTCATTACCACTTCATTTACCTACCAAATTTTATTCCAATTTCTTCCCAAATCACCATTGGAAACTAGTAGAGCAAGAAAGAAGCAAGGATCTACAAAGAGGAGCAAGGATCTACAAGTTGGAGGTCAATTTTATCATATTTGGAGGTTGCATTGGGAATCCATCTTCCAATAGGTACAATTTAGTTTTTTTCCCCTTAAATTAGGTTCTGAATCTGAGATGTAACCATTAGAATTCAACTCATATACATAGGCTACCCATATAATTTGGTTTTGTGTTCATAGGAGGCCTATTGAGAAAGTTATGGTAATTTTTGTGTCAATTTTGGAGAAATTCTGAGATTGACAATTATTGTGCATGTCAATTGGTCCTATTGATCAATTTGGCATGTGCTTGTGTGTGTGGGGCTAGTGTCGTATCCACAATTGGGTACGCGTAGGTCGTATCCCAATAATTTGGTGATACGTGTTAATTTGGGAGTTTTTCCTTCGACACGGGACTTTGTGCATGTCACATTTTGACCTGGACACGTAGAATTGTATTTGACTCTTCGTATTGTTCATAAATAATATATTAGACTTGCTCATATACTTTAGGGTACGTTTGGATATGTGGTGGACTCGTGTCACAAGCGTATCCTAGATTTAGTGGGATACGGGGTGATACGATCCACATGTTTGTGCAATTTAATTGTAGATCAATTTCTCTTGTGTTCTTATTCATGGTGATATATATATATATATATATATATATATATATATATATATATATATATATATTGTGGTGTATATATATTTATGTAATATTGTGTCCTAGATCTATATATCTATGTATATACTATATGTGTATATATTGTTATGTAGCAATTCTTCTATATGTAAGATATATTTATATATTGTAGTATGTATAGATATGTATATGTTAAGAGGATATTATATGTTGTTATATATATTTATATTATATATGGTTATATGTATATATATTGTGTATATTATATATACATGTATGTATATGTGAAGTTATATATATATATATGATACCAAATATGTGTATGTTATGTTACTATGTATTATTATGTACATATATATGTATGTGGAAGAGTATATGTGTTTACATACTTAGTGGTATTATATATAGTGTATTATTTATAAATATTATATATTATGTATTATATATATTATGTATTATATATATAATAGAGGAGAGCAGGAGCTTTAGCGACAGCAGCGTCGCCAAACAGCACAGCAGCAGCAACAAGAGCAATAGCGACAGCAGCCGTAGCAACAATTGCAACAACAACAGCAATAGCACACAATAACAGCGACAGCAGTTTAGCGACATCAGCAGGAGTTTATCGCAGAAACAATAGAGTATCAGCAGTATCGAAAGTTTCTGCGTCAGTAGGTAGGGACTTTTAATGACAGTTTGGCAGTTTTTAATAATTATTAGATATTTACATATATATATATATATGTATATATATATTAATTAATATATACGTACATATGTTTCTAATTGCTAATTGTATTTTAGTATACTATATGTATAATAATTAGTTGTAGGATATATTATTTATGGGTAGTTAGTATAAACAAGGTATTGGATATTACCTTGAGATACCAAGGTAGGTACCAAGGTATTGGGAATATCCAAGGTATCGGGTTTGGGTATCAATATTATGGGTTAGTGTTGTGATACCAAGTTGGTTCAAAAACTAAGGCATATATTTAATGTTTGTAATTATAATTTTATATAATTAATACTTGTTGATATGTGTGTGTAATGTTTTACCTATTGATTTACGTATCCAGAGATACGGTATCCTAGTATCCTAAGATATAGTTTTTATGACCTAGACTTTAGTATATGAACCCAATATCTTTGTATTAGACTAATACAACCTAGAAATAGGTAGTTGACCATAGTTGACCATAGTTTGACTATAGTTGACCATAGTTGACTTAGAGTTGATCGAGTTTGACTTTTGACTTAGAATTGACTTGTTGACCTAGAAGTTGACTAGTTTAACTTATTTTTTTTCCGGAACCTTGTATTGATGTTGTATTCCATATCTAGATCTTCGAGGCACCGTATCAGACATCTGTGAGACTATTCTTTGGACTTCAGGTGAGTATATTCTCTGATAGTTTCTCATTTATGATATCCTCTATGTTCATTGTATCTACTGTAGATATCCATGTCTTCTTGACATGATAGTTACATAGATTGGTATATCCGGATCTCGTCATGAGATATTATTCCTTGGTATATGGTGTATCTTGTGCAAGTATTATTTCATTGGTTATCTTGTACATGTACAGACACTGATTATCGGAAAGACTCGCTATCTTCTTGGGCAATCTCGTGCCATAGCATACCGTGGTTGGATCTATTATACCAGTCGAGGGTGGAGAGTACTTTAGTGTAGATATGTGATCATACCCTCATTGTATCAAGTATTGTTCATTGAATAGTGTTAATCATACACCGCACGTATGATTAGCCTGGCCATATATATTGTATCATGTTCCCAAGCCGACTCACACACTTAGTCATTAGTATTCTTTTTCATTGTGATATTGTTCATTATTGTATTCATTCCAGTATTTTCTTATTGTATATCTCTCGTATCTATTGTGCATCTTGTATATTCACATCTATTTACTGTTACATATTTTTTATCATTGATTAGAACTGCTGTTAGAGATGTACTCTGCTTCTTTCCTGACTGAATATATTTTTTCCAGATGACACTAAGGAGTGGTACCCTACACATTATGGACCTCAGGATGTTGTAGCCTTAGAATCAGAGACCCTGGCGCAGGAGGGACTTATCCCGACTGAGACAGATGACCCAGGATTAGTACCTTCTTAGTATTTCTTGTACTGGATTTGTCTTCAGCTTTTGTTAGCATTCTTTCAGACTCATTGATGTATTATTTTAGACTCATGAGTTGTATGTGACTATTTCTGTTCTTTTATTTGATTCGTGCTCATTTTCATCTTAGATCTGTGATTGAGTATATTGTCATTGTTGATGGTTCATTATATTGCTAGATAGATTACCCAAACAGCGTTCTACCGCCGATTTTGCGGCGTAGGCTGGGCGTTGTTTCCGTCTTGCATCCCTACATAGGGTGTGGGTCGTCACAGGTCCTGACAGGTTCGTGTAATTCAAGTAAAATTTTTGGTACTTTGAGAACCTTAAACAGCTTTAAGCAAGTAAGCCAGTAGGTCATCCT
The DNA here is from genome assembly GCA_036927795.1 of Iris macrosiphon. Classification (NCBI taxonomy): domain Eukaryota; kingdom Viridiplantae; phylum Streptophyta; class Magnoliopsida; order Asparagales; family Iridaceae; genus Iris; species Iris macrosiphon. The sequence continues at coordinate 97,066,342 of JAYESA010000002.1, forward strand.
ACGCTGCCATCTCTTAAAGTTCAGGCCATCAAAATTCTCCGGTTTGGAGGAGATATGAATGTTGGCGTACAGTTCTTCTGCGGTGGTGTTCATCATGCAGATAAAAAATTTCACAAACAGAAAACAGAAAGTAGACAGAAGCTACGAGATTATATTCTAAGATTGTTGGAAAATTTCCTAAAGAATGCAAATTGGAAGATGCAAAATTAAAGATAAAAAATATGTAGAGGATTCGAGGCACGTTACACGCTGTCGTTAGAATATAATTTTGCCTCCACGAACAATGCAGCGGGTTCCTGGCGATCTATCCCCGAGATACAATGAATCCCTTCGATCCACTACAACGTGGTTTTCTTTTCTTTTCCGTCTCTTTACGATTTTTCTTTCGTTCCGAACAGAGAGAGAGAGAGACTGAAGAGAAAAACATATTACTGTTATCTGATCTCAGGATCGTGTCCTGGATATATCTCTCACGTAACATTTTTCACTCTTTCGGTAACGGGATTAAGTGAGAACGGTTCCGCGGAAGACCAGCAATCCACCAGACCAAACCAACGAAAATAAAAAATAAAATAAAATAAGTTATGAAATTAACTTTGTATCCATGTCTGTTCTGCGTCGCGCTAAGTGCTAGGTGCGCGACTAATAAACGCGTAAAAAAATGCTCATTAAATTGCGCACCCGCTTGCGGGTAGGATAAGATCTAGTACATCCCCTACAAAACCCACTTGTCCACTAAGAGGGATAAAACAATATATGGAAAGGAGAATGACTTCTCCTTTTTCATGTGGAACTAAAAACAAATTTTTTTTTTATTGAATCACATAGGTTGCTTTCAAAACAAAACCAAAACAACTCTTAACATATATATCATGGAAAAGTGTCCACATATAATTACTAACTTGCATGCCACCACGTCAAATCAACAAAGAATCTCTGAGAAGAACAGCGACTGAGCGACGAAAAAGCACTAGTGTCGCGAAGCTAAAAACTTATGAAGGTGATGGAAATGGATAGATTACCAATTCGGGGATTGGCAGTATAAATGACTACAAACATCCATGAATATTGGTATCAATTATCAGGCAGGCACATGGTCATAAATTTAAGAAACTCTATTATTTCTGCGACCACAAACCATTGAAGGACCACGGCCAAGAGGAGGACGAGCCGAGAAAGGGAGAGGAGGGTGTCATTTTGTCCAAGTCAGGTTAAAGTTAGAGGTTCCGGCAAAAGCGAGAAGGTATCCTTCCAAACTGGACCACCGCAACGATCGAGAGCACTTTTCAGTTCACGGGAGCCACTGAATCCCCAGGGCAGGGATATATACTAGCAATGATCCACAGATCGATTGGTTGATATCAAATGTCCTGTTTTTTTTTTGTTTTTTTTTATTTTGGGGTGTTGCACTCCTCTCCCTTGTCAATTATCATCAATCCTTAGAATTCATAGGCAATTGGAGAACTCCTGTGGTGGTCTCATGTACTGTTTCATTTAGTACTCGTGTGGTCTCATGTACTGTTTCATTTAGTACTCGTGTGGTCTCATGTACTGTTTCATTTAGTACTCATGTGTCGTCTCATCTAACATGTTCATACTTTAATGAGATTCAACCAAAAGGAGAAGAACATGCTGTCGTTGGTGGATCTTGATCTCAAGAAAAAGAAAAAGCTAAATTGTTCCTGTTGGATTGTATTTCGTTTCCGTTGAGCGCTCAAAAAAGGAGAATGATAATGGAGTTGGAAATTTAGTACCACATTGGATAGGAGCTGGGATCATGATGTGTAAATAATTAAAATTGGTTCAGGCCTTACATGATAATTTTCTTTTAACGCATATCGGCCCAATCCAATATCACAACTCATGGACCATATTCGGTTTGGGTGACAATGCGTTCCCAACAAGTGCTATTAGAGCCAGATTCTGGAATTTCAATGTGGTATCAGAACCAGGTTCTGGAATTTTAGATGGACGCGAAGCCGGTGCTCATGGTAAATCTGAACAGTACCAACTATCATTACTGGAGGAGGTATTTGCTTCCGAGAGGTCTAGTGAAAAATCCGAAGAGGACAGGAATTTTGATCATATACAGGTGTGTGGGTACATCAGACAGTTCATTGACAAGAACGTGTACAACCACGTTGCCAATATTGAGCACGCGAGGACACTGTGCGATAAGCTAAAATTTTTGTATGCGAAGAACACCAGAGTAAATAAATTATTCCTGATCCGGATGATGATGAGTCTGCGGTACAAAGATGAGACATCTATTACGGATCACTTGAGTGAGTTACAGGGCGTGGTTGACCAACTATCCTCGATGAGAGTCAAGTTCGACGACGAGGTTAAGGGACTATGGCTGCTGTGTACATTGCCAGACTCGTGGGAGACCGAACGAGTGTCTATGATCACTTCTACTCCAGAATTCGTGGTCAGTCTGAAGTTTGCCAAGAGCGGGGTACTGAATGAAGAGATGCGAAGACGTTCTCAGGACACTCCATCCACATCCCACTCAGAGGCGCTTATTTCAGATAGCCGCGGAAGGGGTAAAAGCAGGGGCCCAGATGGTGGTAGAGACAAAAGCAGGAAAATATTCAATGGTCGGTACGAGGACTCGAAATGTTACCATTGTGGCAAGAAGGACCACATCAAGCAAAATTGTTTCGCTTGGAAGAGATAAGAAGGGCGACAAGGGGAAGCAAAGTGAGAACACTACAGCGGCGGCCTCGAAAATGGAGGCGACGTAATTATTGTAGGTGATGTGGTAGTTTTGAACCTCGCCTGCGATGACAACTATTGGCTGGTGGACTCAGGTGCTTTAACGCACGTATCTCACAACTAGGCACTATTTGCTACAAACAAAACATGCGACTGTAGAGTGTTGAAGATGGGCAATAGAGATGTGTCTGTAGAAGCATGAAAAATATACTGTATAGCCATACGCAGCATATTGATGCAGGACAGCATAAACAGAGGACCTCAGAGCCATCAAACGTGCAACAGAGCTTTTCCGCTAAGCACAGCGTAAAAATATAGGCTCAAGGACCATCCGCGTAATACAGTATGTCCAGGCTGCTTCGGCGTAAACATGGTGCTTCATCGCCTATATGGCGTAAAACTCATCCGCTTTCAATGCAACATTGAAGTGTACGAGGAACGCTTCATATTCTTTGAAATGAACCTGTCAGATCATGCAATAAATCTGATGTCTGGACTCCTGACAAAGAGTACTGCATGACTACCCAGGCGACGGGTATAATGATGGCGCGACACTGCAACCCAGGCTATCATTTACTGCCATTTCCTTTGCGTAAACCACTTTTTACACATACAAAGGGATACGCTGTCTAGTTTTACACATGCCGATATGAGTTGTTTACGCTCCGCAGAAGACAGACAGCCTGCCACGTCAAAAGCTGCACTTCGTACAGGGCTCGAGGCACGTCTTTGCATTTAATGCGCAGAGCGGTGACAGTTTCTTGAGGCACGTCTCTGCATTTAAAGCGCCGAATACTGACAGATGCCCAAGGCACGTCTCTGCACTTGATGCACAGTAGGGTGGCGGGCCTTCAAAACACGCCTCCTCATTTAATGAGCGGGATAAAGACGGATCCCCGTATTTAATGCAGGAGATTTGATTAAATTTCACCGAACCGTCGTTTAGTGACATCCCCTTTGCGTAAACTACTCTTACGCATGTAAGGGAATACGCCGCTCAGTTTTACACAGGCAGACATAAACTTCTTACGCTCCGCAGAAGGCAAACAGACTGCCACATCAGCAGTTACTCTTCGTACAGAATTCGAGGCGCGTATCTGCATTTAATACGCAGAATGATGGCAAATCTTAAAGACAAGCCTCTGCATTTAATGCGCAGGATGGGGGCAGATCTCTGCATTTAATGCAAGAGATTTGATTATATCTCCAAGAGCCGTAATTCTGGCTAAAACGTCCATATTGTTCGGCTTCTATGCCCACTCGGCTTCTATGCCCACTCGACCTCTATGACCGCTCGGCTTCTACGCCACTCGGCTTCTATGACCGCTCGGCTTCTAAGCCTACTCGACTTCTATGCCGACTCGGCTTCTACGCCTACTCGGCTTCTATGCCTATTTTGGCTTCTATGCCATGGTGACAGTCATTGGCTTCTACGCCAACCTCTTCTACACAAGGGATAACTACCTACGTGGCTTCTACGCCATGATCTTCGCAGCAGATATACGTATTTTGTCCCTTAGTTGGACATGCGTCACATGCTCACTCAAAAGGTCATCTATACGCAGGCATTGGTTATTTTAAACTATCGTATAAAAGGGTGCTGTACTTTCCACTACTCGGTTTTTACACCGACTGAGTGGTCACTGTCACTAAAACTCTATAAATAGAGACCTCTATCAACAGAGGACAAGGTCGAAGAAATTAGGTCAGAAAATTGATCAAGAAATCCAGTATCAGATCCAACGGTTAAAGAAATTGGAGGTCAAGAGAGAGAGGAGAGGAGAATCCAGAGCTCAGGCAAAAAGAAGGGATCGACGACTTTGGCATCGAGCATCCACCCTCTTTAGCAACCTTCGAAGCTGCTTTCTGTCTTCTACGACACTTTTTCAATATCGTGTGGTCCAAGGGCTAAAGTGATCGACTGCAGATCAGACACCTATAGCAATATTTACCCAGATTTAATAAATTGTACTTAGTCATCCTCGTGTAGGATCAAATTGTACATTCTTGTTTGTAAACATAAAAGAAGGACGGGTTTTCGTATAAGATCTCGTTTTCCACATATCATCTTTTCCGTTTATTATCCGAAACAAGATGGCGACTCTGCTGGAGATGTGCTCTCTTCTGATGAGGAAGCTATTTCTCAACACGATGCGGTATCCGTGGGATCCGTGAAGAAGATACTGGTCGTCCAGTTCGACCAGTCTCCCTATGAAGACATACTTCGAACATGGGGTAGCTCTCACTCCCTCTCCGTCCAAAATAACAGGAAGCTGCGCAAGGTCTGGATGCCCAAGACATCCTCTACCATTCGTGTGGACTCTCTGATCTCTCCGATCTCTCCGACCAATGAGGTTGTAGCATTGCTTCCTCCGTGCCTTATGCGTAAAATTCAGTCGCCTGTCTCTGGCAGGACCGACAAAACTTCTGGCAAAGCCTCAGCGCTAACCAAGAAGTATAATTCGCGCCTTGTGCGTAAAATTCAGTCGCCTATCTCTGGCAGGACCGACAAAACTTCTGGCAAAGCCTCAGCGCTAACCCAGAAGTATAATCCGCGTCTTGCGCGTAAAATTCAGTCGCCTGTCTCTGGCAGGGCCGATAAAACTTCTGGCAATGCCTCAGCGCTAACCCAGAAGTATAATCCGCGCTCTGCGCGTAAAATTCAGTCTCCCGTCCCTGGCTGAATAGACAAAATTTCTGATGATGCCTCAGCGCCAAATCAGGAATCACAAACGTGCTTCGCGCACAAAAATACATCTCCCTTCTATGGAAAAGCAGGTGATCCCTGCAATCTACGCAAGGGAAAGCAAGCGGCGGACTACTCAACTTCTCGGCCTTTACGCCAGCAAAGGAACAAGCCATCATCTTCTTCTTCTGTAGCTCCTCCTGACCTGCACAATTATCTGATCCAGAAGCGCAAGGAGAGGGGATCTTTCAACATGTCTATTACACCTCCTAGCGAGCACTGTTGTAATAGTCATAGGATTGTAATTAATTGTTGCTGTTCTGAAGCAAAACGGTCAGTTTTTGACCGGTTGAGCTACTCTCCATCTTTCCAGGAAGAAGAACCCATGCATGCATCTGTGAACATGGCTTCACACGTACATAGAGGAGGATCAGGCTCAAGACGTCATCCCTCTAGAACTCCGAGCCGAAGGAGATTCAACATGCTCCTTAGGAACATGGAAGTTGGGGTGTTGCAAAACACTCGTTCGAGGTCGCGACAACAGGCTTCGTACTCTTCTGATTCCGATACTGAGAGTCGCCAGTCTCCCGAATCAGATGCCGATAGTATAGAGTCAACTTCTACAGAGACCTATACTAATCTTTCAATGACACCCAGGGAGATGGGAGTTTATGCCATTGGAGATGAACACAAGGAAGCTTCCCCATCCGGGAACACTGAGCAGCACATTACTACACTGGAGACATCTCTGAAAGAAATGCAATCCATGATGGAAAACATGCACCAGATGATGCTAACTCAACACACAGCAGCTATGGCTCAAGCATCGGTCCCTCCAACTCAGATACGTGTGGGGGTGGACTTACCACCATCCAACGCAATCCAAGAGCCTGCTCTAGATCAGGAGTCAGCAGTTCCTCCGCTTCCTCACTCGGAGAATGTACTACCTCCCGTCGGAGTCACGATGCAATCGATTCCTCATCACTTCATGGTCCCGCTACCGACTGAAGATCCGATGCAGGCAGTACGGGAGTTGAAAGCCCAATTTGATGCCCTGAAGCACAAAGATCAGCTCAAGAAATTGGGAATCAACCAACCTTACCCAGCTATTTGGGAAGAGGTCCCTTTCCCTCCTAGATACAAACCACAGACTATGGCTTTGTTCGAGGGAAAAACATCACCGAGTCAATACATGAACTACTTCAGCATGATGACAGTGTTGTTACAAGGGAACGACGCCCTCCTCACTCGGGTGTTCAAAGGCTGTCTCTCGGGGGTAGCTTACCAGTGGTACCGAAGTCTGGCGGACAACTGCATTACTTCCTTTGAAGACTTCAAGGCCTTATTCTTCATGCAATTCTACGAGGGAGGGATGGACATGTCTATTTCCTCTCTCATCAAAGTCAGGCAGAAGGAAAAGGAGAATGTTCGCACTTTTATCGAACATTTTCGTCAAGCCACTCTACAAATGCCTCCAAGAGTCCCATACTCGATATTGGTCGACATCTGCAGGAAGAACCTTCTCCCCGTGATCTCGGTGTTCACAGGACCATATCAGTTTCGTAATTGGCCCTCGTTCATCATCTCAGCGGTGGCCGCGGAGGACAATAGTCAGAAGGCACGCGATAATGGCATCATGATCTCGGCCTCCGATAAAGGCAAGAGGTAATCCTCCAACATCGACCATCCTCGTGGTACCAAGGGTAAAGAAGCTCTGGCGATCAACACGTCCAGGCAAAAGATGGTGGCTACCACGCAGACAAAGCCTAGGACTTCCAGGCCCATTGAAGTATACTCTTTCGACGACGACGATATTCCGAGCATATTCGAATGTCTCGTCAAAAGCGGCAAGATTACCCTTCCTGAGGTGAGACGGCCCAATGAGACCGGCAGTACCAACAACCCCAAGTACTGCATCTTCCATAGGTACAAACACCACCCCACAAAGGCGTGTTATATACTGAAAAGGAAGATCCAGGAGCTGATCGATGCTAAGGCCATTACTCTGCACAATAGCGAGAAGACGGTCACGGCCAACATGATCTCCCTGCAATTTGACAATCTGCCTCCCCAAGAAATCCTGGACGGTGTTACGCCTATATCCCGGACGACGATGAACATCGTTAATCTCCCTCCAGCTAGGGGTCAAAATCATGACCTGCTACCACTAACTACCCTGCGAGGCGAGACTATGTGGGTTCATCCAGATCTGGTGCCAGAAATCGAAAAAGAGACTCAAGCTGCTAAAGCTAAGTCTAAAAAGAACTCAAGATGCAAACCATGCCATATGGTTGTAATATCTCCAACATCAGAAGACGGGGTCTTGGCTACTGGAACCCGCTCAGGAAAAGCCTACCTCCAGGACTATGGAGCCAGCCAGGAAGATGCAACGGCAGACGCTTCAGCTGCCAAGCCTTCAGAACCAGAATCCGTCGTACCAGAGGCCGGTCATTCGAGACCAACTTCGGCAGACAAAGGGAAGCAAAAAGAAGTGTGCTTCAATAAACCTGTGAAAAACATTCCAAACAAAGGTTTAGAGAAGCCATACAACTTCGACATCCTGGCCCAACTAGCTAATACACCAGGCAGGTTGTCCATCTTCGAGCTACTCAGGCTCTCTCAGGATACTCGTCAAGCCCTGAGTGAAGCATTGATGCAGGCGGATGCATACTTGACCCAGCTTAAGTCCCCTAACGAAGAACCCGTGGCCTGTCCTTAATGCCACAGTGTGATGGAGGTGGTCCCAAACATCACTTTCACTCAAGATGATATGCTGTTAAAACATAACAGGCATGACAGACCCCTCTATTAAACCGGGTACATCGGTTCCATGGAGGTTGACTGGATTTATATAGATCCGGGATTATCGATCAGCATCATTCCATATAGTCTGCTCAGACCGCTGAGGATTCCTACCAGCGAATTGGCTTACACCACCACTACAATCGTGGGTTTCAAAGCCGGAAGAAGTAAGCCGTTGGGGAAGATTCGCCTGAGGATCCAAATTGGCAACCTCAGATCGGTGGCTACGTGTTACGTCATCGATTCAGAGGTATCCTACAACATTCTGCTGGGTAGACCTTGGATCCACGACCACAACATCGTTCCTTCAACTCTACACCAATGCTTTAAATATGTAGACGCCCGAAGAACAGTACAGACGAAGATTGCTGACCTGAACCCGTTCAAAGGAGTAGAATCCTACTACTCTGATGCCGTGTTGTACTCTCAAGACTACACGGAAGAGGTGTCAGCCGAAACAGAGAAGTAATCCCATCGGGAGCCAGAAGAACCCTCTGCCAAGCAACCTCTGACAATCAAGGTGAAAGGATGGACTACTCGTCCAAAAGCCGTAGAACCTATGGCTATCCACCTAAACGAGACCAGGTCAAGAAAAGGGGGTGATCCTCTAGTGATCACTTTGAACCAGAAGCCTCTACCCTTGGTCATCAACCTTCGGCACGATAGGCAGCCGAGTGATGTAAACGCAACCGGGAATAGAGTTTTAGATGATAATAAATATCCTCTTTTCCAGTATATTGACGTCCAAATTCCAAATCAGGAATCATCCCCCTACGACGATATAGAACCTATAGCGCAAAAATTCGTGGAAGCTATAGATCTCTATCATCCGTATATATGGGAAGTAGCGTCATCATCCAATGTCACCACGACATACGGACCGCATGAAGATTCTATCTTCACTGTCCCGCCTACTTGCAGCAGTTAGCATCCAATAGTCTTCGGCCGCATGCGCAATGAACCGACTGTGCAAGAGGATTCTTCCAACGACGATGTCGGTAAAATGCAGGTTCATAGATACAACCCACAAGCTCTGAAGATCATGCAAAATATGGGTTATAACTTGAAGCTGGAACCGGGTCTCAACTACTCGAAAGGCAGGCGAATGCCGCTGCACGGTGATCCCTACTATCAACGAACTCGTTTCGGGTTAGGGTATACCACCTCCCTCGTAACTCCTGAGTCAAACAAGAATATCTTTTCCTCCTCTCAAAATGGCTCAGCGTCCTCCGACTCATCTCATGCTCTCGAGCGAACATTATCAGTGAATATGGTAGTGACGGATTCCTTCGAATCAGACAAACAAGAATATGAACTGTTTGAGAATGACGCTTGGGCTCAGCAAATAGATACACAATGGGAGTTCTGCTTCGAGCAGAGAGAACCGCCCACTGAAGACAAAGTTATCCAGATTGACGTTGGGGATGAACTTTCGCCAAAGCCGATATTTATCAGTAACAATCTTTCCGAAGCAGAAAGGGAAGAAGTTATCCAGCTGATAAAAGAATATATCGACGTCTTTGCGTAGAATTATGAGGATATGGCAGGCCTTGATCCAAAGGTTGCTACTCATAAGCTTAATATATTGCCCGATACTAAGCCTGTGAAGCAGCACCAACGCCGGTTCCACCCGGATATGATGGACACCATTGAAGCTGAGATCAAGAAGTTAATAGCCTGCGGCTTCATCCGTGAAGAACAATATCCCGACTGGGTCGCCAATGTTGTCCCGATCATAAAGAAAAATGGAAAAGTACGAGTCTGCATCGATTATCGAAATCTGAACGCAGCCTGCCCCAAGGATGAGTTTCCTCTTCCCATCACAGACGTCATGATTGATAATACATGCGGCTTTGAACGTATGTCTTTCATAGATGGATTTTCAGGATACAATCAAATCAAGATTCATCCTGAAGACGAGAAGCATACTGCCTTCCGGACGCCATTGGGGGTATATTGCTATACGGTCATGCCCTTCGGATTGAAGAATGGCTACGTACCAACGGGCTATGAGTAACATATTCCATGAGCATTTATGCAAGACAGTGGAGTGTTACGTGGACGATGTAGCTGTCAAAAGCCGCCTCAAGGATAATCACATCCAAGACTTGAAGATAATATTTGACTTGATGCGCCAACATCAACTCAAAATGAATCCTACAAAGTCCTTTCTGGAGGTATCTAGTGGCAAATTTTTGGAATTTGTCATAACTGCCAAAGGCATTCAAGTGGACCCTGATAAAGTCAAGGCCATCTTAGAAATGTGACCGCCCCGCAATCTGAGGGAACTCAGGGGATTTCAAGGTCGTTTGGCTTATATCCGGAGATTCATATCCAACCTCTCTGGGAGATGTCAGCCATTTTCTCGTCTCATGAAGAAAGGTGTATCCTTCGTATGGGACAAAGCCTGTCAGCAAGCGTTCGGTGATATCAAGCGCTACCTCACTGTCCGCCAGTTCTGGTGCCTCCTATCATAGGAAGACCATTTGTGCTGTATGTTCGAGCGATGGATCATACTCTAGGAGCTCTTCTCGCACAAAAGAACGAGATAGGTCATGAGCAGGCTATCTACTACCTTAGTAGGACGATAGTGGGAGCCGAACACCGGTACAATCTAGTGGAGAAAGAATGCTTGGCTCTGATATTCGCTATTCATAAAATGCGATATTATGTCACAGACCAAACCATTCACATCATCTCCAGGATCAATTCTCTTCGGGTACTGATGAACAAGCCAAGTGTTCTTAATTTCCGACTCGCGACCTGGGCGATGTTATTAACACCGTATGACATGGTGTACGTCCCTCAGAAGTTCGTTAAAGGCCAAGCATTGGTTGACTTCCTAGCTGCTCATCCAAACCCGGAGGCCTCCAAGCTGTACGAGGACATTCCCGACGAAGTTGCAGTGTAATTTCGTAATGGAAAGTGATGCATGGTAACTGTTCTTCGATGGTGCCTCCAGAACTGGTCCTAGGGGAAACGTGGTTTCGGGAGTAGAAATTGTCCTGGTTACACCTGATAAGCTTGTCATCTACCGAGCATATTTTCTTAGCGAGCCATGTTCCAACAATGTGGCAAAGTACAACGCTCTACTAATCAGTCTCCAAGTCTATCATGTACGATGTCTAAATATACATGTCGTGTACAATGTCAATACGATAATCAAGGTAACATCTCATGACTGCAGATCCAAGCTATACTAGTCCGTGTAGCACAGTGTCAAAAATTCAGATGTAACATTTCATGATTGTTGAATTTATAGAAATTATCAAGAATTGGAAATTATCAGAGAATGTACTTGCCTTGGGTCCTTAGCTGGTATTTATGGATGTCCTGTTCCAGAGTATCCCCTGGGTAAACCAACAGTCCTAAAGACAACACAATATAACATTTGCATCAGATGCTACCCTAACATACAGTCTATAAACACTGGCCTTAGGGCCATGCCAGGCAGGGCACTAGTCAACTAGGGTCATCTAATAGGAATACTTATATACGTATCTTAATAACATATATACTTACAATATATCTTTATATATATCAAATTAAATACATATGCAATGTATATATATATTAAAAATATACTAAAGGTTATACAAAATATATCTACACATACGAATTAACAAAATACACACATAGACTAATTACATATATATACTCATATATACCAATTAAAATATACAATACTATATCCAGGTAAATATATCAATTTATATATACAACCCAATACGAAAATATAATCTACATATATATATTTATACCAAAATACGGTTTTATATATACCAATTAAACATACCTTGAAAATATGCTAAGTATATATATATATAAAATACTTATAGTAGAACACGTATTTATATCTATCAAATTAAACACATATACAATATATATGTATATACCTTAAAATGCCAAGGGTTTATAAAATATATATACACATATATATATGCCAATACATTATATATATAATATGAAATACTAAAACACATATTTAATACATGTATAACATTGAATGAAAAATAAAAATATACATGTACATATATTAAATTATACGATACCAATTTCTTATATACTATACATATTCCAATATTTAAAGCATTAATTAAAATTACTATACATTACATACATACCTACATACATCTATTTAAGCATTTTATTTATGAATAATATACATGCTAATATTTACATATACTTATACATTGATTAATATACCATTATATTCACATTAAATAATTACCTACAATACATATACATTTTATATATATATACTCATGTATATACATACGTATATATACATATATATATATATATATATATATATATATATATATATATATATATATATATATATATATATATATATATATATATATATATAAGAGAAGGAAGAGGGAGAAAAAGGAGGAGACTTACTGAGTGGGGGCTTGCCGGCCGCCGGACCGGAGATGGCTGGTGGTGGTGATGGTCACAGCGGGAGGGGGAGGAGCAATGGTGGTCGGGTCGGAGTTGGATGATGAAGATGGAGGTGGTAATGAATGAAGATGATGGTGGTGGATAATGGCAGCGGCTCGACGTGGAGGGGGAGTGCCGGACTTGATGGCCGGAGGGAGATCGGTTCTGGAGTAGTGGTTGGCCGCCGGGTTGAGTTGCCGGAGCGTGAAGGCTGAGGGGGAGGAGGTTGAAGAGCTGACCGCCGGAGCAGTCGCAGCAAGGCGGAGGGAGAACGCAGAGGGGAATGCTCCGGAGTCGCCGGAGCTCGACAGCGGGGAGCCCGGGGTGGAGCAGCTGAGTCGGATGGGTGCAGCGGGAGTCGGGGTCCGATCGACGGGGGAAAAATAGCAGAGGGAGAGGAGAGGATGGAGCGCCGCGGAAATGGGGAGTTGTGGATGCCGGAGGGAGATCGTGAGGGGCCGCCGGTCGTGCTCGCCGGAGGTGGATTGACAGTAGAGCGCCGGCGCCGGAGGGATGTGCAGCGGGCAGGGAGGCCGGAGGGTTGACAGCGGGTCGGCCTGAGAAGAAGGCCGGAGTGACAGGGGGCGCCGGAGTTCGCCCGGAGCACGGGTGAACAATATTCAATTCCCCCCCCCCCCCCCTTTCTTTTTTTGAATTTAAATTCAAATGAAAGAAAAAACAATAAGAAGAAGAGGGAAGGAAGAAGGAGAAGAAAAAGAGAAGAAGAAAGGAAGGAGGAGAAGAATTACATACGGATGAGAGAGGGGATGTGGGGGCTTGTGAGGGGGTGGTGTTTTCTAGGTTTCCTAGGGATTAGGGTTAGGATGTAGACATGATATTAAATAGGATGAGGGAATTTGATGGAGGGTGAGGATGCATCCCTGGAATGGGTGGCTAGGATTGAACATGAGGAAATAATTCATGTAGGGATGAGGATTTTTAATTAAAAAATTAATAGGCTCCCTCATTGGTTAAAATAATTGGGTGAGGCCACAAAATACAAATTTGCAATTTAGCCCCCTTAAATTTGGGAAATTGCACAAACACATGAAATAACGAAAATTTGGCGGGCGATTCGGGGTCCGGTGTTTTGTAGGGTCAGGGGCGCTGTATGATCGGTATGGGCTCAATTTAGCAGGGCACTGGAATTAAATTGGGATTTTAGAATCAGATAAAATAGTATCCTCAATTTAAATAGAATTAAATGCAAGTTGTGTTCAACAATTAATTAGGAGTACATGGAGCCAAAATCAGGTCAGGTCATCAATACCAATATTGAAGAAGACTCAGAACAAAATGTTTCCCTAATTTGGGCCGCACGAAAAATAGGTCAAGATGGCCTCCAATTTTCGATTGGAACGCACAACGATAAAAATAGGGATTTATTAAATAACGTCCGCGACGATTTTTGCGCGGCCAGAAATAATGTACAGAAAGCACAATTATGAGTTGCAAAAATAGCAGAATAGAAGGCGGGCATGTCTAGGGCAAGATTGTGAAACTTGTTGGAAGACAAAAGTCAGGGTAGTGCTCCAAATATCGAAGCAACGGCAATGCGCAAAAATATTAAATAAAAATACAGTAATTAATTACACCTCCAATAAATTAATTCTAAAATAAAACAATTAACCTAAAAATTCCATGACTCCGACAGGTGCTCATCTACTGGTTTCTAGGTCAAGTCTACCATCACAAACACAATGAACACTGTCTATAATATAATATTTTAAAGTACACATCATACAGATATTTAATTTAAATATATACTATTCATGCAATTAATTAATTATAACTACAATAATATTAAATATTATAAAAGGTCGAAAATACCCCTATTTTCAGAATGTGGTAGTGACAAGTCTACCCACCTTAAAAGAATTTCGTCCTCAAAATTTAAAATCCTCATAGTAGCATTTAATCAGGCATATTATTTTTCCCTCAAAATTTAAATTCGTCATCCATGAAACCCGGTAATAATCCACAAGGTCTTTTCACAATTTCAAACCTTTAAAATTATTGCATAACCTGAAAAATCCTCGAAATAAAAATCAAAGTCCATTTATCAAAATTTCCTCGAAATTTTTTTTTTTTTTTAATTTCTTCCTCAAAATACTCAACAAATACGATACTTAAGGATTCTCCAATGTTACATCCAAATATAAAGTTCTAAAATTCATAACTTGCAATTAAATAAATACATTGATAAATCTCCCAAAATTTCCAAATTAATAACCAACTTAAACATGTCATAATCTTTCCTGGAATTAATAAACCACCAATTATGCCATGTTAATTTCTTAACCATTTATTTAATTCAATATTCATCCTCGAATTTTAATCATCTTGTTCCTCTTGTCAAGTAATAACCTCTTCATGAATCTTTACTACAGTCAACACCAATAATCACGGTCTAAGAAAATTCTACCTATAGTCATACCACATACAATCTAGGGGGAACATACATGGTTATGGTCTTATTTGTTATGGTGTTGCAGTCTATGCATCAGGGGTACTACTAACTACATTCTAACAAGAAAATCATGCATACAACTATTGTACTAGGCAATCAATCAATCAAATAGGTAGGAACAGAATAAAGGAAAGAACAGAAACTGCTAACACATTACCTGTAGTATCGGTCTCCTCGACCGTCACCGTAAATGCCCGTCCTGCTGGGGTGGTTCCCTTCGCGGGTGCTGAGCAATATACGGTTCCACAGGTAGCCTAACTGGATCTCTATAATCTGAAGTTGTGCGCTGGCCGGGAAGATAAGAGGCTAGAAGACAATCCCTTACTCGATGTCCCGCAGCACCACAGTGCAAACAAAGTCCTAGCCTCGTTCTACAGCTCTCCCAAAGGTGACCTGGCTTCTTACAGAAATGACAAGTCTGTTGTGTCTCTCTCGGAGGCTGTTGCTGATTCTGCTGAACACGGATTGGTGCCTGGTACTGTTGTTGATGCTGATACGCCCATGGATGTTGCTGGACAGGAACTGGTGCTAGGTACTGCGGTGGATGCTGAAATGTCCATGGTTGTTGCTGAATATGAAATGGTACTTGGTACTGCTGTTGGTGCTGAATACGGGGATGCTTGGCCGGTCCTGCGCTATCATTCGTATCTCCAATAGTATTGTGACTCCTCTTAGGCCTGAGGTCCAGGTCCTCTTCTGCGATCTGAGCATCCATTAAGATAGCCTCATAGGTAGCGGTACGACGACCAGAAGTGCGCGACTTAATCTCTCTTGTCAGTCCCTTTCTAAATTTCTGGGCTCGATCTTCTGGGTCCCGAATCATAGACGATGCAAAACGGCTCAACCTACAAAATTCTGCAGCGTACTCGTCGACCGACATGTTTCCTTGAACTAAGTCATGAAACTGACTTTCCAAGGTTCCCAATGCCACGTCGGGAAAGAACTTCTCCTTGAAGAGTTCCTTGAAGGTCTCCCAAGTAAGTCCTTGCGCAGTAATTCTCGGCTCAGTGCGATACCACGTGAGTGCAATATCGAACATCTGACTGCCAGCGGCTTCTATCTGCAAGTTCTCCGGAATCTGGGTCAATCGCAGGCTTCTCTCTATATCCTCTAGCCAGTCGTCAGCGTAGAGTATCCCTTCGGTACCTTTGAACTCTCGAGGCATCATCCTTTTGAAATCCACTATAGTGCCTGATCTCTGCTGTTGCTGGCCAGGAAACTGTTGGTACTGTGCTACTCTCTCCAAAGCTTGGAGAGTCACTTGATGAGCATTCTCCATGTTTTCTTTCATCAGCTCGGTTTATGCCTGGTACGCTTTTGCTTGCACCCTCTGAGCCTCAGCTTGAACTCGCTGAGCGTCTGCCGTCACTCTCTGGGCATCTACCATGCCTTGGATCAACGTAAACATCTACGTTCCGTCAATGGGCAAACCTCCGGGAAGAGGAGTCGGTGGAGGAGGAAGGTTGTCCGTCACAGCTGCGGCTATCCTCTTAACAGGTGGAGGAGGAGGATCACCTACGTGCATCGGAGATGTAGGAGGAACTACAGCTGTCTGTCCATCAGGTGGAGAGGTGGCAGACCCCTCTAAAGCTGATGTTCCCGCTCTCATAGACCGTGTCTGCGGCGACATCCTGAAGACAGATCCCAAAGAATCAATTTAGGCAAAATGCGATATCATCAAGGAAGGACAGTACAGTTCTAAGGAAGCAACATTCAAGATAAATAGATTGGAATAACATTCCTAGTTGGGATTGCACAGGTCAAAGATACATTCATGGTCTGATACATCTATCCCCTAGGTACCACAGTTCTACTAGAAACATACTCACTGCTAGCTTCCTTACCTACTGCAACAGTTGATGTTAGTTATTCTTATCACCCAAGTGCATATCAAATGCAACACTCTTTACTAAATACTGCTCTCTCTAATACAATCTTAAATGGACACCCAAGTCAGTGGGCAGTGAGATCTCAATCATGCTCAAGCCAACATATCCTTACACATGCATCTCATCTACTATATACTAGTATATCTCTCTCACTATAAAATTTTATCCTCAAATGAAATTCCTGAAAATAACTCCTCGAATAAATTTTTTTTTTTTTTTGGTAAAATGCATACTCTTTCCTCAAGGTTAATTATCTAAATACTGAAGTGAAACTTAATCACCTTAAAGATCCTTACAGACTTGTCTAGGTTTATTGAATCAAATCTGAATCCTCAAAAATAAAATTTTAATAACAATATTTCAATTCCTCAAATTTCAAAATTTTGCAATTCATTGAAATCTTCAAAATAACTTTTAATAACAATCTCAATCTTCTCAGAATCCTAAAACTTGAATTTCATTTTCAATCTTCAATTAAAAATTTTAAATCCACCTTTTGTAGTCCAATAGCTCTAATGTTAATCATTTTCACTGTCCTCATTGTCGGCATCATCAAATAATACCATAAATCAGTCTATAAATTCATCTTGATATGAAATCAAGCCCTACTATGAAACCAAAAATCCTAACTTAATAACTAATCAACAACTATCAATCAATATCACAAGTGAGAATGGACGGAACAAGGGAATGATTTAAATGGGAAATTATAACAAGATTCTCAGGGGTCATCCCAGGAATCTCTCAAGGAATTGTGATTGAGTATTTGCTCTCGTCCTAGTATCCTATGTCCTAGATTCTATCGCAGGCACGCAATAGTGTAACAAAGATGCCACACTACTACGACATCGCACAATTCGCGAAGTCTGACCTGCATGGGCCACCACTAAAAACGTGTCACGACCCGCACCCGGTTTAGGGGTACGAGTGCGTGGGTACGTCCAGCCTATGCCGCAGCATCGGCGGTAGAACGCTGTCAAGGTCTTGATACTATCTAACTAATGTCACGCAAGCATCCAATCTCCATTAGGAGGCACGGATGACACAAATAAGATGAACATATACTCAATCACAGGATTACAGCACGATAAGATTTTGAAACAGAAATTAAAATTAAACACAACACAAGTCCACAAGTAATATTCTAACTCAACAATATCCAAGAATCACCAAAAATGCCGGAGACAAATCCGGTACCAAATAGTCTACTTAAAGAACTAACAATAAATAATAATTCCGGCTATAACTTCCAGAATCACAACTAACTACCAAGTCTGCAGCTACTCACCATATGGTCCATAAAGTGTCGGACAGCGGTCCTCTAAGGCATAGTCTGGAAAAATATTTCCAGTCAGGAAGGAGCAAAGCAACACTCTCAAATAACAGTTCCATTAATTGATAAGGACTATAAAGTAATAAACATGTCATGCTAGCTATTGAGAAGACAGTGAAATAAATGTAATGGCAATTAAAGAGAGACAGGCAATGTAAAGAGACATGCAAACTAGGCGATGTGATATAGTCAGTGCATGAAGAAATGGAAAGAACAAGGTACAGTATCATATATGGGTGATGTAGTATATGATTTAAATTAGGGAACCATAATCTATTCTAAGTGTTTGAAATAGTAGTTTCAAAATGTGATCGGCTTGGGAACATGTACGATAGCTACAAGGCCTGGCTAATCATGGGTGAAGAGCATGATTAACACTTACAATTTCTATACTACAATAAGAGGTTATGATCACATTTCTTACTAACTACTTCCCCGCCCCCAACTAGTACTGTGGATCCAACCATGACACGTCACGATACACGAGCAAGTCAAGTCTATCAT
Source organism: Iris macrosiphon (assembly GCA_036927795.1). Taxonomy (NCBI): domain Eukaryota; kingdom Viridiplantae; phylum Streptophyta; class Magnoliopsida; order Asparagales; family Iridaceae; genus Iris; species Iris macrosiphon. The sequence goes on from JAYESA010000002.1 coordinate 97,085,190, forward strand.
GTACGATGTCTAAATATACATGTCGTGTACAATGTCAATACGATAATCAAGGTAACATCTCATGACTGCAGATCCAAGCTATACTAGTCCGTGTAGCACAGTGTCAAAAATTCAGATGTAACATTTCATGATTGTTGAATTTATAGAAATTATCAAGAATTGGAAATTATCAGAGAATGTACTTGCCTTGGGTCCTTAGCTGGTATTTATGGATGTCCTGTTCCAGAGTATCCCCTGGGTAAACCAACAGTCCTAAAGACAACACAATATAACATTTGCATCAGATGCTACCCTAACATACAGTCTATAAACACTGGCCTTAGGGCCATGCCAGGCAGGGCACTAGTCAACTAGGGTCATCTAATAGGAATACTTATATACGTATCTTAATAACATATATACTTACAATATATCTATATATATATCAAATTAAATACATATGCAATGTATATATATATTAAAAATATACTAAAGGTTATACAAAATATATCTACACATACGAATTAACAAAATACACACATAGACTAATTACATATATATACTCATATATACCAATTAAAATATACAATACTATATCCAGGTAAATATACCAATTTATATATACAACCCAATACGAAAATATAATCTACATATATATATTTATACCAAAATACGGTTTTATATATACCAATTAAACATACCTTGAAAATATGCTAAGTATATATATATATAAAATACTTATAGTAGAACACGTATTTATATCTATCAAATTAAACACATATACAATATATATGTATATACCTTAAAATGCCAAGGGTTTATAAAATATATATACACATATATATATATGCCAATACATTATATATATAATATGAAATACTAAAACACATATTTAATACATGTATAACATTGAATGAAAAATAAAAATATACATGTACATATATTAAATTATACGATACCAATTTCTTATATACTATACATATTCCAATATTTAAAGCATTAATTAAAATTACTATACATTACATACATACCTACATACATCTATTTAAGCATTTTATTTATGAATAATATACATGCTAATATTTACATATACTTATACATTGATTAATATACCATTATATTCACATTAAATAATTACCTACAATACATATACATTTTATATATATATACTCATGTATATACATACGTATATATACATATATATATATATATATATATATATATATATATATATATATATATATATATATATAAAGAGAAGGAAGAGGGAGAAAAAGGAGGAGACTTACTGAGTGGGGGCTTGCCGGCCGCCGGACCGGAGATGGCTGGTGGTGGTGATGGTCACAGCGGGAGGGGGAGGAGCAATGGTGGTCGGGTCGGAGTTGGATGATGAAGATGGAGGTGGTAATGAATGAAGATGATGGTGGTGGATAATGGCAGCGGCTCGACGTGGAGGGGGAGTGCCGGACTTGATGGCCGGAGGGAGATCGGTTCTGGAGTAGTGGTTGGCCGCCGGGTTGAGTTGCCGGAGCGTGAAGGCTGAGGGGGAGGAGGTTGAAGAGCTGACCGCCGGAGCAGTCGCAGCAAGGCGGAGGGAGAACGCAGAGGGGAATGCTCCGGAGTCGCCGGAGCTCGACAGCGGGGAGCCCGGGGTGGAGCAGCTGAGTCGGATGGGTGCAGCGGGAGTCGGGGTCCGATCGACGGGGGAAAAACAGCAGAGGGAGAGGAGAGGATGGAGCGCCGCGGAAATGGGGAGTTGTGGATGCCGGAGGGAGATCGTGAGGGGCCGCCGGTCGTGCTCGCCGGAGGTGGATTGACAGTAGAGCGCCGACGCCGGAGGGATGTGCAGCGGGCAGGGAGGCCGGAGGGTTGACAGCGGGTCGGCCTGAGAAGAAGGCCGGAGTGACAGGGGGCGCCGGAGTTCGCCCGGAGCACGGGTGATAAGTATTCAATTCCCCCCCCCCCCTTTCTTTTTTTGAATTTAAATTCAAATGAAAGAAAAAACAATAAGAAGAAGAGGGAAGGAAGAAGGAGAAGAAAAAGAGAAGAAGAAAGGAAGGAGGAGAAGAATTACATACGGATGAGAGAGGGGATGTGGGGGCTTGTGAGGGGGTGGTGTTTTCTAGGTTTCCTAGGGATTAGGGTTAGGATGTAGACATGATATTAAATAGGATGAGGGAATTTGATGGAGGGTGAGGATGCATCCCTGGAATGGGTGGCTAGGATTGAACATGAGGAAATAATTCATGTAGGGATGAGGATTTTTAATTAAAAAATTAATAGGCTCCCTCATTGGTTAAAATAATTGGGTGAGGCCACAAAATGCAAATTTGCAATTTAGCCCCCTTAAATTTGGGAAATTGCACAAACACATGAAATAACGAAAATTTGGCGGGCGATTCGGGGTCCGGTGTTTTGTAGGGTCAGGGGCGCTGTATGATCGGTATGGGCTCAATTTAGCAGGGCACTGGAATTAAATTGGGATTTTAGAATCAGATAAAATAGTATCCTCAATTTAAATAGAATTAAATGCAAGTTGTGTTCAACAATTAATTAGGAGTACATGGAGCCAAAATCAGGTCAGGTCATCAATACCAATATTGAAGAAGACTCAGAACAAAATGTTTCCCTAATTTGGGCCGCACGAAAAATAGGTCAAGATGGCCTCCAATTTTCGATTGGAACGCACAACGATAAAAATAGGGATTTATTAAATAACGTCCGCGACGATTTTTGCGCGGCCAGAAATAATGTACAGAAAGCACAATTATGAGTTGCAAAAATAGCAGAATAGAAGGCGGGCATGTCTAGGGCAAGATTGTGAAACTTGTTGGAAGACAAAAGTTAGGGTAGTGCTCCAAATATCGAAGCAACGGCAATGCACAAAAATATTAAATAAAAATACAGTAATTAATTACACCTCCAATAAATTAATTCTAAAATAAAACAATTAACCTAAAAATTCCATGACTCCGACAGGTGCTCATCTACTGGTTTCTAGGTCAAGTCTACCATCACAAACACAATGAACACTGTCTATAATATAATATTTTAAAGTACACATCATACAGATATTTAATTTAAATATATACTATTCATGCAATTAATTAATTATAACTACAATAATATTAAATATTATAAAAGGTCAAAAATACTCCTGTTTTCAGAATGTGGTAGTGATAATTTCGTAGCATACGGAATCTTGCCAGAAGATCCTAAAGAAGCAGTATCCGTCAAAAGACGATCATTATGCTTCTATTTTGACGCATCGTCACAATGTTTATATCGTCGGTCTTATGATGGACTATTATTACGATGTCTCTCTGGTGATGAAGCACAGCGGATTATCCGTAAAGCCCACGACGGCGTATGCAGAGCGCATCAACCCGGTCCTAAGCTACAGGATCGCATCAGAAGAATGGGCTATTACTGACCTACTATGATCATAGATGCAATAAAGTATGCATGACAATGTAGAGCCTGTCAGGTCCATGCAGACTTTATCCATCAACCTCCCGAACATCTACATCCTACGGTTGCATTCTGGCCTTTCGAAGCATGGGGTATGGATATCATTGGTCCTATTCACCCGTCTTCTTCCAGAGGTCACCGGTTCAAACTGGCCATCACGGATTACTTCTCCAAATGGGCAGAGGCGATCCCTCTTGCTGAAGTAAAGGCATCTAATGTGATCAGCTTCATCAAGCATTACGTCATTTACCGCTTCGGGATACCCCGAAAGATAATCCATGACAATGGGCCTCAATTCATCAGCCAAGCATTTTATCAATTTTGCGATAAAAATCGGATACAAAATATCGTATCTATGACATACAATCCTGCTACTAATGGTTTGGCAGAAGCTTCAACAAAACCATTATCAAGCTCTTGAAAAAGTTTGTCTCTTCAAACAAAAGAGATTGGAATGAGAAGCTGGAAGAATGTCTCTGGGCATACCGCACAACGGTACGGGCACCGACAGGTTGCACCCCATTCTCATTAGTTTACGGAAGCGAAGTAGTTCTCCCTATCGAGATCTAAATTTCGTCACTCAGGATAGACGTGGCTAATGAGTTGACTCAAGAAAAGAATGACCTGTTAAGGCTTCAAGAGCTAGAAGGATTAGACGAGAAATGCCTCCAAGCTCAACAGCGCATCGCGCTCTACTAAGCACGCGTTTCCAGAGCTTTTGATCAAAAAGTGAAAGAAAGGGTGTTCAAAGTCGGCGAGTTAGTTTTAGCCGTAAGAAGGCCGATGATTCTGACTCACAGAAGTAAGGGCAAATTCCAGCCCAAATGGGAAGGCCCTTATGTGATCGAGATGACGTTCTCAAACAACGCTTACAGGTTAGCCCAGCCTAATGGAGACCTGTTAATGGCTCCTATCAATGGCAAATTCTTGAAAAGGTACTATGCTTAACCTCCTCTACTCAAGTAGAATATGGCGAAAACCTTATTCTGACAAAACTACTTCCAAAATAAAACTAGTTGGATATTTCTATCATGTCCATATGACCTCTGAATAGATGTATCCTGCTAAAACTTACCGAGAGTATATCACGTCCATATTACCTCTGATATCACTTTCACCCAAACCTGTCATTTACATTCCGAAATGATGGGTCCACAAAGTCAGATGAAAGCCTCTTTATTATTCCCAAAAAAAAAGAGAGCGAAAGTACATTGAAAAGCAAAAGCAAAAGTACATCATTTTGGTGGAGCGGTCAGGTCATGAAGCTGCTGTGCCAGTGCAGCCATTCTCTCAGTCCTGGAACCCAAGACATCATTGCGAGCCCGCTCCAGTCGTGCCTCATCATTGCTCATGAGGGACAATTCGGCTCTAGCCCAAAGAAAACCAGCACGGGCGACTCCTGCACGCGCCAAGTTCTGTTATGCTACGTCCAATCGGCTATCCGCCACAATTAGAGCTTCCGATGAGTGAGAAGCCCACTCCTTTGCCTGAGCGAGTTTTGTTTCCAGCTTGCGGACCCTCGCTACATTACCTTCATGCTCAGTCTGGCACTTCGTTTGAAGAGCAATGACCTCCTCCAGGACGACTTTTCCTTCATCCATCTTCTGCTGATGTATCTGGATGGATTTATTTACGCCTGCCATCTGTTTGGCAAGCCGTGCAGTCATGGAGTCGTATCTAGCCTGGACTAGATCTTCGACATTCTCCCGAGCTAGCTGCAAGTATTCGTTAATGGGTTGCTCCAAACCATTAACTATCTCCTCCAGCGTATCAGCTAGCCCAGAGTCGTCAAATTCTCGGACCGGCACTATCGCAGACTGGGAGGACCTCTTCAGCGACGCAAAACTCAGATTCTTCGTCAACACCATTGATATTAACATTTTTAAAGTGGCATAGAAGATGCCGGTATACTGCTTGATCAGCGCAGCTAGATCCGAATGGACGCCAGGAGTGGCCTTGATATTGGCAAGTTCCCCTCCAAGAACAACCGCAGACGATGTCGCCACGGCCGTCGCCTCAATAGTTAGTACGACGAAAGAAGAAGCGCCAACACCGGACGAAGATACCAGCATACTCAAAGGAGGCATTGTCGCAATGACAGGCTCGTCCTCCTCTTGAGATATCGGGACCTCGTCGACAAGCGAGCCGGCACCCGAAGATGTTTCCTCTTCAAAATCAGCCACCTCTGTGTCGCCGCCAGGACCTGACACAGAGCCGAAGGGCGCATTTACACTGCCCTCCCCGAAGAGGTCTTCCCCCTGAAAAGAGGACGAAAGGAAGTTAGTATCGAAATGACGCTAACTTTTCTAAAAAGAGGCGTGAAGACGACATTTACCCATGGCCGACGGCATATATGTCGCATCTGCAGCCTGTACAGCTAAATCATTTCTTAACGATGCTAAGCAAGCTGTCATACCTGGAGAAAGGGGTCAACTAACTGATGCTGGCAAATAGTCTTCCAGGTCCTCGTCAAACTCCAACCGAGGCTCATCGGCTGGAATCTCGCTGGGTGCACTGACAGACACGGCAGGAGTCTCTCCCAATGCTGACCCGGACAAAGATTTCCTCATTCGGCTCGGCCCCGAAGGCGACCTCGTTCTACTACCTGAAGCAGTAGCAGCGACGGTAGCCTCCAGCAGAGATTCTCCGGCACCACCAGCCGGAACTGAAGAGGTTCCCTCTCTAAAAGGCGAGGAACCTCCAATCAAAGAATCATCCCCAACATGGGGAGACGCAGGCTCACTTCCAGGAGCCTCAATGCCAGGAATCCGGAGAGGACGATTACCCGTCTTCTTCTTCCTCTTGCAAGGGGAAGTTTCCTTCGGAGTAGGGGCCCTTCGCTTCCCGGAGATTACCAAAGGCCCTACAGGCAGAGGTACTTCACCCCTCGATACCGCCAACAGAGGCTCATCTGGAGTGACGGACTCCTCACCCTCGTCAGAAGAAACCGAAGGGACTTCGACTCTTCCCCCAGACGTGGAAGAGGGCACCCTAAAACTTCCATGCATGTCAAAATCACGATAGAAGGTGTTCGTTGCCACATAGAACTTGGCATACGAGTGTAGGATGCGCAACTCCGTGGAGAGTGTAATGACCGGCACGGTAAAAATCGCTCCAGTACAACCTATGAGAAAATATCGCCATCCTCTCGCTCCATCAATGAGTCCACCCCTGGACCGGAAGATGGCGACGGTGTTGCCCACGTGCAACTGATCATACCCAAACTGCCTGGCAAACCGACTAGGCAGGTTGGGCTCCAAGAAGCAGTGGTCTTCACTCCTGTACAGTAAATGGAAGGGTCTAATACAGACCAACCAATTAAAAGCTTCAGAAGAAAGATTGGTATTCTCTCTACCGGAATCCTCAAGCCTAATCTCCGATTGATTGCGATGTACGGAGGGGACAGTGCATAAGAGCTTCCAGCTGTGACTGAAGTCCAGCGTCCGCCGACAGTCTAGAACCGTAGTCACATTCCAGGAAGATTTTTGGTAGTTCAACAAGAAACTAGCCCCCGAACTACTGCCGGAGCCGGGAGACATAACCCTGGGGTTATGAACAATTAACCATCCCATCAGATACAGGTATGGTAATTCTACCCTGGGAAAGCTATCACGCCGAGTCTTATCAGCGAGCAGCCCGTCAGTCATAGCCCTCAGGCCAGCTTGAATGCGGCACACCATGGCAGAAAGCAAGCCCAGTCTTGCCCCGAACACCAGACGCACTACAGGCCATAGCGTGTTGCGGTGAATGCGGTCCGCAGATGCGACGCCAGGTACCACCACTCGGCGCAGCCATATGAAGAGAAAGCCAGCCAGTTGAGCTTCCCTGGACAGAGGCCTGCGGCAGTACCTCAAATAACTATAGGCCTTAGTGCCTACAGGATACTGTCCTACCCCTTCGTAGAGGATCATGTCCGGAGCCCCAGCGTCTACCATGAGATCGTCGACTACCTGAGCATTAAGCACGCTCAGAGGATTCATAGGCAGATCCTTGCCCTCCAACACCTTCTCCGGCTTAGCAGTCCTAGACCGATGAAAGAAGAGGTAGGACGTCCATCTATTAATGTGAGCCAAATCTGAGGGCTTACCATAAAAAGTGGTGCAAGCGAGGTAGTGGCACATCAGCTCCTGGTATGCCTCCACTACCCGAGTGTCTGAATCTCCCAGCTCCCGGTTCGTGGGAACATACTCTTCATATGGAGTATCCCACATCGGCAGTCTCGAGATCTCTGCCATCTCATGAAGGGCCAATCCCAGCTCCCCCAGTGGAGTGGCAAAAGTTTCTGTAAGCGAAATATATCGCTCCAACAGTGCCAGAAACAGGTTGGGGTTAGGAGGTAACCCAACACTGGTGGCACTCACAACTGCAAACAGACCAATGTTCTCCAACTCGGTCTGAAAATGCTTCAGGACCAAATCAACTAAGCGAGCCCATCGAAGGTTTGCAGGGGTGATCCACCCACCGCATCGAGGGTTCATCTTGGGGTATACTCCCCCGTGCCCCACAGAATCATTGCAGAAGGTCGATAATTGGATCGGCTAGATCACTAAGCTGTCTTCACTCGGGATACTGCCCGGGTACAATCCCCTGAACATCGTCACAGAGCCGGAGGGCGGCTGACAAACGACCCCTGGTCAACTCCTTTCAGATAAAAGATCTTCCCCGGCCTGCCGTGAAGATCGGGAGTCAGCGTCCACGACATCCGCCTTGGATGTGTAGCATGAAAGAAAGCCGAGATGGGATAGTTTCTCGGCATCTTGGGCAGATACAAAACCAAGCTCCCGGCAGGGAAAACCCAGAGTTCTCTCTTTAGGTACTGCTTGTCAATCATGTCCCCGAAGAGGAAAGCCGTCTTTAGGTACTGGTCCCCGTCTATGTACGTTAGGGGCTCCCCATTAATCAAGTTCAGCAGCGTTCGCTCGCCCTGAGCCGATATCAGAATTTCCCTTCCTTCGGGATACTGGGGCCCAGAGATAGAAAATATCTCCAGGTAGTTGGAGTGCAGCATCCCTGCGGCAGAACCCATCACATCTGTCATGACCCGCACCCGGTGTAAGGGTACTAGTAGAAAATAACGCCCAACCTACGCCGTAGAATCGGCGGTAGAACGCTGTCTAGATAATCTATCTAACATTATAATGAACCACCAATAATAATAGTATACTCAATCACATGACTAAGATAGAAATGAGCACGAATCAGATAAGAATAGAATAGTCACAATACAACTCATGAGTCCAAAATAATACATTAATGAGTCTGAAGAAATAAGAAATAAGCTGGAGACAAATCCAAAACAAAGAATACTACGAAACTACAACTCCAGGGTTATCTGTCTCAGTTGGGATAAGTCCCTCTTGAGCCAGGGTCTCAGAATCTAAACCCGCAACATCCTGGGGTCCATAATAGGTAGGGTACCACTCCTCAGTGTCATCTGGAAAAATATATCCAGTCAGGAAAGCAGCAGAGTACATCTCTAACAGCAGTTCTAATTAATGATAAAAACTATGTAATAGTAAATAGCTGTGGATAAACAAGATGCACAATAGATATAAGAGATATATATACAATAAGGAAATACTGGAAATAAATAAAATAATGAACAATATGCCAATAAAACAATAATACTAATGACTAAGTGTGTGAGTACTAGCTTAACATGTGAATGGCTTGGGCAAGATGCAATGCGGCCTGGCTAATCATACGTGCGGTGCATGATCAAAGCTATTCTGTAATCTGTACTTTATTCAATAGGGATATTGATCACATATCTATACTAATACTCCCCACCCCCGACTGGTATAATAGATCCAACCACGGTATGTTATGGCATGAGATTCCCCAAAAAGAGAGCGACGCTTCCCGAGAATCGGTGTCTGTACATGTACAAGATAACCAATGAAACAATACTTGTACCATATACACCATATACCAAGGAATAATATCTCATGACGAGATCCGGATATACCAATCCGTGTAACCATAGTGTCAAGAGAACATGGATATCTACACTAGATATAGTGAACATAGAGGATATCATAAATGAGAAACTATCAGAGAATGTACTCGCCTGAAATCCAATGAACAGTCTCACAGATGTCTGACTCGGTGCCTCGAAGACCTAGATATGGAATACAACATCAATACAAGGTCCCGAAAAGAGAATAAGTTAAACTAGTCAACTTCTAGGTCAAAAAGTCAATTCTAAGTCAAAAGTCAACTATGGTCAACTCTAAAGTCAACTAAAGTCAACTATGGTCAACTATAGTCAAACAAAGGTCAACTATCTATTTCTAGGTTGCACAAATCTAGCACCAAAATCTTGGGTCAAAATACTAAAATCTAAGTCATAGGAACCACAACCTAAAATATTAGGATACCGTATATTCGGATAAGTGAATCCAAGGTAAACCTATACATCAACCATAAAGTATAATAATATAGAATATTTACAACAATTAGGAACCATAATTTTGAACCAACTTGGTATCCACACAAAGTCACAAACTCGATACCCAAACTCCGTATCTTGAGTATCCCACTTAGCTATTTTTCCACAAGGTAAAGCTTAAGATACATAGATATAGTATTTACCCTTATACATAATATAATATATAAACTAATATTATACAATTAAGAATATAATAATACTAGTATTATATCTCACAATAAATACATATATATATACATATATATATATATATATAAATATAATATATAAAACTATATAATAAACTGCCTAACTGTCACTGAAAACAGTGTGGTAAAACACTGATTTTTTAGTAAACAGACTTTCAGCGACAGTTCCAACTGTCACTGAAAACGTCGTCGCCAAATCTGCTGTATAAACGCACTGCTGTCATCTTATTGGTGACAGTTCAAACTATCACAGAAACGACTGTCGCTGCTGCTGTTTAAATCCCGCCCACTGTAATTAATGACAGAAACTATCATTAAATACCCATTAAAGCTACAGCGGCTGCTGCTGCTGTTTAATGACAGAAACTGTCATTAAATGCCGTTGTCGCCAAAGATAATATATATAACTATATATATATATTAATATATAAATATATAAATTAATATATATATAATATAAATCAATTAAATAAATATATACATAATCCTACACATATATATATATAAATAAATATCAATAGCTATAAAACACATCCTATGTACTAATGTACATATTTTAACATGGTTAAATGCACACATACATAATTATGTTTAATAAAAATACCTTTATTTATATATTAATAATCATATAATAATTATAAATAATATAATTACTTATTTAAACACATATATATATATATTTTATAAAATATTTTCATATAATTTATACTACTAACATAATTTGTAACATATATAAATGCATGTAAAAGAAAGCTACATATATATTTATACATTATATTAGTATACCTACTATACATAATTCTATGCTACCAAAAATACCATAATAAATACACTATAATAAATATATAACATCTATATATATTTACTAATTATAATTTAAGAATTAAAGCATAAATAATTAGATCTATACATAAACACACACAAATGGAGAGTATCACACCGTATCCCACTAGATCTAGGATACGCATGCGACACGAGTCCAACACACAACCAATTACACCCCGAAGGACACAAACAAGTTATAAATATTATTTATGAATAAATCAAAGTGTCAAATGTACATCTATGTGTCCGTGTCAAAATACGACATGTACAAAATCCCGTATCGGAGAAAAAACCTCCAAAACAACACGTATCACCAAATTGTTGGGATACGACCTACACGTACCCAATTGTGGACACGACACTAGCTCCAAACACATAAGCACATGCCCAATTGATCTATAGGATCAATTGACACACACAACAAAATGTCAATTCGGAATTTCCCTAAAATTGACACAAAAAGCACCATAACTTTCTCCATGGGTCTCCTATGAACACAAAACCAAGTCCTATGGGTAGTACATACATATGGATTGATTTTACATGATTAAATCTCAGATTTAGAAGCTATTTTAAGGGGAAAATTGAATTATACCTATTTGGGAGATGAATTCCCAATGAAATCTCCAATTGAGATAAAATTGCTTCCAAATTGTAGATCCTTACTCCTCTTTGTAGATCCTTGCTTCCTCCTTCTAGATCCTTGCTTCTCAACTTTCTAATGGTGAATTAGGGAGGAATTAGAATGAATTTGGTAGGAAAATGGAATGGGAATGAAAAGAATTTGGTAGTGGGAAATTTTAGATCTAGATTTGGAATAAAAATAAGAGGAGAGAAATTTCCCCCCTATTTTAATAGGCCGGCCCCTACCCCTTCCTCAAGCAATTATAAAATGTCCAATATACCCCTTGGGACCTCTCATGAAGAAATAATTAAGGAAGGAAGCTTCTAGTCTAATGATTTAATTAATTTAATCCATCTCCTTAACAATGGGCTTTCTAAATGGGCCAAGTCTAACTAATTAATTCATATTGGTCCATGGGTCCAAACTAAACTAGTTGGGTCCACTAATACAAGTCCAAAATAATTAAATAACATCTAACAATAATTAAATAATATAATAAATAATTATTTACCATGCATAATATTTAATTAAATAGGAAAAGACTAAAATACCCTTTCCTAGAAAATGTGGTAGTGACAACATCGGCTAGCGGAGATGCATGCAAGTTAACTGCAAGATGCAAGAAAGACAAGTCAGATCCTATAAACTTGCAACATACGCCGAAAATCGACAGTCTGTGCTTCACGTCAAGACCGTAAAAACTTGACCATTACGCTGGAATCCATTTCCTAAAGCGTAAAAGTTTAAGGCTGGCAGTATACAGTCTGTGCTTTACGCCAGACTGATAAAATTGAGTCATTACGCCAGAGTCTTCATCCAGAAGCATAACACTCAAATCTTATACGCCAACTTTCGACAGTCAAAGCTTTTACGCCAGACTACGAAAACATAGAGTTTTTGCGCTGACACATTAGAAATGTGGGCGTAAAAGTTGAAACGTCTCTGTGCATCATCTTCCTCAAAGAGGCTATCAGCAAAGAAGACGACCTAGCACGGTCACGTACAACGTGTACGAAGGATTTTTAGTCGCTCTTTTTCGTCCCAAATGCTCTACCTTTAAGGCCGGGTGCACTGCTCGTCGACGGGATACTTCGCTCAGAATGAAGTTCGCCTTGCCCGATCGAAGACGCTCTCACTTGAGCAGAAGAACGAGAAGAAGAATCAACCTTCTTTTTCTTAGTGGAGGGGACTTGTTTCGGGGCCATTATTGGAAACTTTGAAATCTCGGAGAAGAGACGAAGAAGAACTCGAACAGACGAAGGCTTTCTTTTGCAGAAGACGGATGAAAAGTTTTTCTCTCAGAAACTTGGGGTATATATAAAGTTCGGATGGACTCCTTGAATCCCGAACCAAATCTCCTAATTAATATTCGATTATGATTGGGTACTACGTCAGCCTATTACTCAGAGAAGGCGGACAGTCAGCAAATTTGAAAAGTTTTTCACGCAAAGCTGATTCGTGATTTCTACGCTAAGGAGCTTTCTATGCTCGACAGCTACAGATCTACGGTTTTATGCTCACAGGCTATAAGTCTATGGTTTTACGCCCGGATGCCTTTGTGCTCGGTAGCTTTTTTACTCGAGAGGCTACAAACCTACGACTTCATGCTCAGCAGCTACAAATCTATGGTCTCATGCTCGGTGGCGCTTAGTTTACGCTCAGAGGCAACAGATCCACAACTGCACGCTTTGAAGATTTCCTTTTCACAGGCTACAAATCTACAGTTCTGCGCCAATAAGCTTTCTACGCTCGACGGCTATAAATCTACGGTTTTACGTTCGCAGGCTATAAGTCTATGGTTTTATGCCCGGATGCCTTTGTGATCGGTAGCTTTTATGCTCGACAGGCTACAAACCTACGACTTCACGCTCAGAAACTACAAAGTCTATGATTTCACGCTCGGTGGCGTTTAGTTTACACTCAGAGGCTGCAAACTCCTGATTTCACACTCTATGACTTTCCGCACATCTGAAAGATGCGCAGGCCAGTACAGTACTTCTGAACAAATTCTCAAAATGGTCAATTGCAGGAGTTCATACAGAAGATAATCCTTCTTAACCTCAAGATGCCCCAAGTACCCGAAGCATACAGAGTTCAACATTAAAAATTATTCTTCTTCATGGGTCAATTCGAAGTTCATCCAGACTCCAGTCTGAATATTTCATCTACAAATTCAAGATGGCGACTCAGTTTGACAGTCATTTCTTGCCCTGCTCCAAGGGATTTTCGATAAATTATTCTTGAAGATGATGTCTTAAAAAAATTATGTTTATCAGAAGTAACATTTCAGAATTCTACGCAGTTCCTCATTCCTAAACAGAAGGACAGTTCGAGCACTCGACTGCTAAAGCAGCTTTCTGCGAATCCTTAGTTATACGTAAAAGACAGGACAGGATCTAACACTCTTTCTAACAGAGTCGGCGTAAAGAATCAGACGTGTCGAAGCTGCACAAATTCAGACTTAATAGCAAAGTATGGCAAGATGATCATATGAAGAAGAAGACGATCTTATTAAAATCACGATTACATATGAGGGAAATCTAGTCTACAAGGGTTTTTTTCTCCATTTTTGTGGTTACATATGAGGGAAATCCCATCTACAAAGGGTTTCTCATTTTCATTTAAAGATCGCACCCAGAATCTGTTTCAGCCAGGTTCTCGCATGGGCGGCATCCTTCATCCATCTTCTCCGACAGTCAGTCAGTAACCGCAAACTGACTGACATATTGGTCAATAGCGGGAGGATACAAAATTGGGCATAGACCCATCCTCCAATAGAAGAAAAGCAGAAGTAAATCTACTTTCTTACATCTAACGCCATGACAGATTGAGTTGAGATATTTTACCCAACTCAATCCTAGACAGAGCTAGCCTATCTGCTCTTGTCCACGGAGGTAATGGGAGAAGGTACCACTTACAAGCGGCATGGTAAAATACGACCCTTCCTTTCTTCCGAAGAACCACCATACAAAGTTGCTGATTATCCCGAGCAAAGGAGGCTATGATATCCTTCAATGATCCATCGTTGGGGAGGACATTTGCTCGAAGACGCCGTCTTTTTCGACTCCTTACATGCTGGAAGAACATGATCTTCTTCTTCCTCAAATCGACCCGACGAACTCCGACCATCATCTCTTTGTGGTAAAGAAAGTGTCGGAAGAACAGGATAACTCATCAGGCTTTTTATAGGGGAAAGAGATCACCGATCCCCAATAACTCTGCCACAAAGTCAACCATGAAAGAACGTGTCAGGCTTGACCATTTTAGGCTCCATTCAGAGCGTTTCGAGTTACGAGGAATTTAAAATTACGAAGAATTTTAAATTACGAAGAACCATGCTTCATTAAAAGCGTTTCAAATTACGAAAAATTTAAAAGCTTGAGAGGGTCTTGTAGAAGCATGAAAAATATGCTGGATAGCCATACGCAGCATGTTGATGTAGGGCAGCGTAAACAGAGGACCTCAGAGCCATCAAACGTGCAACAGAGCTTTTTTGCTGAGCACAGCATAAAAATATAGGCTCAAGGACCTTCCGCGTAATGCAGTATGTCCAGGCTGCTTCGGCGTAAACAGGGTTCTTCATCGCCTATATGGCGTAAAACTCATCCGCTTTCAATGCAGCATTGAAGTGTACAAGGAACGCTTCGTATTCTTCGAAATGAACCTGTCAGATCATGCAATGAACCTGACGTCTGGACTCTTGACAAAGAGTACTTCACGACTACACAGGCGACGGATATAATGATGGCGCGGCACTACAACCCAGGCTGTCATTTACTGCCATTTTCTTTGCGTAAACCACTTTTTACACATACAAAGGGATACGCTGCCTAGTTTTAAACAGGCCGATATGAGCTGTTTACGCTCCGCAGAAGACAGACAGCCTGCCACGTCAAAAGCTGTACTTCGTACAGGGCTCGAGGCACGTCTCTGTATTTAATGCGTAGAGCGGTGATAGTTTCTCGAGGCACGTCTCTGCATTTAAAGTGCCGAATACTGACAGATGCCCAAGGCACGTCTCTGCACTTGTTACACAGAAGGGTGGCAGGCCTTCAAAACATGCCTCCTTATTTAATGAGCGGGATAAAGGCGGATCACCGCATTTAATGCAGGAGATTTGATTAAATGTCACCGAACCGTCGTTTAGTGACATCCCCTTTGCGTAAACTACTCTTACGCATATAAGGGAATATGCCGCCCAGTTTTACACAGGCAGACGCGAGCTTCTTACGCTCCGCAGAAGGCAAACAGACGGCCACATCAGCAGTTACTCTTCGTACAGAATTCGAGGCACGTATCTGCATTTAATGTACAGAATGATGGCAAATCTTAAAGACAAACCTCTGCATTTAATGCGCAGGATGGGGGCAGATCTCTGCATTTAATGCAAGAGATTTGATTATATCTCCAAGAGCCATAATTCTGGCTAAAATGTCCATATTGTTCGGCTTCTATGCCCACTCGGCCTCTATGACCGCTCGACTTCTACGCCGCTCGGCTTCTATGACCGCTCGGCTTCTACGCCTACTCGGTTTCTACGCCTACTCGGCTTCTATGCCTATTTTAGCTTCTATGCCATGGCGACAGTCATTGGCTTCTACGCCAACCTCTTCTACACAAGGGATAACTACCTACGTAGCTTCTACGCCGTGATCTTCGTAGCAGATATACGCGTTTTGTCCCTTAGTTGGACATGCGTCACATGCTCACTCAAAAGGTCATCTATACGCAGGCATTGGTTATTTTAAACCATCGTGTAAAAGGGTGTTGTACTTTCTACTACTCGATTTTTATACCGACTGAGTAGTCACTATCACTAAAACTCTATAAATAGAGACCTCTATCAATAGAGGACAAGGTCGAAGAAATTAGGTCGGAAAATTGATCAAGAAATCCAGTATCAGATCCAACGGTCAAAGAAATTGGAGGTCAAGAGAGAGAGGAGAGGAGAATCCAGAGCTCAGACAAAGAGAAGGGATCGACGACTTTGGCATCGAGCATCCACCCTCTTTAGCAACCTTCGAAGGTGCTTTCTGTCTTCCACGGCACTTCTTCAACATCGTGTGGTCCAAGGGCTAAAGTGATCGACTGCAGATCAGACACCTATAGCAATATTTACCCAGATTAAATAAATTTTACTTAGTCATCCTCGTGTAGGATTAAATTGTACAATCTTGTTTGTAAACATAAAAGAAGGACGGGTTTTCGTATAAGATCACGTTTTCCACATATCATCTTTTCCGTTAATTATCTGAAACAGTATCGAAGGCTATTGCCATTGGAGATGGACATTTGAGGACAAAAATATGTGTAGTTCTTGTTCTCAAAGATGTCCGTCATATCTCCAATATCGGTTTCAACCTGGTGCCGGTTGGAAGGTTGGATGATGATGGTTTCTTCAGTCTCTTCGAGAAAAATCAATGAAAGCTTTTCAGAGGTTCGATGGTGATTCCCAGAGGAAGCAAGAGGTCCGAACTTTACTATATAGAAGAGAGCGCACGAGGGAAACATGAGGTTAACGCAGCTACTGATCCGTCTACTGAGTTGTGGCACAAGCAGCTCAGTCATATTAGAGAGAAGTGGATGAGCTACTTGGTGAACAAGAAGGTAATTCCAGGGCTAAAGTCTACAAAGTTGGAGAAGTGCACGCAGTGTTTGGCGGTGAAGAAAAATAGGGTATCTTTCTAAAGTCACCCAAGTTCAAGAAAGTCGGCGTTGCTCGAGTTGATTCACTCGGATGTCTGCAGTCCTATAAAGGTAAAATCCATTGGTGGTGCTTCTTATTTTGTAACATTTATTGATGACTAATCCATGAAGGTTTGGGTTTATACCTTAAAGACCAAGGATCAGGTGTTGTCCACTTTCAAGGAGTTTTAGGCCTCTGTTGAAAGGGAGACGGGCAAGAAGCTTCTTTGTGTTCAGTCGGACAATGGCAGTGAGTATATCGATCCCTTTGATACTTATTGCAGAGAGCAAGGGATACGACACCAGAAGACTCCACCAAAGATACCGTAGCTCAACGGTGTAGCGGAGCGGATAAACATGACGCTAATGGATAGGGTATGATCTTTGCTGTCAGAAGCAAACTTGCCAAGCAGCTATTGGGGTGGGCCACTTTACACAGCTGCTTATGTTATTAATTTATTTTCTAGTACTCCTTTGCAGGGTGATGTACCTGACAAAGTATGGTATAACAAAGAGTCGTCATACAATTACCTGCGAGTGTTTGGTTGTAAGACCTTCGTGCATGTACGAAGGGCGAGAGATCCAAACATGAGCCAAAGACGAGACGGTGCATCATTGTCGGCTATTGTCGGGATAAGTTTGGCTATAGGCTCTATGATCTAGTGGAAAGAAATCTCTACAGAAACAAGGTCATGGTATTCGTCGAGGATCAGACCATGACCAACGCTCAGGATTCAGAGATGCCTTCTGAGGCTAAAGAATTGCCTGATTAGAGTCATTTTGCTTCGAGCAGTTTTCAGAGGACATCGTAGAGGATCCAGTTATGTGGGAGCCAGTACATGGAGTTGCTCCCAACCTTGATCATTAGCCTACTGATGGTGGTCAGGGTGACCCTGAGGAGGATGAGCATGCAGAGGAGGAAGTTCCTAGAGAGGAGGAGGCTGTAGATATACATCCAGCACCAATGGTTCTATTGAAGAGGAGCGATAGAGAGTGTTGACCATCTATGAGATACTCATCGGGTGAGTATTTGTTACTGACTGACGGGGGAGAACCCAAATATTTTGTAGAGGCTTTGGAAGACGAACACAGGCTGGAGTGGATAGAGGCCACGCAGGAGGAGATGAGTTCCTTGGAGATTAACTCTACTTATGATCTGGTGCGGTTGCCAAAGAACAAGAAGGCTTTAAAAAATTGATGGATGTTCAGAGTGAAGCAGACAGATGATGCTACTCGCCCTAGATACAAAGAGAGGCTGGTAGTTAAAGGCTACGGTCAGCAAAAAGGCATAGATTATGATAAGATCTTTTTGCCAGTCGTCAAGTAGTCGTCTATACGGGTGGTGCTAGCATTGGCAGCCAGTTTTGGCTTGGAGGTCGAGCAAATGAACGTGAAGACGGCTTTGCTCCACAATGATCTTGAGGAGGAGTTGTACAATGAGCAACCAGAGAGATTTTGTGAGAAGGGCAAGTCACATTTGGTCTGTCGGTTGAGGAAGAGCTTGTATGGTCTGAAACCGGCTCTGAGGCAGTGGTACAGGAAGTTTGAGTCATTTATGGGGAAGCATGTCTATGCACGGAAGACGTCGGATAATTATGTTTTTGTGAGGTACTTCGCCGATGATGATTTCATCATTCTGTTGCGTTATGTTGATGACATGCTATTGGTGGGTCAGAATGCCACCAAGATAGCATAGTTGAAGTGCCAACTTGGTGCGACCTTCTCTATGAAGGATTTGGGCACAACGAAGACTATTCTTGCGATGGAGATCTGCCGAGAGAGGGAGTCCAAGCTATTATACTTGTCCCAAAATAAGTATATTCACTAGGTACTTCAGCGTTTTGGGATGAACGGGTCGAAGAAAGTGAGTAACCGCTTTGCGGCTCACTTTAAGTTTACTAAGGAGCAGTGTCCATCTACCGAGGACGAGAAGAAAGATATGGAGCGAGTTCCATATGCCTCAGCCGTGAGGAGTCTTATATATGCTATGGTATGTACGAGACCAGACATTGCTCACGTAGTCGACATAGTTAGCAAATACACTTCCAATCCTGGAAGGGTACATTAGAGTTGGGTCAAGTACATTCTACGATATCTTCAGGGTACTGCCGATTGGAGACTTTTATTTGGTGGTTACGAGACAAAGCTGGCTGGATATACCGACATTGATATGGCTGGAGATGTAGAGACGAGGCGATCAACTTTGGGCTATGTGATGATGTTTGTTGGTGGAGAAGTATCGTGGCAGTCGCATTTACAGAAATGTGTTGCCTTATCGATGATAGAGGCCGAATATATTGCAGCGACGGTGGCTTGCAAGGAGTTGCTGTGGATGAAGAAGCTGTTACAGGAAATTATGCTAAAGCAGGAGTAGTATCCTTTCCTTTGAAATAGTCAGAGTGCTATTCACCTTGTGAAGAACCAGATATTTCATAGCCGGATTAAGCACATTCATACCCGGTATCATTGGATACGGGATATGGTTGACAAGAAGAAAGCGGTGCTTGAGAAGGTTCATACATATGACAACGGAGTATATATCTTCACAAATGTTCTACCAAGGGAAAAGTTTGAGTACTGCAGGTGGATCGTCGGGATGATGACCCCCTCCATATAGTTTTCAAAGAAAAGATTTGTTGGAGTGGGTGGGGTTCCCAACTTATGTAGAAAATACCCCGAAGTAGGATTGAGTATTTCTACATATAATAGAAATACCTCAATTTATTCGATTGGATATTTCTAAATATAATAGAAATATCCAGTGGATTTGGATTGGTTATTCCTACATATAAAAGGAATATGTCAATGGATTTGGATTGGATATTCCTATTTATAATAAGAATGCTAGTTGTGGATTTGAGGCTATATATAGGTGTCTCATGGCCCTAAAATATATATTTCTCTAAAAAAAATATAGCAACAAGGAGAGAAAAGGAGGCAAGAGTGACATTGCAACATTGGAGAGGAGAAAGAAGGATTGTAGGCCATTTCGAAGCAGAAGATCAGTTTTAGGTAATTTTCATTCTCTTTCTTCTTCGTGGTTATAATCTATTTTCTGTTCCAAAAGAGTTATGGTGATCCGTTTGGATCGGTGAGAAGTTTGTAAGGAGTCGGTGAATTTCTTATTCCATTAGTGTAGGTTTTCCATGGTTGGACTCCGATCGTCCCATGGTTTTTCTCGTAAGGATTTTTTACATAAAAAATCTCTGTCTCTGCAATTTGTGTTTGACGCTTTTGATTTGTGCATTTTGCTCGGTTCTCTCGCAGGTACTCTCTGTTTTGGGAAACGGTTTTCACACTTTCGTTCCAAATAGTTCCCCGATATATTAACAACAAAGTCATCAAAGGAGATCTTCATATCCACATCACTTCCAATATCATGTAGAGTTGAAAAATCTAGAGAGAAAGTGGAAATACTAAAGCTTGAGGAAGAGAAACTATGATTTTATTAATAGATGATAACAAATATGTTGAATTTAGTCATAACACTATTAAGGAGGGGAGGAATGGGAACAGATAATTAAGCCGAATTTTTTAATTAAATGGAAGAATTTTTATGCTAGTAGTCCAAGTGATACAGGAGCACAAGCAGTCAACTTGATCATGGTTGAGCGGTTCAATCTGTTTCCAAGGAGCCCGAATATTATTAAATTTTGATAAGACTTTACAAATCATTTTAAGTATTAGTTTAGGTTATGATTTGGTTAACTTATGCACGTAATAAATCTGACAAATATGGTCAAATATTTGATATTGATTTGACTAAAATATTTACTTTTTTTATAATTAGATTTATTGAGCTGTTATTTAGGATCAAGATTAGATTTTTTTCCTCCAAGTTTTGTAAAGCCTATATAAAGTTTTGTTCTACTAGTTTTATTTAACTTCTATAATACCATAATTTTTTATTGATATTGATCACTACATAATTGGTGGATTCTAGTATAATGGATTTGGAAAATTATGATGACACAACCATTGTTCTTAGATTCGAACACATATCACATCGGTTCAACGAGTTTGGTTATCCCTTTTGGTGTTTTTTGATCTTGAACTCTAGAATTTTAGTCCCACGTCGGATAGAACATCAAGTGTGTATTTTAATATAAGACTTGTCTTGGTATTGACTTGTGCACATGGGATATGATAGCCCATTTGGGTGAGATGGTGGAGTATTTTTTTATAAGACAATGATCAAGACACCATGGAATTAATCTTATTTTTTGTCACTCATTCTTTGTAATTTTTCTTAGAAGCTAAGACCCTTACGACTCAGACTCAAACTTGGGCTGTGACGAAGGTCGCAAATTGGCGCTTTGATGGCCCACTTTGCACTTTTTTGCATGAGTTGCTATGCGGTTAAGCATGGTTACACGAGTCACACGGTGGCGTTGTAGAGCAGCAGTATAGTAGTGTAGTAGCACATTACGCATGGGAGGGGGGGCTTATGCCATGCACTACGCGTGAGCACTCCGTATAGATGTTATACGTGAATGTTGCGCACAGTTTGCATAAAAATTGCATTGATTGGCATAATTTGTGGATAATTAGTTTAAACCGCTCCTTATCATTTATAAGGTTTAAACTGCTCCTTAACTTCAGGGATTATGAGAGTGACGGCTGACTAGAGTTTGGTGTTTCCCTTTTATATATGTCACTCCCCGTTCCCAGTATAAGTATTGGGAGCGTATAAATACTTGCTACATTTTTATTTTATTTGGTTGCATGAGACTAGACCCATTCTTTGGTTTGTCTTGGTTTTGATTTATGGTTTGGGTTGGTTTGGTCATGCGTTGAACCCATGATTTAAACCTCAAACCCAAGCAATATAACCCAACTTTTTTCTCTCCCCCTCTTCATTCTTTCTTTTCTTCTCTCTCTTAGATTTTTCCCTCACTACATAGGCAAGTACAGATTGCATGAGAAATAAAAAAATCCTCCATATTATTTGTCTATTGTGTTTATTGTGTGATTTTTAGCATGCTTAGAACTTAATATTTTTGGATTTGGAGGATGGAATAGTGTAGATCTAGATTTTTATGAGTATGGGTGTTCTTGAGTTTTTTCTTGATTTTGATCGTAAAAAAACTTATTATTTTTGAAAACTTGTTTTTCTATGTTTAAGAGTATTTGATTTTGAGTGGTTCAGAATTTTACTTTGCCGGATTTGGACGTCCATACGAAGTTTCCATAGAGAAAAGCCAACTTTCGGTTTAGAGTTTCTGCCATGGCCAAAACTTGCTGCGGAGAAGATGAAGCTCCATGCGCCGAGTATCCATCATGCATCCATTTTATTGGCCTATAGATGAAGGACGCATGCGCTCTAAAATTCGAGCTTAAAAAAGCTAAGTGTCAGAAGTTTTGTGTTGTCTCTCCTAGGTACATGAAAGTCATCCTGCGACCGTGAGCTATGAGTCCCCCTTTTTTTGGACGCATTGCTCAGCCTTACGCTAGCACTTGTTTTGATTGTTTTATCTTTTCTCCTGACACACTTTATGTCTTGTCATATCTATCATTTCAGTCACTTTACTAACACTTTATTTATTATCCGTCACTTCAGCACTTGTCCCAAAGAGTGGTCCTTGCTTCGCCGTCCAGGACATCTATGCGTCCAGTCGCCTATGCGTCCCTGACTTCAGGAGACTTTATGCGCCTTGACTTCATGCGGCACCTTGAGCATGCGCTTGTTTGGTTCATGCACTTAACCTTCATGCATACAATTTTATGCGCGTGTTATTTTTAGTAATCTGATGCATGCATGTTGTACTTTCATTATGTTTTAACTTGTTTTATTTGGAATATTTCTTATCATCTTCTATGTGGTTGATCCCGGTTATTGCTTGTGTTATTAATTCTAAGGAAGAATGGACTCAGCAACCCGACCATGTGCTAGAACCCATGCTTATGATCTTGGTAATTGGACTCAAATATCGTATCCTTGTTGATATAACCAATGCCTGATATTGTTCATGATCTGTGCACCGAGGTACGATATACCGTGTTATATGTTAAGTGATTTATATTTTGATTGTGCATTGAGAATGCCTCTAAATTCCCGAATGTGTGTTACTATAAATATACTTTTCCCCCAGCACGAGCATGATATGCGAGTCAAGTACCAAGCGTGGCTAGAATTTTGATTGTTGAATGTTGCATACATGCTCGGGTGAATCCAGATTAAACTTCTATGGATTTGTATCTAGCATGCCCGTACTTTATAAGACATCTTAATGGAAATTCTCATGTGGCCACGCCTTAAGATTTTAAAATAATATAGGGTTAATTAAGCACTAAAAATGGTATTAACATTGGAAGAAAATGGTATGCTGAGATCATGCCAATGAACCTTCCCACAGAGATTTATTCTAAGTGCGCTATGGGCTGGCCACCACAGATACTGTATATCATTCACCTTAGTGGATAGCAGTATCTGACCTATTATAAATAATGTCGAGCCACTGCTTTATAATAGGAGCATTGGTACCGCTAATACCGTGTTCTAGCGCAGTGGCTCTACGGAGAATTGGTGCAATTTGTGAAGTGCCTGTATAATTATTTTATTTGCCTTAGTTAGCTCATGTTCGGCAATGTCGTAATCTAAGGATACCTATTATGCATTATTCTGAGATAACCTCAAACTCCATAATTAGCAAGCTGTACAAGTGATTGGCCGGTCTTATTAATTAGACTTGATTGTGATTGTATTATTCTATTAGTAGCCTAAAAAAATGGACTATCATAGTATGATGGATTCAACCATTGTCCTTACTTGGTTATAGGGTTGGGCCTTTGTGACAGTATATGCCATGGACCTAAGTTACGACACAGAATCAATATTATTATATTTTTATTGCTTGGGTTTTAGTTTCTCCATTTTTGTGCTTCCTTTGTGGTACTTATTATTTGGGGTCTAACCCCACTGGTTTTGTATTGTTAAGTTTTGAGCCTGCACCCGAGGATCCAGCCTACTTTTCGCAACTCATGGCACGTACCAGGAACATAGCCGCCGAGAATAACAAGTGGGTTTTCTCCTTTCCTTCTCGTCCTTGTACATTTTATCTTTTGGGCGTTTAGCCACCGGCATCTATTAGCTGTCACGTCGGGATATTAGTTCCTCTTCATGACTGTAAATAAATCATACTATAGCTATAATACTGTTATGTACTTTTATTTTTCCACCAGCTTCTTATTTTGTACAGTTGGTATCTAGAATATCATAAGAAAGCGTTTGGGATACCTTATTGCTTTATTATATATGCTCTATGAGTACTTTTTTTTGTTTGATTGATTGAGACATAGATGTTTGTGTGACCCTAAGTGACCTGATTGTAGCATGCACCCTCTTATCTAGTTACAGCCGCTATCATCTTACGACTTATAGTACCTAGTACGGGATAGCTGGCCGTGTCCATCTCGGTATTCTGGTATTGGAACATAATAAGATTTTAGTGGTGGCCCATGCAGGTCTGTTCTACAGACTTGTGGGGTGTCATGGTCTTAAAAGTCTCAATTAAACATGGTCCTTCTTAAAATTTTAAATTTGTCCTCTTCGATACTCAGCTTGAAATTTTCCAGATGGTTGCTTTCTTGTTCTTTCTCGTCATGTACTTGATGTTTCTCGTGCTCTTCTTTATGGTTTTTTTATCTACATATCTTGCAGCAGCAAGAGAGGCAGAGTTGCCATTAGAACGAGATCCTGTAGAACCCCAGCCAGGGATTCAAGTTGAACCCACGATAAATACGGCAGAGAAGCAGGCTCCAAATATTCCCGTACCTCTACAGTACTGATAAAACTAGATACCCCAGCCTTGCTTGAGATTATTCGAGGAATATTGACTTTCCAAAAACATTGGATAGTGGTTCAGCAGCAACAACATTAAGAACAACAACGTCAACAACTTCAACAAAAAGAACAGAATGTCCTGTTTAACCAAGGGTTGCAAACGGCCTTGAAACGAGATGGGAGTATAGATTCTGGGGAATCTATTAGGTTTTGTAGACTGAATCCCAGATATTTCAATGGCACGGAGGATGCCATTACGCCAGATGATTGGCTCCAGGATATTGGGACCATCCTGGTAGCAGTTATTATTTCGGTTGAGAAATATTTTGACCTGGTTCACTTATAGCTCCAGGATCTTTCAAGTGATTGGTGGGCCACGATGGAGGTAAGATTGAGGCATCCTATTTCGTGGGACAATTTTAGGACCCGGTTCAAGATAAAGTACTTTGGGATTGTGGCTCAATGTGAGCTACCATAGTGATTCACCAACATCAAGCAAGCTGGAAAGGGAGTAGATGGTTACGCGTCGCAGTTTTGAAGACTGAGCAGGTTTGCTCCAACCATGATGGCAACATAGTTAAAAAGAGCGACGAGGTCCAGCAGGGACTTTACTTATAGATCTTACACATGGTAGAGGTGCATGACCACCTAACCTTCGAGGTAGTATTGATGGCGGCCAAGATGGTTGAGCTTACCTCTTAAAGGATAGCATCAAGAAGAGTAGACCAGAAGTGGCCTCATGGACAGTGTAGTGAGTGAGGACCAGTACCGTGAATGTCAGCACCATCCCCTGTATTTGCATCTATGAAATGATACAGAGGAGGCCAGTAACCTCGACAGTGACTGCATCTACTCGACAGCAGCAGCAACAACATCAACAACGAAGGGGAGCACCGATGGGTTGTACGTATTATGGCAAGGAAGGTCATACCAGGGATGTTTGTCTGGCAGAAAATTGACTATGCTTGATATGTGGAAGCCCCAATCATAGGATTGCCACTTTTCTAATGGTACAAAGCCTTGGATGGCCAGTACAATAATTTTTTGTATTATCAGCTCCAAAGGAAGTACAACCAGGAGGACCAGCAGTAACGGTGTGACCTATATCTCAGAGTTTGTTGCCGACACATGATCAATTATACCGAAAACAATAGCAGCAGGATCAGCAAAGACTGCAACAACGATACTAGGGAAGGCAGCAGCAGAGAGTTGGAAAAGGCCAAGGGTAGGCATTTACCTTATACCTAGAAAAAGCTATGGCATCAAGCTACATAGTGGCAGATAATATTTTTATTGCAACCTTTTCTGCCATAGCATTATTTGATTCTGAAGCTTCGTACTCATTTATATATGCATAATATGTGACACATTGGATTGAATTTTGAGGCATTGCCAGAAAGGCTGATTATACTCACTGGCAATGGGATCGTTTGAGTTAGTAGGGTGTGCCTAGCGTGTCCAGTCGTAGTATATAGGCATTTATTACCTACGAAGTTGATTGAGTTCCCTATGGGTAACTTTGATGTTATCTTAGGCATGGACTAGTTGAGATACAGTCATGCTATAATAATTTTTCATGAGGGTAGAGTATTGTTTAGAGTCCCTGGTCTAAAAGACTTTGTTCTTAACAGAATAGCAGAAGACCATCATAAGGAAGGAATCGTACCAGTAGCAACGAAAAAGGACCCGATACCCAAAATAGTTAAAGAATTTATGGACATCTTTTTTGACGAGCTTCCCAAGTTATACCATGTTAGAGAGGTAGAGTTCTATATAGAATTGATGCCAGGAGCAGAACCAATATCCCAGAAGTTATACCCATTATCACCATCAGAGCTTGATCAGTTATATCGATACATGGAATAACTGAAGGCAAAGAAGTTCATTTGGACCAGTGGATCACCGTGGGGATCACCAACGATATTGGTGAAAAAGAAGGACGGATTGACACGGTTTGGCATAGATTACAGGCGATTGATTATGGTGGCAGGGAAGAACAAGTATCCAGTGGCCATGATTGATGACTTGTTTGACCAATTAAGCAGAGCAAAAGTCTTCTCCAAGATAGATCGGCGATCAAAATATTATTAGGTGCAAGTTCGGGAGCATGATATACCAAATACAATATTTAGGTCATGATATGGGCATTACAAATTCTTAGTTATGCCATTCTGACTAACTAATGCTTTAGCGGTATTCTTGGATTTGATGAACCATATTTTCACGTAAAACTTAGTCCAATTTTTGGTAGTATTTATCGATGACATTCTTGTGTATTCTAGTAATGAGGAGGAGCATGAATAATATCTCAGGATAGTACTACAGACTTTGAGGGAGCACCAGTTATATGCGAAACTTAATAAGTGTGAGTTTTGGCTGATCATATATCCTTTCTTGGACACATTATTTCTGGAGCAGGAGTGTCAGTTGATCTCAAGAAGGTAAATGTAGTAGAGAACTGGCCAGTTCCAAAGATGGTAGCCCAGGTGCGTAGTTTTCTGGGCTTGACATGATACTACAAAAGATTTGTGTCAGACTTTGCTAAGATCTCAACACCTTTGACTCGGTTGACGTGTAAGAAAGTTAAATTTGTGTGGTCAGCTTGTCAGATAGCCTTTGAAGAGTTAAAGAAGAAGTTAATCTCTGCACAAATTCTTACTCTTCCAGCAGGATCAAGAGGATTAACATTGTATTATGATGCATCTGGCAATGGGCTTGGATGTGTTTTGATGCAGCATAGGAGAGTGATAGCGTATGCTTCTCGGCAGCTCAGAGACCACGAGAAAAACTATCCAACTCATGATTTGGAGTTAGCAACGATAATATTTGCACTTAAGCTATGGAGGCACTACTTATATGGCGATCGGGTGGAGATCTTCACATATCATAAGAGTTTGAAGTATGTATTCACGTAGAAGGACTTAAACATGATACAGAGGAGGTGGCTGGAGTTGTTGAAACACTCTGACGTGGAACATCAAAACTATCCAAGCGAGACAAATATAGTAGGTGATGCACTTAGTAGAAAAGGTAAAGAATTTATGTTGACCACTCAAAAGCATATTCTAAAATATTTATGAGAGAAAGGAATTGAGATAGTACTTTCATAGGATACATGAGTTCTGGCTTGCCTATAAATCTAGTCAACTTTGGTGGATATAATCAAGATAGCTCAGGTTGAGGACCCGAAGATTCAGAAGCTATGGGTAGAATGCGAGTCTGATCTTTGAGAAGAGTTTATGATTCATGCTGATGGAACACTAAGTTTTCGTAACCGTTTATGTGTACCTAGTGGGGATATTCGGTAAGAAGTTATGATTGAAGCACATAGTTCCCAGTACTCCATTCATCTGGAAGGTACGAAGATGTACCAAGATATCAAGCAACATTTTTGGTGGAATGGAATGAAGAGGAAAATAACAGACTTCGTATTACAATGTATGATATGTCAACAAGTGAAGGCAGAACATAAGAGACCGACGGGGTTATTGTAGCCGCTTTCTATTCCAAAATGGAAGAGGTAACACATCATCATGGATTTTGTGACCGATTTACCTAGATCAACGACTAGTCGAGATACAATTTGGGTGATACTGGATCGACTAAAAAAAGTGGCATAATTTCTTTCCTTTAGAGTGGAATGGTTTACAGAACAGTTGGTAGATTTGTATATGCGACAGATTGTGAGGCAATATGGCATGCCGATAAGCATAGTGTCCGACCGAGATACATGGTTCACTTCTCATTTCTGGAAAAACTTGCACGAGAGATTGGGTAACAGGTTAAGATTCAGTACTACGTACTACCCCCAAATAGACGGGCAATCAGATAGGACCATCCAAACCACGAAAGATATGTTATGAGCATGTACCGTAGACTTTGGTGGATTTTGGAAGAATTACCTTCACTTAGTAGAATTCTCGTATAACAACAGTTATCAGGCTAGTATTCAGATGGCATCTATCAAGGAATTATACGGCAGATAGTGTAGATCACCGTTGGTATGGGACGACATTGGTGTACAAAAGATGTTAGGCCCCAAAATGATCACACAAATAGTAAAAGTTGTCAGGTAGATCAAAGGGCGACTTCGGGTTGTGCATGATCGACATCATTACTGGACAGACCAGCATCATAGGCCTTTAGAGTTTGGTATCGACGACCACGTATTCTTGTAGATTTTTCCCACCCGTGGGGTTATTAGATTCGATGTTCGCAAAAATCTTTATCCGCGATACGTTGGACCGTTTGACATTCTCGATCGAGTGGGCTATATGGCTTATCGTCTTACCTTTTTACCTTCGTTATGAGAGTTGCACGATGTATTTCATGTATCTCAGTTGCGTAGGTATGTCACAAATTTGAGTCATATCCTCGACCACTCTGAATTAGTCGTTGGTACTGACTTATCTAACGAGGAGAAACCCATATCCATTCTGGACCGAAGGGAGAAGGTACTCAAGAACCAGACTATTTTTTTGTCCGAGTTGTCTGGGACTATTACACTCTTGGAGAATCGACATAGGAGTACGATAATGATATACAGTCTCGGTACCCGCATTTGTTCGATTCAGAAGGTATATTTTACCTTATGCCTTGGTATCTAAGATTCCGTAATTAGGCAATCACCTATGTGGTGTGATGTTATTGCTTACATATGTAGATTTGTTAGTAGATTTTATCGGGCTTGTCCTGACTTCTCTAGCCTTACATTAGATTTTAATTTCTAGGACATAATTTTTCTAAGGTATATAGAGATGTCATTCTCCGTACCCAGTATACGTATTTGGAGCGTATAAATTCTTGTTGCATGTTTATTTTATTTGGTTGCATGAGACTAGACCCATTTATTGGTTTGTCTTGGTTCTTGGTTTATGGTTTGGGTTGGTTTAGTTATGATTTGATCCATAGTCTAAACCTCAAACCCTAGCTATATAACCCAACTTCTTTCTCTCTCCCTCTTCAGTCATTCTTTTCTACTCTCTTAGGTTTTTCCCCACTCTATAGACAAGTACACATAGCATGAGAAATGGAGAAATCCTCAATATTATTGGTCTATTATGTTTATTGTGTAATTTTGAGCATGTTAGAACTTGGTATTTTCGGATTTGGAGGATAAAATTGTGCAAATTTGGATTTTTAAGAGTGTGGGTGTTCTTGAGTTTTTTCCTGGTTTTGATCTTCAAAAACTTATTATTTTTGAAAATTATTGTTCTATGTTAAAGAGCATTTGATTTTGAGTGGTTCAGAACATTATTTTGTCGGATTTGGACCTCGTACAAGGTTTTCATGGAGAAAATTAACTTTTGGTTTGGAGTTTCCACCATGGCCAAAACTTGTTATGGAGAAGATGAAGCTCCATGCGCCTAACATCCAATATGCATCCATTTTTTTGGCGCATAGCTGAAGGACGCATGCGCTCTAAAACTCGATCTTTAAAAAGCTAAGTGTCAAAACTTTTGGGTTGTCTATCCTAGGCACATGGAAGTCATCCTGCGACTGTGAGTTATGCGTCCCCCTTTTCTTGGACGCATGACTCAGCCCCGCCCTGTCACTTCTTTTGATTGTTTTTCTTTTCCTCTGACACACTTTATGGCTTTTCATATCCATTATTTTAGTCACTTTACTAACACTTCATTTATTTTCTGTCACTTCCACATTTGTCCCAAAGAGTGAACCTTGCCTCCCCCGTGCGTCCATGATATATATGCCTCCAGTCACCTATGAGCCCCTGAGTTCATGAGACTTTATGCGCCCTGAATTCATGCGGCACCCAGAGCATGCGCTTGTATGGTTCATAAGCCTGACCTTTACACGTACACTTTTATGCGCATATTATCTTTAGCGACCTGATGCTTTCACGTCCGACCTCGATCAGAGTTCTGGCTCTGGCTTTCCAGAACTAGTCTAAGCCTGCTTTAGTGCTTCCTTTATTCAAAATTTTATAAAAAATATTATGATTATTATCTTTTTATATTAATGATGAAGCATATAAATAAAATATATATATATATATATATATATATATCAAGAATAAAATCTTATATGAATATATAAAAATTAATAATGTATATATACTAACTTAACTAGTAATAGTTTTGAAATAATTAAGACCACTAGCTAGCAACTACATATATATACGAAAAAAACTACCGATAGAAAAAGAAAGATTGCAATAATATTGATAAGCATGCTAGATACGGTATCCATAACTACATAATGTATAAAATTGTCTAAAATATGATTTGATATTGTATTTTAGAGATAGTTGTTATTGAATCTCCGTAAATCCTTTTTCCATAAGGTCTCAATCATCTTGATTTAGCTGTAGGGGCCGAATCCCAGCTAGCGGTGGTCCGAAGACACTTAACTACCATGTTTCTTAGGCTATTTACGTCTTTTTGACAGAAAGACCCTTTTGGCTTGTAACCAAAATAACCTTAACTTTAAAGAGAATAGATTCAATGAAGAATTTAAAATAACTTGTATCCTTATACATTACCATAATCATAATCCAATGACTGAGCTTAATAAACATGTGTAATACTTATGTTTCACTTATGATATACATGAGCATGAGAAATATTTCCGTAAAGCAACATATGTTGATGATAAATCATAGCTAAAATATAACATAATAACAGTACAAATTTAAAATTAATAAAATATCATATTTTAGCATGTTACCAAATACTCTACTATCCTTGTTGGTGCAATTGCTGTGAAGATAACCTTTGTAGCACTGCAATCACTAATGTACTTCTTATTGCTAAATTCTGACACAAAACATTCTACCTGCATTTGTAGGTAGAGACTTTGGTGTCCAAGATTTGGATCCATATTGATTAGTTTTAGGAATCCATTTGAGAATATTCATATGTACTTGCTTTCTAATAACACACTTAATAGATCTGTGTCCTTTGAAACCATAATAGTGACACGTATTGTGTACATTTGTGTTTGAGACAGGTGTATATGTGCAATGTGTGATATGAATTCTTTTTTTAGATCTCTGTTGTGTATAAATAAAAGCATGATTGTGAGAACTAATGGCCTTCTTGCCATTCCTTTGAGAAGTTCTCGTGGCGGTGACTTTTTGTTGAGTCACGTGCCGTACGTGCTTGATCGAGTAACAGGTTCAGCAATCTGTTTTCCCAATCGAATTTTTAATATCTTTAGCATTAGACAATTCTTCATATTTTGAAGTAATAACATCAATTCTAAGTAAGGCTATAGAAAACTTCTTATTTTCTGAGTCTAATTCCTCCCTAAGTTTAGCCTTTTTATTTGCACTGATTTTAACATAATCAAGTACTTCTTGTAAGCTAATCTTTAGTGTGGACATATCATCATAGTTGTTAGAAGACGAAGTTTCTCTAGTCTCATTTAGCAGACAAGTAACTTTTTATTTTCAAGATGATAAGATTGAATATCTTTTCTATCTTGTTTGTATTTACTTCTAAGTTTCTTATAATCTTCAAATAATTTATTGAAAGCTTAGAAAAATTCATCATATAAGAATTCTTTAAATAAATAATTTTCTTTTACCTCGCTTACCTTTAGGCATAAGTCTGTAGGATGTTGGGTACATTCTTCTTCGGAATCATTAGATTTATTTCTTTCTGGTTCTCGTGAGTTGCTTCTAACATTTTCCAGATGTCATGTGATATATGGCACATGGAGATACGATTGAACTCACTCCAATTTAGATCATAACAAACAATATGCATTCTTGTTCCTCCCGATTCTTCCTCGCCGGAGCTAGCCCCGCCGGACTGAACCCCTCCGCCGTGAACCTCACCCCTCTCCTCTCCTCCTATAAAATACCTAATTCTAAAAACCATATTAATTATTTATTTATAATAGTTATGAGCTAAATAGAGGGAATAGATTTTTATTTAATTTTATTTGAGGTGTTTGTGCATCTATGGGATTTATGGAGCCATTATAATTTTTTTTCTAATTTATTCCATGTAGGAGACCCTTTGGATTGTTGCTAGCTTAAGGGTATGCACAAATATAATTCATATTGGATCTCAAACCGGAACCCAAACCCTCTATCCTAAACCACTACCCGTTAGCCCCTACCCGGACCCGTTAGGAGAAGAGAAACAGCAACAGCAGTAGTAAAAACCAACTTTCCTTTTTCCTTCTCAGCGCGTGTGAGCCTTCTCATTCCACCGCCTCTTATCTCTATTATTATTAAACTCTCCTTAACCGAAAACCAAACTAAGGAAAGAAAGAAACAACAGCAGCAGTGGCTTTTGAGACCACTAAAATTATTCCACCGCCTCTTATCTCTATATATATATTGCAAAACTCTCCTAAGCCCTAATCCCACTTCTTTCACAAAACTTAAATACCGTATTGGATGCTTGCACTATGCAGAACTCTTGCTCGGCAAGTATACCTTGCCATTGTACTGTATTTGTTTTTGGTGGTGGCCCATGCAGGTCACGAATATATTGTCTCGGTTACGTAACTGTACCAAACAAGCCTGCGTATAGGAATAGAGTATAAGGATCTCATCCATGCTTGACTAAAACCTCATTCTTCCTTTCAACCATCCTATATTTGGATAAACAAAATTTTACGCCAAAATTGTTTACCCTGTGACCAGACCCTTTACCCTTGTTGGCATAAAAGCCAAATGACTGTTGTTGGCGTAAAAGCCAAAAGACTGCCTGGTTGGCATAAAAAGCCAAATGACTGTCTTATTGGCGTAAAGGCCAATCTATGAAGAAAATTACCTCCTTTACGCTGAGGTTATGACAACTGCTACCCACGTTCAATCTGCGTATGACACATATCCCTTTATAAGATCATGGCATGCAAGCCACATAGGTAACTGCCCCTGCGTAAACTTGATGAATCATGAATATAGATAACCAGCGTAAAATAGCCTGATTGGCATAAAATACAAGGACGATGAGATGAGCGTATTTATTACAGTCTTAGCTCTCCCAATCATGACCAATTAGAACTAAATCTCGTGCATTAAATGCAGAGATATGCCTCGAGCTCTGTGCAAGAAACAACTTTTGACGTGGCATTTGATTTTGTCCTGTCTTGAGCGTAAAAACTCATTTCTGTCGATTTTGTCTTATCTTGAGCATAAAACTCATTTCTGTCCATGTAGAATATGCAGCGTATTCAGAAGACTCCAATTTTTTTTTTAATGCGTAAAAATGACTTGTATCAAATATTTCACTAAATGACAACCTGGGTCTCTGTGCAAAATCATCATCACAGCCGTCCTCTCGATCATCGTGCAGTACTTTTGTCAGATCTCAGGTTCGCTGATTTGTTTGACAAATTCATCCAAGGAATACGAAGAGTTTCACGTACAAACTTTACGCTGCAACATATTTCAAACTTTACGCACAGATCTTTTTACGCGCGAAAACTTTTTACGCACATCTTTTACGCCCAAATCTTTTACGCGCAGATTTTTTTACACAGGCAGATTTTTACGCAAACTCTACGCACGCAGACTTTACGCGGGCAGACTTTACGCAGATAGCTCTGAAGCCATATTTTACGCCGACAGCTTTGAATCCCTGTTTTATGCGGATAGCTCTGAAGCCCTACTTTATGCTTCTCTACTTTACGCTTCTCTGCTTTACGTGGACATCTCTGAAGCTCTACTTTACGCCAAAAACTTCCTTGAATCTCTATTTTACGCGGACAGCTTAGCAACCTGTTTTACGCCAACTACCTTGAAACCATGTTTTACGTAGGAAGAGACTTCATGTATGATGGGGGTTTTAGACTATAAAATACACGGACAATTCCCCAGCATATGTCATACTTCTACATCCTATTTAATACTTGCATCTTGTTTGATTCCTGTACTTCTTCTAATCGTTGCGTACATCACCTGCAGATAGATGGATATGCAGAATGGATTTACTGTCTCTGATGGTGACACAACTCCTGGAGTCAATGGTCATACTCAAAGAGGGACCTCAACAATTCCTAGACTTCCGGGACCATATGGACAGATTCACAATCCAGTTCTATCTGATCTTTCCGTTCCACCTAATGGGAACCTACTAGTCACATTGACACCGCAGGATGGCCAGACACAACTGTTCCAATTCTTCCAGATGATGATGCAGGAATAGAGGCAGCAAGCAGCCAAGCAGAGACAAGAATTTCTAGCAGCACTTGAGAGGATGGCTGCACAGCCTACTGTACCATCTCAAGCACTAGCCCAGTACCTCGAGCTAGAGTTGGTTCAGTAAAGGACTTTATACAGATGGGTCCGAGGCTGTACAAAGGCATTGAGAGCCCAGTAGAAACTACCAACTGGATCACTCACACTCGGAAGTTATTAGAGGTATCACAACTACCTACAGACCTATAGATGACAGGTGTAAGGACGCTTCTAGATGGTAATGCTCATCACTGGTGGGAATCTATGGAGCGCCAGTTGGGTACATACCAGACTTGGGAGCAATTCTTGGAGTGCTTTAAAAGAAAGTACTTTTCGAACACCGTCAGAGATGCATTATACGATCAGTTTCTCATATGGAGCAGGGGAACAAAACAATGGATGAGTACGATGCCGAGTTTAGTCGCCTCAGTAAATATGGCATTGCCCTAATACCAGATGACTTGGCTAAGGCTAAGAGATTTCACCGCGGACTGACTCAGGAGCTCCAACACTATACTAGCTCCCAGTCCCAAATCTCTTATGCCGAATTACTGACAAAAGCCATATTACAAGAAACCATCAACAAAGGAAAGGGAGGTCAGCTGAGGACACAACAAGGACCGGTAAGGACACAACAAGGAGGACCTATCAGACGTCCTTTAGCTCAGCAACAATAGTACCAACATAGAGCAGGACCGTACCAGATTCCAGAAAAGCCCCAATACAATTATTGTGGGAGACGCGGGCACATCTCAAGAGACTGTCGGACCCATTTGGGACAGTGTATAAGATGTGGTTCTGGACAACACCTGGAAAGAAATTGTCCAATACAGCAGACACTTCCACCGCCAGTACAGAGACTAGCGCTTCCAGTACCGAAGCCAGCTCAACATATGACTAGACCAGGAGCACCTTGACCTCCAGCAGTGGGAGGATTTCAGCGAGGACCACTACTACCTACACAGGAGGATCAATTTACGAGGGCCTGACAGGGACAACCCTAGAAGAACGGACAAGCTTTTACAATTGAAGTGGATGACATGGATCAGGAGATTGATGTCATAGCAGGTATCACTCATGCTTTCACTTTTTCTGCTGTGACATTGTTTGATACGGGAGCCACCCACTCATTCATATCATCTAGTTTTATTGCCAAACACAATATTGCCCCTACACTTTTACCTAGTTGTATTATAATTCTTACCGAATGAGGAGTTATACCTGTTAGTAGAATTTGTATATCGTGTCCTATAGTGATACATGGCAGAGAGATGAATGCCCAACTCTTAATCCTTTCTATGCCAACTTTTGATATTGTGCTTGGAATGGACTGGCTAAGCAAGTACCATGCTTTCTTTGATTACTTTGGAGGAAGCATTCTTTTCAAAGTACCTGTCACGCCCCAGTCCCAAAAATACGTAGGACTAGGACACGTAAGCATGTCAGCCGCATGGATATGGCAACTCCAATATATGGAAACCAAATCCATACGTACGCTGTAATATGAATATAAAATCCACAAGTGGTATAAAATGTAATACAAGTCACAGGGTAAAATCTAAATCTCATCCACCAAAATCATATAGAAATAAATAACCAGTATCTATGAAACTAGACCTCAATATAGGTATCTAAGGATGATAGTTGGATGGAAACAAATCCACTACCAACTCGAATATAAGAGCAAATACAATATGAGTACAACACCACAACACAATATAAGAATACCAGCTATCCATCACAGCTCGAAGAGAAGACATCCTCGGATCACATGTAACCATCCAAATCTGCGCTCCTGCAAATACTCAAGGAAAGATACACCTGGCAGCGGACCAGGTCCTCAGAGGGACGTAACAAGATACAGAAAATACGAGCCAATTTGAATACAGTAAACATGCATATGGTTTGAAAATAGATAAGTACGCTGTACATGACAATCTATATGAATGCAAATGAGGACAACTTTTCAACGTATGGGCAAGGGTAGGCTACTCGATCTACCTCACAACTCACACACACGTCAATGGACATCAGAAATCGATATACCACGGGGGTAGCGACCAGCGAGACTCCAGAAATCGACATACCGCGGGGGTAGCGACCAGCGCGACACACGCCCGTAGTGCGAGCTATATACTATGGTTTATCAGAGTGGTTAAAAGCCCATATGCCTAATGATTGTCCTCTATGATACTAGGTGCCATGTGTGTGTCAATATATCTAATACATAGTAATGACTAGAGAAAAACTACACATGCAAGAACTATACAGAAATGAAATAAATAAACAGAAATATAAATAGCATGCAAAGTACTGTAAATAATTTGGCAAGGTATCTTGCCTGGGGTCCTGCTGCTGGTATGAATCAGAGTCCAAGTCACAGTCCAAATAGCCTATGTATTACAAATTTATCACGTCAAAAGATAATTTATTTTAATTTATTTAATTCTAGAATAATTACACTAAAATCTTATTTTAATCTTATTATTCTGATTTTATGTTAATTCCTAAATTTTGTCCAAAGAAACTGAATTTTATCAACTCGAGACTCATGGCACGCAAATCGAGGCGATCTATTGACCAAAAAGTCAACCAACACAAACTCAACTTTCATGCATGATTTCCTGTAGATTTCAGCGTCAAAAACATGCTGGAATTTACAGCTCGTCCGAATTCAAATTTGTTTGGAAATTATGGCACATACAAATTTTGTATTGTGCACCGATGGTTAAATTCTAACCTAAAAGTTCTACAGAATTAACAGTATGTAAATACTTGGAAATAAATTCTGGAAAAAATATATGTCGATGATCTCGATATTAGCTTTCCGAAACTTTAAACGGTTCATGATTCTGATTTCTGGTTCTCCCGAAATCGCGAAAAAATTGAAACACATCTATTTTCGGACAAACTGTGCTCTACGAATTTTACAAAATTTAATACTCATAATTTAGAAAAACAATTTATATAATCAGAAACCTAACCTCATTATCGTTCTAACAAAAAAAACTGGAGCACGTTTGGAGTCCAGAGCTAGGAGATATCGTCTTTTTAATTCGTCATAACTAGTAGAAAATGAGACTGAATTTATGATGAATTTTGACTATTTTTGGACGAAAAAAGAGAGGAATTTGGGGAAGAAAAATATGAAGGATGAGGTATTTATAATGGTGGAGACTACTTAATTAAATACAACTAGGATTGGTTAATTTGGATAGGATTATGATGAATTTAAATAAGGATATGATATACATTAAGTTGCTTTCCTAGTAGGTTCAGGATTTGAATTAATTTAAAGTAGAGTTTGAATCTATCTCAATAATTTATAATCTTGAATATAATTAAATATAATACAAATAATTTATAAAATCTTATTAATATCTATTAACACTAAATTAGCATCTATCTAATATTAAGACTATATATATCCAAATAAATCCTAATTAATTTCAAAAATCTAAAATAACCTAAAAATAATTCTAAATAAATATTTATATAAGTAAATATATCAAAAAATTTATTTGCTAATTAAATAACAGAATACTCTAAAGAAATTCAATATCTATAATAATATAAAATATACACAAAATATTTATTTTGGGTGAGGGGGTTTACAATTTACCCAACTTACAAAAATTTCGTCCTCGAAATTAAAATAGAACATGGTTTCTCTCTATCTAGTCTCACTTGATCATAATCTAAAAGAATTTACCTCAAGTTTAATAATGCAATTTCTATCCAACTTAGAATTTACCCATCTATCACATAAGGCTCTTACACTTAAGAAAATATTCCTCAATTTATTTTCTCATGTCCTTCAATCCTCAAAACTTTAACACCAACTATATCATATGTGATATGCCGTTAATCAATTATGAAAGATAGTCACCAAATAATGTGATTGGCCTATGGGGTATATCTTGTACTATCCGTGTATCACTTATATCCAAGCACGAGATTTCGTCTTTCCGAAATAAGGGAAGACGGAAAGCAACGGAAAAGAGTTCAAGGAGGGGTAATAGAATGGAAGTATGGGAATCAAAGCGTTTAAAGAATTCAAATGGGAATTGTCAAGACAGTTGTGGATTGAAATCTTAATTTGATAATTTCCTATTCGCATGCTCACATCGGTACAGTTATGTACTTGATATGATATACTTTGTCGTATCTAGAGAGTAAGTATATTTGTCTACTGGTCCACTATACATCTCAATCCACGTAAAATACTATTGCGAAGGGCGAATCAAGCGCATTATGGCTAGCTAGACCATAACACACTGATTCTGATTAGACAATTTATATTAGTGTGGTTGATCAGGCCCCAATAACACATATGTCATGAACAAGCTCGATATAAGATTAAGCTTGCAAAAACTAGGCTATAATAGCAGCATAATTCAAGGTAGCACAGAAAATATAACGCTGGATTATGATGTGAGAAGTTACAAAATAATTCAAGTTCGCAAAAGCAAAAACAACATAAGCAATAATAATAAAAGACTCTACAATCTCTACAGTTATCATACAACCTCCTTATCTAAGTCGCTAGTCGACCAAATAGGGCAAGGACCTTTAAATTCTATGGTCTGAATAAACACTGTCATCTTTTGCTAGCATGCGATAATTATCATTCGGTTACACTTTAATTAATAGGTCAAAAGACTATGTGATAATAGGTGTCAAACATTATGG
Source organism: Iris macrosiphon (assembly GCA_036927795.1). Lineage (NCBI taxonomy): Eukaryota > Viridiplantae > Streptophyta > Magnoliopsida > Asparagales > Iridaceae > Iris > Iris macrosiphon. The sequence continues at coordinate 97,125,048 of JAYESA010000002.1, forward strand.
TAAAACTTCTAACTAACTCTAGTAGTGTCTATACTACTCTCAAGTCTTCTTAATACATCAAGGGGTAATGGTATAACAATATAAAGATAAGGAATTCTAGGTTCACTAGATATTCTAAACTTAGTGATGTGTCTATATTCTCGTTGTATTCTTAATAGGTGTGCTACTCTAATTATCATCCTAATAACAGGGGTTCCTATATTCTAGCAGAAGACTATACTCAAGGAATTATTAAGGAAGCACATGAATTAAGCAGGATACAATTGTTCAAAATAGAACAGATAGGAGGAGATGAATCACAGTCAATTGTGGATGAGATCCTATACTCTAGTCCTAGGTGCAGGCTTGTTCGGTACAGTAACGTAACCGAGACAATATGCTCTCGACCTGCATAGGCCACCACAAAAACATGTCACGCCCCAGTCCCAAAAATACGTAGGACTAGGACACGTAAGCATGCCAACCGCATGGATATGGCAACTCCAATATATGGAAACCAAATCCATACGTACGCTGTAATATGAATATAAAATCCACAAGTAGTATAAAATGTAATACAAGTCAAAGGGTAAAATCTAAATCTCATCCACCAAAATCATATAGAAATAAGTAACCAGTATCTATGAAACTAGACCTCAATATAGTTATCTAAGGATGATAGTTGGATGGAAACAAATCCACTACCAACTCGAATATAAGAGCAAATACAATATGAGTACAACACCACAACACAATATAAGAATACCAGCTATCCATCACAGCTCGAAGAGAAGACATCCTCGGATCACATGTAACCATCCAAATCTGCGCCCCTGCAAATACTCAAGAAAAGATACACCTGGCAGCGGATCAGGTCCTCAGAGGGACGTAACAAGATACGGAAAATACGAGCCAATTTGAATACAGTAAACATGCATATGGTTTGAAAATAGATAAGTACGCTGTACATGACAATCTATATGAATGCAAATGAGGACAACTTTTCAACGTATGGGCAAGGATAGGCTACTCGATCCACCTCACAACTCACACACACGTCAATGGACATCAGAAATCGATATACCGCGGGGGTAGCAACCAGCGCGACATACGCCCGTAGTGCGAGCTATATACTACGGTTTATCAGAGTGGTTAAAAGCCCATACGTCTAATGATTGTCCTCTATGATACTATGTGCCATGTGTGTGTCAACATATCTAATACATAGTAATGACTAGAGAAAAACTACCCATGCAAGAACTATACAGAAATAAAATAAATAAACAGAAATATAAATAGCATGCAAAGTACTGTAAATAATTTGGCAAGGTATCTTGCCTGGGGTCCTGCTGCTGGTATGAATCAGAGTCCAAGTCACAGTCCAAATAGCCTATGTATTACAAATTTATCACGTCAAAAGATAATTTATTTTAATTTATTTAATTCTGGAATAATTACTCTAAAATCTTATTTTAATCTTATTATTCTGATTTTATGTTAATTCCTAAATTTTGTCCAAAGAAACTAAATTTTATCAACTCGAGACTCATGGCACGCAAATCGATGCGATCTATTGACCAAAAAGTCAACCGACACAAACTCAACTTTCATGCATGATTTCCTATAGATTTCAGCGTCAAAAATATGCTGGAATTTACAGCTCGTCCGAATTCAAATTTGTTTGGGAATTATGGCACATACAAATTTTGTATTGTGCATCGATGGTTAAATTCTAACCTAAAAGTTCTACAGAATTAACAGTATGTAAATACTTCGAAATAAATTCTGGGAAAAATATATGTCGTTGATCTCGACATTAGCTTTCCGAAACTTTAAACGGTTCATGATTCTGATTCCTGGTTCTCCCGGAATCGCGAAAACATCGAAACACATCTATTTTCGAACATACTGTGCTCTACAAATTTTATAGAATTTAATACTCATAATTTAGAAAAACAATTTATATAATCAGAAACCTAACCTCATTATCGTTCTAACAAAAAAAACTGGAGCGCGTTTGGAGTCCGAAGCTAGGAGATATCGTCTTTTTAATTCGTCATAACTAGTAGAAAATGAGACTAAATTTATGACGAATTTTGACTATTTTTGGACGAAAAAAGAGAGGAATTTGGGGAAGAAAAATATGAAGGATGAGGTATTTATAATGGTGGAGACTACTTAATTAAATACAACTAGGATTGGTTAATTTGGATAGGATTATGATGAATTTAAATAAGGATATGATATACATTAAGTTACTTTCCTAGTAGGTTCAGGATTTGAATTAATTTAAAGTAGAGTTTGAATCTATCTCAATAATTTATAATCTTGAATATAATTAAATATAATACAAATAATTTATAAAATCTTATTAATATCTATTAACACTAAATTAGCATCTATCTAATATTAAGACTATATATATCCAAATAAATCCTAATTAATTTCAAAAATCTAAAATAACCTAAAAATGATTCTAAATAAATATTTATATAAGTAAATATATCAAGAAATTTATTTGTTAATTAAATAACAGAATACTCTAAAGAAATTCAATATCTATAATAATATAAAATATACACAAAATATTTATTTTTGGTGAGGGGGTTTACAGTACCAGGCCAGCCTGAACTTGAGTTTGCACGAGGATCCACAGAAATCCTTGATGGTATGTAGCTCACAATGGACGACGTTATCTATCATCCCATTATTTCATAATTCCAAGACATCTTTCCAGAGGAATTACCAGGCCTACCCCAGACAGAGACGTAGAATTTCTCAATTGAATTAACACTGGGAGCAGCACCCATAGCATCACATGTTTATAAACTGGCGAAGAAGAAGATGGATGAACTGAAGACACAATTGAAAGAACTAGAAAAAAAAGGTTTCATCCGACCGAGTGCATCACCCTGGGGAGCACCAGTGTTGTTTGTATCAAAGAAGGATGGGTCAGTGCGTATGTGTATTGACTATAGAGCCTTAAATACAGTAACTGTGAAGAATAAATATCCACTGCCACACATTGACGAATTATTTGATCAGCTTAGTGGAGCCAAGATGTTCTCAAAGATAGATTTGAGATTAGGATATCACCAGGTGAAAGTACGAAAGGAGGACATCCCGAAGACCGTATTTCGGACAAGATATGGGCACTATGAGTTTCTGGTCATGCCATTTGGATTGACAAATGCTCCAATTATCTTTATGGACTTAATAAATCGAGTCTTCCATCAGCATTTGGACCAATTCATAGTCGTCTTCATAGATGATATACTTGTCTATTCAAAGAGCCACGAGGACCACGAGAAGAACCTGCGGGTTATTCTAGAGACCTTGAGGAGAGAGCAATTATATACAAAGCTCAGTAAATATGAGTTCTTCTTGGCCAAAGTCTCATTTCTTGGACATGTTGTTACAGGATATGGTATTTCTGTTGATCCAGAAAAGATCTCGGCAGTCGAGACTTGACCTGTTCCTAAATTAGCAGCAAAGGTGAGAAGTTTCCTTGGAATTGCGGGATATTACGAAGGTTCATGGAAAACTTCTCAAGGATAGCAACACCTATGACTTGGTTAACTTACAAATATCAAGAGTTTATATGGAACAATGAGTGTCAAGCCGCCTTTGAAGAGTTGAAGAAGGGACTGACTACAGCACCAGTATTGACTATTCCATCAGGATCAGGAGGCTATGTGATCTACAGTGACGCATCAGGGAAAGGTTTGGGATGCGTATTAATACAGCATGGCAAGGTGATTTCATATGCATTTAGACAATTATGAGTACATGAGAAGAATTATCTGACTCATGACTTGGAACTTGCAGCCGTTGTATTTGCTCTGAAGCTATGGAGACATTACTTATATGGGAAATGAGTGGAGATCTATACAGACCACAAAAGCCTCAAGTACGTCTTCACGCAGAAGGAGTTAAATATGGGGCAACGTCGATGTCTTAAGTTGATGAAAGATTTTTAGATAGAGCTACGTTATCACCCAGGCAAGGCAAACGTTGTAGCAGACGCGTTAAGCCAGAAACCAGTAGATTATTTCTTAACAATACAGAAGGAACTATTGAAGGACTTGCAAGGTCTTGGCGTTAAAGTAATAATACCCAGAGCAAACGGGACACTAGACAACATGCAAATACAATCATCACTAGTAGAGAGGATCAAGGAAGCATTGCCTATAGACGCCAGATTTAGAAGATTAAAGAAAAGGATAAAGGCAGAATAGAAGACAGGACTGCACCTTCATAATGACGGGATATTATGATGTGGTGATCGTCTATATATTCCCAATGGAGAGATTCTACAAGAGCTGATAACAGAAGCTCATAGTTCGATATATTCTATTCATCCTGAGGCACCAAGATGTATCGTGATTTATGACAACACTTTTGGTTACATGTAATGAAAAGAGAGATATCTCGCTTTGTAGTTAAATGTTTGGTATGTCAGTAAGTAAAGGCGGAGCCCCAGAAAACAGCAAGATTATTGCAACCACTTCCGATTCCAAAGTGGAAGTGGGAGCACGTCACTATGGACTTCGTCACGGGCTTTCCCAAGAGTCTAAGTGGTAAAGATACAGTATGGGTAATAGTAGATAGACTCACCAAGTCAGCCTATTTCTTGCCTTTTAGAGTTGGCCAATCTACAGAAGCTTTGGCTGACTTATATATGAGAAAGATCATGAGATTGTACGGCGTACTAGTCCGTATTGTATCAGACAGGGATTCGTGCTTTACATCGCACTTTTGGAGGAGCATGCAAGAGAGTCTTAGAACTCGTCTGAAGTTCAGTACATCTTATCACCCGCAAACAGATAGGCAGTCAAAGCGTACTATTCAGACATTAGAGGATATGTTGAGGGCTTGTATGTTAGACTTTGGAGGATCATGGGAGGACCACCTACACCTTGTGGAGTTTTTATACAACAATAGCTATCAGGCGAGCATTCATATGGCTCCGTTTGAAGCATTGTTTGGAAGGAAGTGTAGGTCTCCTGTGTGTTAGAGTGACGTGGGAGAACGTCAGATTCTGGGACCAGAGTTAGTGGTCAACACCGTTGAGACAGTTAAAAAGATACAAGGACACTTGCGAGCAGCGCAAGAGAGGCAAAAATAATGGGAAGACCTTCATCGTCGTCCCTTGGAGTTTAAAGAGGGCGATCATGTCTTCTTGAGGATATCACCTACCAGAGGCACCATTCGATTCAGAGGGCGTGGCAAGTTGAGTCCGAGGTATATTGGACCATTTTACGTGCTAGAGAAAGTGGGAGAAGTGGCATATCAACTTGCGTTACCACCTTCACTTGAGGGAGTACATAACGTATTCCATGTGTCGCAGCTCAAGTGATATGTGGCAGACAACAGTCATGTTCTCGACCATTCTGAGATCACCATTGGGCCGAGCTTGTCCTATTAAGAGCAACCCGTGGGAATCCTTGATCGTCGAGAGAAAGTATTGAGGAACCAGTCTATTCCCTTGGTCCGCGTGGCATGGAAGCATGGCGCGCCAGGATAATCTACTTGGGAGCGTGAGGATGACATGCGCAAATATTTTCCGAACCTATTCACAGACCAAGGTATAAATTTACTTTGTTAATTTTTATCTTATACCATCCTTGACTTTCTACGGTGACTTAGTTTTAATTTCAAGGACAAAATTTTTATAAGTTGGGTAGAATGTAAAACTCCTAATTCTGAAAACCATATTAATTATTTATTTATAATAGTTATGAGCTAAATAGAGGGAATATATTTTTTATTTAATTTTATTTGAGGTGTTTGTGCATCTAGGAGATTTATGGAGCCATTATAAATTTTTTTCCTAATTTATTCCATGTAAGAGACCCTTTGAACTGTTGCTAGCTTAAGGGTATGCACAAATATAATTCCTATTGGATCTCAAACCGGAACCCAAACCCTCTATACCCGTTAGCCCCTACCCGGACCCGTTAGGAGAATTGAAACAGCAGCAGTAGTAGCAAAAACTAACTTTCCTTTTTCCTACTCCGCGCGTGTGAGCCTTCTCATTCCACCGCTTCTTATCTCTATTATTACTAAACTCTCCTCAACCAAAAACCAAACTAAGGAAAGAAAGAAACAGCAGCAGCAGTGGCTTTTGAGACCACTAAAATTATTCCATCGCCTCTTACCTCTCTATATATATATTGCAAAACTCTCCCAAGCCCTAATCCCACTTCTTCCACAAAACTTAAATACCGTATTGGATGCTTGCACTATACAGAAATCTCGCTCGACAAGTATACCTTGACATTATACTGTATTTATATTCCATATGATGCATGCATGTTTATTTTTTGCTTATTTTAGTTTATATATTTTAACTGTTATATAAATTATGCGTCCAAGGAAACTTGGGTGCAACGACAGTGTCGTCGTATTCTATTTTTTTATGCATTGGACCTACTTCATGAGACACCCCATTATTATGAGGAATTTTATGTTTCATTGGCCATGACACTATTCTTACACGAGTATGAGTCACATGTAGGACACGGACTTCCGTATTCGGCTGGCCACTGGTACGTACAAGTCGCTAGTAGACTTGGCAGTTATTTAGAGGTTTTATCGTGTCATGGATATGGCATGCTTAGAGCATGGGGTAGGGAGAACAATAAGTAAAGCGTTTGGGCTCCTTTGCACTTTTTTCCTGTGCGCCCTGATTCTCCGCCGGAGAGATGGGTGATGATGACCACTATATATTATATTATCAGGCGGCCTCTGTCGTTCAAAAGACGACATGTTTTGTAGGTTCCTGGATCTCCAAGAGAACCATGCCAATCCCATTTTTGGCCAGATAGCCCAAGTGTTGGAAAGTTGTTCTCAAATTGCATTCACTTAGATGGTTAGACGATCCACTGGATGTTTACTTTTCAGTACTTTATTGGCATGTTATTATGTATCTTGTTACATCTCTCTGAGGACCTCGTCCCTTTCCAGATATAGACGAGCAGGAGTATCTGCAGGAGTACGGACTTGGACCTGACGCTACTTACCAGATGGAGGAGGTCTTACCTTCGGAGTATCTGTGATTTTATCATCGCTGTTTTGAGATCCTTGTTGCTACTTCAGTATAGTCATTTTGTAGTAGATTTGTTTCCACCCGACTATCAGACTTGGTACTCATCTTGGATATTCAGTCATTATTCAGCTCTTTATTCTTACTTATTATTTATGCTGTGGATGAGATATAGATTATGTGTGACTTATTGTGACAGTATATTACTACCGGTGGATTGGATATTCATGTACAGCGTACATGTGTATATGGTTTCCATATATTGGAGTTCGTATACATACGGCTGGGCGTGTTACGTATTCCTAGTCCTACGTATTTTGGGACTGGGGCGTGATACCTCCATCTTCTCCAGCCCCACCGGATCCACCGTCTCCCTCTTCATCTTCTACCTCCTCTTCCCCGACTGTACCGCCGGCTGAGAACCCGACCCCGACTATGCAGCAACCGACTCCCTCTTCCTTCCCCATCGACCTCCCTCACCGGAGCAGCCACCGTCATCTCCTCCCACAACAACCATCATCACCAACTGGTCGACCCTGACATCCCAAACCACCACCATCGTGCACCTCTTCCTCACCGGAGCCACTGTGCTCCGCTGCACCAGACCACGAGCACTACCACCCCTCTCCCTACTCCCTTTTCCTCGCTGAGCCACCCAGGCCATGCCACCGCACCACCAGCACGACCACCATCTCCTTCGTCTCCCCTCTTCCCTGTCCTTTCCTCCTCGGCCACCTGGGTCTGGCCGGAGCAGCACCGAGCCTCCAGCAGTCTCCGGCCACCCACCATTGTCATCACCATCAGCACCATTAAACTCTAGTACAGCCACCAACGTCCACCCTCTCCTTCCTTCGATCCTCCCTAAGCTCCTCCTCTCCTCCTCCTCCTTCTGGCCGGACCCCCTACTGGCCGGATCCCTCCACTGGCCGGAGCACATCAGCAGCCATCACCAGCATCATCATCATCAACACTCATCTTCATTATCATCATTGTTTCATCACCATTAACACTATTACCATCATCCATATCATTGTCATCCTCGTCATCACCATCGTCCATATCATCGTCCTCGCTATCATCATTATCGTCATCACCTTAACTTCATTATCGTCGTCGTCATTATCATTGTCGTATCATCATCAATACCCATCATCATCATCAACATCACCCCATCATCAACATCTTATCCTTGTCATCACCTACATTATTATCAGTATCCAATCATCATCTCCATAATCATCCACATCATCATAATCACCATCGTCCACAATATCATCCTCGTCGTCACCATCATCCCAAGTCATCACCATCATCCCCATCATCAACCACATCATCACCATTATCATCATTAACCTAATTAGCACCCTAACCACCATAAACCTAATCAACTCGTCGTCATCATCCTCGTCATCGTATTTGTCATGGACCCGTCACCGTGCCAGACGACCTGTAGCAGTAACCCCCGATTCCCGTGCCTGTGCACGCTGACCCCGGGGACGTTGGATTATTCTATGCGACTTCCGAAGCAGGTTTTTGGGACTACATAGCTTCTTGTCAGGCTAGTATACCTTGCCAAATTGTTTACAGTACTTTTGCATGTTATTTATATTTCTGCATATTTATTGCATTTCTATATATTTATTGCATATGTAGTTTCGTTCAGTCATTATTATATATTACATATGTTGACACACACTTGACACATAGTATCATGAAAGGACAATCATTAGGAGTATGGGCTTTTAACCACTCTGGTAAACCGTAGTATATAGCTCGTACTACGGGCGTGTGTTGTGCTGGTCGCTACCCCCGAGGTATGTCGATTTCAGTAGAGTCACGCTAGTCGCTACCCCCGAGGTATGACGATTTCTGATGTCCACTGGCGGGTGTGTGAGTTGTGAGGCTTAGATCGAGTAGCATACCCTTGCCCATACGTCGAAAAGTTGTCCTCATTTGCATTCATATAGATTGTCTAGTACAGTGTACTAATATATTTTCAAACATATTGTATGTTTATTGTATTCAATTGGCTTGCTTCTATGTATCTTGTTATGTCCCTCTGAGGACCTGGTCCCTTGCCAGGTATAGACGACCATGAGTATCTGCAGGAGTACCGACCCGTACCTGACGCTTTACCTTCTGCCGAGTAGACCTTACCCACTGAGCATCACTGATTATCTCTAGCGATGGCTACCTTAGCTGACCCTCTTATCATCATTTTATTCTATATTAAAGATTCTACTCTTCTCTCTCATTTAGTTTGATATAGTCATTGGTAGTGGATTTGTCTCCACCCGACTATCATTTATGGATTATTCAGGCTCTTTATTCTAGTTTAGCGATATCCTTTTCTGTGACATTGTATGGATGAGATTAATATTTCTGTGATTTGTGACAATAAATATATACCACATGTGAGTTTTATTGATATTACAGCATACGTGTGTATATTCGTATACATATATTGGAGTTGCCATATACATACGGCTGGCATGCTTACGTGTCCTAGTCCTACGTATTTTGGGACTAGGGCGTGACATCCTCCACCGAGCTCCTCCTCCTCCCCTCTGGGCCACCACCGAGCTCCTCCTCCTCCTCTCAGGGCTCCACTGTCGACGATCCCCCAACTCCACCTCTTCGGGCTCTTCCTCTCCGGGCACCTCCTCCTCTCGGCCATCCCCTTCCTCGGTCAACTCCCAAGATCAGGTAAACCCTATCCCTAGCTATTTTACTAGGATACGACATATACACAAACATAGACATGACATTGGATACGACACCGACACATACACTGACACGACATATCACGGACATGACACGGGACATGACACAGAGCTTAATGTAAACACCCTCACCAAAAATTAGGCCTACTTGGCTTAGATAGTGAAACTAGGGCTAGTTTGAACCCAATTAGAATTAGAACACAGCATTTTATTTAATTATGCAATATTTATATCACTTAGCGCACCTTACCGTTGTTTCGATAATTGGAGCACTACACTAGCCACTGTCTACCAACAAATTTTATACTCTTGCCCTAGACATGACCGCCTTTTATTTTGACCTTGGTGTAACTTATAATTATGCTTTCTTGTGCTACATTTTAGTCACACAACATTCGTCGCAGACGTTATTAATTAATTCTAAATAAATTTAATTTTGTACCCTTGTGCGTTCCAATCGAAATTGGAGACACAATCTTGATCTATTTTCTACAATCCAATTAATGATAATATTCTACACTGAATCCTCTACGTCCATGACAGTTGTGTCCTACCTAATTTTATCCCCATGTATTTCTAATTAATTTCAGAACACCTTGCACATTAATTTTAATTAAATTAATTCAATTTCTATCTTTGTGCAATTTACTAATTATTGGGCGCTTTTATGCAAAACTGTATTAAAGTGTCCACACCATTGGACAATACAAGAAGAAATCCAACGTTCCCCTTCATAGGAATTTCTCCATAATTTTTGGAATGTGCAACGCGCAACATCGCCCCCTTTATTTTAAACCTATTCTTGTATTTGAAAAATATAATTATGGCCCTCCAAACACCCCCATGTGAGGCAAGGCCCAACTCCAAGGAGGGTTGACCAAGCCCAAACTTTTAGTTCAAACACCTAAAAATCCTACATGTATAAATATCTCCTTTTCCTTTATTTTTTTCTAAAACCAAAACCCAAACCAAAATTCAGCCGAAATACCCAACCATCCCTATTCATCATCTTCTCCTTCAACCCACTGACCCCAGCCGAGACTCGCCGGAGCGGCACCCGCATCCGCCGTGCCCTCGCCTGACCTCTCCATGCGACGACCAACCCGCCGCCTGAGCCCTCCTTCGCCTGCACAGCCGACCTCCTCTTCCCTTATTCTTCGGTGATCACCCGCCCGAGCTTCATCGTCGATGACCCCGTTGCCTTTTCCTCGACGACACCAACCCGACTAGCACCACCGTCCTCCTCCCTGCTCTGTCCACCTCCACCACCACGACAACCCGCCGGATCCCCACTCGATGAGCCGCCGGGCTCGACACCCGTGCACGACCCCACTTCTCGCCTGGAGCCGCTGTCCCAACCCCGGCGACCTTCATCTTCACTGACTGCACAACACCGAGCAGTCCCGCAGAAGAACCCCATCCTGACCTTGACTCTTCCTCCCGTTCTCCTTCCCTAAGTCCTTCTCCTCCCCGGCCACCTCCCTCAGTCGTCACCACCACACCACCAGCAACACCACCGCCACCCGAGCCTCTTTCTTCTTCTACCACTGACCTCCCCGACCACAGCCTCGTCTCCTCTCTACCATCAACACCTCCCCTGGCCTGACCTCCCCTCCCCTGGCCGGACCTCCCCGCCCTGGCCAGAGCACCCCATCATCATCATCATCTACTCTCATCATCACCATCATTACCATCATCAACATCACCTTCACCATCATCTCCACCATGATCATCACCATCTCATCATCATCATCACCAACACATTAACCCTAATCGTCCATATCATCATCCTCATCATCCATAACATCATCCTTGTCATCACCATCCTCCACATCATTATCCTCGTCATCACCATCACCCCTATCATCATCCACATCACCACCATTATCAACATTTCCATCATCATTACCATCGTCATCACTATTTTAATCACCTTAACCCAAATCAATATATATCCTCACTGTCATCCTCGTCATTATGGACCCGTCACCCTTGCCGAAGACAACCCGCAACAGTCACCCCCGATTCCCGTGCCTGTGTACGCTGACCCCGAAGAGCTATTGGATCATTATGCGTGACTTCAGGAGCAGGTTATTGGCACTACGCAGCTTTTGGCCAGGCAAGTATACCTTACCTTATTGTACTATTTAAATTCTGTTATTAGTTGCATATTTATTAATTTAATATTGACTTCAGGAGCAGGTTATTGGCACTACGCAGCTTCTAGACAGGCAAGTATACCTTACCTTATTGTACTATTTAAATTCTGTTATTAGTTGCATATTTATTAATTTAATATTATATAACTGTGCGCGTCCGAGAAGACTCGGGTGTAGTCAACGAAGGCATTGACGTTAGGATTTGTGTCTGACCTAGTGTCTAGTAGACCCACCTAAAGTTGTGGAGTTATCTGTATGACTCTCCAGGCCTTGACACATTTCTTGCACGTGTTGTAAATCTCATGTAAGGCACAGACTTGTATTTGCGGTTGGCCACCTGTACATGTAGGTCGTGTGACGGATATGATATAACTGCTAAAAGTGATGCATGTTAGAAGACTTAGCAGCTATTAGTAGTCGGAGCATAGACTATTGTAGTACGAAGGTCCAATCCTTGTCCTTGTTTTGTTATAAGGTTGGACTATTATTCTAACGATAGACTATGAGCCAGAGTTATAACACCGATAATTATACTCCGTCTCGGTGTAGTAGCTACAGCATGTTGTGGATACAACATGCATAGATCATTGGGCAGAGAAGACAATTAGTAGGCGTATGGGACAGACATTTGGCTGCCGTAGTTTCAGAGTAAACTGCGGGGCCGTGAGCCTCAGTGTTACCCGGTTATGGGCCAGTGTTACCCGATTATGGGCGTATAAGCTTGTCGATACATCTGGCAGAGGTTACTAGCTGCGCGCAATCATGATCGGTAATGTAGTCAGTATATACTCTTGGCATCCAGTTTACAGCTAATGCCAGATACTTAGCCTCTGGCTCGACGCTATATTTTATACCTTTCACCTACCCATACGTACCAAGGTTGTCTTCAAAGTGCATTTCACTTAGCTGGTTACTTCACCCTTGAGTTTTTACAGTATTTACTTTATGGCATACTTCTATGTATCTTGTTATGTCCCTCTGAGGACCTGGTCCCTTTCCAGGTGTAGATGTTCAGGAGTATTCGCAGGAGCGCAGATCCGAACTTGCTACGTATATTTCGAGGAGGTCTTCTCTTTGAGCCCGTGATTGTTAGTTGATATTCTTATATTATGTTTGTTGTGTTGCACTTATATATTCTAGTTTGGTAGTGGATTTGTTTCCTCCCGACTATCATCTTTAGATACTTTATATTGAGATCTAGTTTCATAGATATTGGTTATTTATGCCTATTTGATTTCTGTGGATGAGATTTAGTTATGCCCTGTGACTTGTGATAAATATATACCACTTATGAATTATTGTTCATGATACAGCGTACGCATGTGTTATAGTTTCCATATATTGGAGTTCCTATATACATGCGGCTGGCATGCTTACGTGTCCTAGTCCTACATATTTTTGGGATTGGGACGTGACATATTTTTAGTGGTGGCCCATGCAGGTCGAGAGCATATTGTCTCGGTTACGTTACTGTACCGAGCAAGCCTGTACCTAGGAATAGAGTATAGGATCTCATCCACAGTTGACTATGATTCACCTTCCTTCCAATCTGTTCTATTTGAATAGCTGCATCATGCTTGATTCATGTGCTTCCCTAATAGTTCCTTGAGTATAGCCTTCTCCTAGAGTATAGAAATCCTTGTTGTTAGATAATAATTAGGATAAACTTCCTATTAAGAGTACAACTAGGATAATGACACATCACTGAGTTAGAATACTTAATGAACCCTAGCATTCCTTACTACCTAATGAACCCTAGCAATCCTTACCTGTAGAATGATTGACCATTATCCCTTGATAATTAGGGATGACTTGAGAGTAGTATAGACACAACTAGAGTGAGTTATAAATTTAACAATATTATTTGACCCTAGCATTGAGGGACCAATAGAAATCCAAGGTTGAATAATAGGACCAAAACTTAACTTTTATAGTGAGATAGTATTATAGAACTATAAATTTAGGTTCTTATCCTGATACTAGCAGACAGTACCTTAGGAAGCCAAGAGGAACGAATATAATATTTTCCTCGATCAAACCTCGAGGACAGATATTAGCATACCACCTTCCCCTTAGGAAACCACGATATTATCTAGAGTCCCTCTATTTTAATTTCATATCTTGTTCCTCTGCAACCTTAACGTTTGCCAATTGTGCGACGACTAAATTATGTTCTTCCTTTCTTCATCTTCCAACTCATGCCACATAACTCTTATGATTGTAGGCCAAATAATTTTATTTCATGTTGGGATATATAGTTTGCTAGGATTATAGTTGTTACTCTTGAATTTTGAATTATGTGATTGGTAGTTAGGACTTGATAGTTTAAGTTATTCTTGTAGATCATGACCTAATGATTATCCCTTAGATTTAATTTGCGTAACTTGTACCACACCTCGATACGAGTTATATCCCCTTTTTTCCCTTGAAGGCCAGTAACCCTTCCATTCTTACTATTGATACTTGTTCTATAAGTACTATGACTAAGACTTAAGATGACCATGACCTATATAATAGGATACTCTAATAAGTACTAAGACCTCTTCTCGTAAACCTTAATAGGAGTTTCTACATTATCCTTAAGGCATTACTGCATTAATTTATTCTTTTAAGTTGGGTAGTGTACCTCATAACCTAATATCACATAGTTCTCTTGACACACTAATTAAGTGTAATTGAATGACCTTGCATAAGATGATAATGTTTATTCAAACTGTAGAACTTAGAAGTCCATACCCCTATTTAGTCGACTAGCGACTTAGACAAGGAGATAGTATGACAACTGTAGAGACTGTAGAGTCTTATCTTTTTATGAACTTTAATTATTTGGTAACTTCTCTCATCATAATCTAGTGTACTTACATTTATGTACTACCTTGACTTATACCGCTATTATAGCCTAGTTTTGCAAGCTTATCATTTTATCATGCTTGTTCATGACATATGTATTATTGGGTCGACACACTAATACAATTGTCTATTCAGAATCAGTGTATTACGGTCTGATCAACCTTAGTGCATTTTTGTTCGCTCTTCGCACGACTACTTTACGTAGATTGAGATATATAGTTGACTAGTAGACGAATATACTTGTCCTCTAGATATGTCAGAGCATATCATATCAAGTACATAACTGTACTAATACGAGCATGCGAATAAGAATTTACCAACTAGAATTTCAATCCACAACTACCTTGACACTTCCCATTTGAATTCTTTAAACGCCTTGATTTCCACACTTCTATTCTATTAGCTTCCCCTTGAACTCTTTATTATTGCTTTCCGTCTTCCCTTATTTCAGAAAAATGAAATCTCGTGCTTGGCATAAGTTTGATACACTGATAAGTACTAGATATACCCCATCGGCTAATCATATGACTTGGTGACTCCCTTTTATAGTTGATTAAGGGCATATCATAGATGATATGCTTGGTGTTAAAACTTTGACGATTAAATAACATAATTAAATAATTTGATGAATAGCTTTCTTAGATGTATAGCCTTAGATGATAGATGGGTAAATTCTAAATTGGGTAGAAACCGCAATATTAAAAATTAAGGTGAATTCTTTTAGACTATGACTAAGTGAGATTAGATAGAGAGAAACCATGCCTTATTTTAATTTCGAGGACAAAATTAGTTTAAGTTGGGTAGATTGTAAACCCCCTCACCCAAAATTGGGCCTACTTGGCTTAGATAGTGAAACTAGGGCTAGTTTGAACCCAATTAGAATTAGAACACAGTATTTTATTTAATTATGCAATATTTATATCACTTAGTGCGCCATACCGTTGCTTCGATAATTGGGGCACTACACTAGGCACTGTCTACCTACAAATTTTACACTCTTGTCCTAGACATGACCGCCTTCTATTCTGACCTCGGTGTAACTTATAATTATGCCTTCTTGTGCTACATTTTAGTCGCACAACATTCGTTGTAGACGTTATTAACTAATTCTAAATAAATTCAACTTTGTACCCTTGTACGTTCCAATCGAAATTGGAGACACAATCTTGACCCGTTTTGTGCAACCCAATTAATGATAATATTCTACACTGAATTCTCTACGTCCATAACACTTGTGTCCCACTAATTTTATCCCCATGTACTTCTAATTAATTCTAGAATACCGTGCGCATTAATTTTAATTAAATTAATTCAATTTCTATCTTTGTGTAATTTTGTAATTATTGGGTGCTTTTATGCAAAAATGTATTAAGGTGTCCACACCATTGGACAATACATGAAGAAATCTAACTTAACCCTTCATAGGAATTTTTCCATAATTTTCGGAATGTGCAACGCGCAATATCGCCCCCTTTATTTTAAACCTATTCTTGCATTTGAACAATGCAATTATGGCCCTCCAAACACCCCCACGTGAGGCAAGGCCCAACTCCAAGAAGGTTTGACCAAGCCCAAACTTTTAGGTCAAATACCTAAAAATCCTACATGTATAAATATCTCCTTTTCCTTTATTTTTTCCAAAACCTAAACCCAAACCAAAATTCAGCCAAAATACCCAACCATCCCTATTTATCATCTTCTTCTTCTCCTTCAACCCGTCGACCACAGTCGAGACTCGTCAGAGTGGCACCCGTATCTGCCGTGCCCTCGCCTGACCCCTCCACGCGATGACCAACCCGCCGCCTGAGCCCTCCTCCGCCTGCACAACCGACCTCCTCTTCCCTTCTTCTTCGGTGATCACCAGCCCGAGCTTCCCCTCGACGACCCCACTGCCTTTTCCTCGACGACACCAACCCGACCAGCACCACCGTCGTCCTCCCTTCTTTGTCCACCTCAACCACCACGACAACCTGTCGGATCCTCATGCAAAGAGCCGCCGGGCTCGACACCCGTGCACGACCCCACTCCATGCCTAGAGCCGTTGTCCCGACCCCGGCCGCCTTCATCTTCCTCGACTGCACAAAGTCGAGAAGTCCCGCCGAAGAACCCCATCCTGACCTCGACTCTTCCTCCCGTTCTCCTTTCCTAACTCCTTCTCCTCCTCGGCCACCTTCCTCAGCCGTCACCACCACACCACCAGCAACACCACCGCCACCCGAGCCTCCTCCTTCTTCCACCACTAACCTCCCCAACCACAACCTCCTCTCCTCTATGTCATCAACACCTCTCCTGGCCGGACGTCCCCTCCCCTGGGCGAACCTCCCCTCCCCCTAGCCGGAGCACCCCATCATCATCATCATCCACTCTCATCATCACCACCATTACCATCATCATCACCTTCACCATCATCTCCCCCCATGATCATCACCATCTCATCATCATCATCACCAACACCTTAACCCTAATCGTCCACATCATCATCCTCGTCATCACCATCCTCCACATCATCATCCTCGTCATCACTATTACCCCTATCATCATCCACATCACCACCATTATCATTGTAAAACACCCAATTTTTAACAAACCGTATTAATTATTTTAATTAATTAATTATTTTTATTTATAGTAATTATGAGCTAAATAGAGGAAATAGAATTTATTTTATTTTTATTTGAGATGTTTGTGCATTTAGTGGATTTATGGAGCCATTATAAATTTTTCTTAATTTATTCCATGTAGGAGACCCTTTGGACAGTTGAGTAGGTTTATTGTATGCACTAAATTAATTTTTAGAATTTTTTATATGAATATATATATATATATATATATATATATGAATATATATATATATATATATATATATATATATATATATATATATGGTTTAATAAAGAAAAGAATTAGAAAAAAAAGAAAAAGAAATTAGAATTAGAATAAGAAAAAGAAAAAGGAAAGAAATTCCTAATGAATCCTAACCCAAACCCATTACCAACCCGACCCATTACCAACCCATACCCAATAAGAAATATCAAGAAACAGCGGCAGCAGCAGCAGTTGTTTATGAAACCGCCCCCCTCCGCAGTTCCCCCCCCCCCCCCCCCCCCGCCTCTCTCATTCGTTATATATACTACTCAACTCCCCAAACCCTAACCCTACTCAATCTTCTCTCCACTCCAGCCACCCCGCCGCCCCTCGATGCCACCTTCAGCAGCCACGTAGCCGCAGGAGATCGCCGCAGCCGCCGCACGCCATGCGATTCGCGAGCGTCGTCGCGCAGAAATTTTTAGCAGAGTATCCCTGTTCACGACGCATTTTTCGTCTTCTCGCTCGACCAAACTCAACCCCGTCTTCTCCGGTACGTTCACCACCTATCCCTATCTAAATTCTGTATATTAGTTTACCTCGTTTAGCGCGTAAACCTAGGCAAAAATAGTGCCCAAGTTGACAAAAAATGACAACTTCTGGAAACGCAGAAAACTGCGGTGACTACCTATGTTCACGGACTCGTATCTCCCACAACGGAGATCCAAATTAAATTTTTCTTATTGGTATGCGAAGACCACCTAATCTAGTTTAATTTTTGTTAATTACAATATTTTATTTATTGCTGTATGATAAAATAAATCAGGTAGAAATACCCAAAAATTTACTTTTTCTAAATTCCAAAAATTATGATACAAAGCGCGCCACGCCAAACGAGACCGCCCCGTCGTGTACTAAGTGTACCAAAAGGTGCGTGCAGTGTACCCGGACGTGTGAGATTTCACAGAAACTGATTTGGACGCATGTGCACGTCAAAATCAGCCCGTATCTGCAATAAATCCTCCATATCGCGACTTTTGCAAAAGCCCTGCGCATTTTGTGCACGCTCGTCAGAATACGACAAAACTTGCGCCACTGAACTCGTGGTATCGTGCTGGTCCTGTGACCCAATTTTGACGCAATTCTGAGATAGTTGACCAAGTCGCTTATTGGTGGGCCCTACGGTTGACTTTTTGGGCAAATTTGTGTTCGGCTCATCGGAATCCACATCTAGATATACCGTTGAGTTCGTACTGATATTTAGAGTTTGTTTGACCTATAAATTGTCCCTTTTAGAGACCTTTACCCTTGGTACGCTTTTCGATGCAAAGTGGGCCACTTGTGGACCCCGCTTTGATCCGAAATTACCGTTTTGTCCCTGTGTCCAAATTGGATGAATGGTAGTATTTTCTAGCTATTTTACTTATTTTGGGAATGTTGGTGATGTTTATTTCAGCATCAAGAGATGTTCATTCTGAGGCCATAGTTTCTGACTTTGATGTTTGACATCTGGATGTTACATTTTGCAGCTCTCTTGCCAGGCAAGTATACGTTGCCTTGTTGTACTATTTAAATTCTGAATTATTAGTTGCATATTTATATTATATAACTGTGCGCATCCAAGAGAGACTCGGGTGCAGTCAACGAATGCGTTGACGTTAGGACTTGTGTCTGACCTAGAGTCTAGTAGACCCACCTACAGTTGTGGAGTTATTGTTATGACTCCCCCGGCATAGAAACGTATCTTTACACGTCACAGAGTGAGTTCATGTAGGGACGAGTGCCTCATACTCGACTGGCCATCGGTGTGAGCAACACGTGTAACGGTGTTTAACATTAGTTTTTTATTTCTATAGAGACTTGCATTACAGTACGAGATTTCCACGTCGTATTCATGACTTGTATATCTGCATTGGGCGAGGAGGACGACTAGTAGGCGTATGGGACACCCACTTCCTTTATGCAGATACCGCATTCTTCGGAGCGATACGGACGTATATATATTGCAGATACCTCATTCTTCGGAAAGATGGACGTTACAGATACCACGTTCCCTAGAGTGTTGGACGTTACTTGGTGATTTTGCATATACCACACTCTAGAGAATGTTGGACGTTATGCCTACGCCTACCCATACTTACCAAGATTTTCCTCAAATTGTATTCACTTAGATGGTTAGCATACCCCCTTTATTTTTTCAGTATTTACTTTATGGCATGCTTCTATTTATCTTGTTACGTCACTCTGAGGACCTGGTCCCTTTCCAGGGGTAGATGTTCATGAGTATTCGCAGGAGCGTAGATCCGGATAGGCTACTTATATTTCGAGGAGGTCTTCTCTTCGAGCCTTGTGATTGTCAGATGTTATACTTATATGGTATTTATCTTGTTTATTTTATATTCTAGTTCGGCAGTGGATTTGTTTTCATCCGACGATCATCTCTAGATAGTTCATATTGAGATCTAGTTACATGGTTATTGGTTATTCATTTATATTTTATTTCTGTGGATGAGATTTTGATTATACCCTGTGACTTGTGATAGTTTTACCACTTGTGAATTATTCTTCATTATACAGCATACGCATGCATTATGGTTTCCATATATTAGAGTTGCCATATACACGCGACTGGCATGCTTACGTATCCTAGTCCTACGTATTTTGGGACTGGGGCATGACAATCATCATTTCCATCATCATTACCAACGTCATCACCATTGTAATCACCTTAACCCTAACCAATATATATATCCTTACTGTCATCCTCGTCATTATAGACCCGTCACCCTTGCCGAAGACAACCTACAGTAGTCACCCCCGATTCTCGTTCCTGTGTACACTGACCCCGAAGAGCTATTGGATTATTCTGCGTGACTTCAGGAGCAGGTTATTGGCACTACGCAGCTTCTAGCCAGGCAAGTATACCTTACCTTGTTGTACTCTTTAAATTCTGTTATTAGTTGCATGATTATATAACTGTGTGCTTCCGAGAAGACTCGGGTGCAGTCAACGAAGGCGTTTATGTTAGGATTTATGACTGACCTAGTGTCTAGTAGACCCACCTAAAGTTGTAGAGTTATCGGTATGACTCCCAAGGCCTTGACATATTTCTTACACGTGTTGTGAGTCTCATATAGGGCACGGACTTGCGTATGCGGTTGGCCACCTGTACGTGTAGGTCGTGCGACAGATAGGATATAACTGCTAATAGTGATGCATGTTAGAAGACTTAGCAACTATTAGTA
Organism: Iris macrosiphon; assembly: GCA_036927795.1. Classification (NCBI taxonomy): domain Eukaryota; kingdom Viridiplantae; phylum Streptophyta; class Magnoliopsida; order Asparagales; family Iridaceae; genus Iris; species Iris macrosiphon. Next base: position 97,145,857 of record JAYESA010000002.1, read on the forward strand.
GTCGGAACATAGACTATTGTAGTACGAAGGTCCAATCCTTGTCCTTGTTTGGTTGTAAGGTTGAAATATTGTTCTAACGATAAACTATGAGCCAGAGTTACGACACCGATACTTGTACTCCGTCTCGGTGTAGTAGCTACAACGTGTTGTGGATAAAACAAGCATAGATCATTGGGCGAGGAAGACAATTAGTAGGCATATGGGACAGACATTTGGCTGCCGTAGTTTTAGAGTAAACTGTGGGGCCGTGAGCCTCAGTGTTACCCGATTATGGGCCAGTGTTACCCGGTTATGGGAGTATATGCTTATCGATACATCCGACAGAGTTTACTAGTTGCGCGCTATCATGATCGGTGATGTAGTCAGCATATACTCCTGGCATCCAGTTTACAGCTAATGCAAGGTACTTAGCCTCTGGCTCGACGCTATGCTTTATACCTTTCACCTACCCATACGTACCAAGGTTGTCTTCAAAGTGCATTTCACTTAGCTGGTTAGTTCACCCTTGAGTTTTCACAGTATTTACTTTATGGCATGCTTCTATGTAACTTGTTATGTTTCTCTGAGGACCTGGTCCCTTTCCAGGTGTAGATGTTCATGAATATTCGCAGAAGCACAGATCCGGACTTGCTACGTATATTTCGAGGAGGTCTTCACTTCGAGCCCGTGATTGTTAGTTGATTTTCTTTTATTATGTTTTTTGTGTTGCACTTATATATTCTAGTTTGGTAATGGATTTGTTTCCACCCGACTTTCATCTTTAGATACTTTATATTGAGATCTAGTTTCATAGATATTGGTTATTTATGCCTATTTGATTTCTGTGGATGAGATTTAGTTATGCCCTGTGACTTGTGATAAATATATACCACTTATGAATTATTGTTCATGATACAGCGTACGCATGTGTTATGGTTTCCATATATTGGAGTTGCCATATATATGCGGCTGGCATGCTTACATGTCCTAGTGCTATGTATTTTGGGGACTGGAGCGTGACATTAACCCTAATCTTATCACTCTTCGAAGCCGAGACATGACACATACCCTAACCCTATCTGAGTTAATTTGACGCAGCCTTGGGTATCGGTATCGTGTACAATACGATTCAGATCTCGACTCTAGGAGAGTCATATACACGTACACGAGAATGAATCTTCAATGATGAGACACGACACGGTATTGGCTTCTTCTAGAACTTGTATCCAACTTGTGTTAGAGCAGTGTCAAACCTATCTTTGACACAAGAGTTCGTGTTGAGGTGGTTGTGGTACGACATTGGTATATGTATCGCGTAACCAAGGACACAGCGTCCCCCTAGGCCCTGACGAACCCCCTTAGCTCCCCTCAACCCCGACGACCCCCTCCTTGGTCAGAGGGTCAGCACTACCAAAATGATTCAAATCAACGACGAATTTAGCAACTCTGGACAACAAAAATTTTTAAAATGTCGCAATACGTCGCTATCAACGATTTTCCACGATTTTTAGCATCGACCTTTAGTATTATGAAAGATGACATCACTGACAAGTCGCTAAACGTCTTAATATTTTTTATAACAACGACGTTTAGCGACTTCACACCTTATATGTCGTAGCATTTTAAAATTTTTATGACGTTTAGTGACGTCATGTATTGACGTCACTAAATTACTTAATATAGGGTTCCCGTGGTCGGTTAGAATTTTTATTTCTATCCCCCAAACTTTTTATTTCCAACCCCCTCCCTATGAGCCCCCGGTGACCCACCCTACCCTGGCGATCCTCCGCGCCCCAGGCGACCCTCCCTCGCCCCCCACCTCGACACAGGCGGCCCCCAGACGCAGCCTCTTTGCCCCGGTGGCCCCCAGATATGGCCTCTTTACCCCCGTGACCCCCAGACACGGCCTCTTTGCTCCCATGACCCCCATACGCGGCTCCTCCCCCTCCGGCGCGGCCGACACCCTCAGACGTGGTCCTCCTTCGTCGACCCCTCTCTCAGGCGCTCCTCCTCGCTTTCTTCCCGCTCTATAAACCCTAACCCAGACCCGAAAATAAGTAGGACACACTCATTTATTGGACACAATCAGGACACATTGACACATACATGACACAACCCTAACCCTGACACATGGATTCAAACACATGGACACACACACATGACACAACCCTATATGATATAATTCGTACTAACACGAACACGATATTAGTTGTTTGATATCTTGGTACCAACATACACAACCCTATATGACATGATTCGTACTAACATGGACCCGAACACATAGACATACACATGACACATGGACTCTAACTATGATATTGGTTGTTTGATATAAATTTGGGTATGTGTTTTAGTCAAGATATTATATTTGGGTATGGGTAGTACCCTTGTGTGTGTGTGTCAAATGTATAAGAGTCCACGTATTCCTTGTGTGTGTGTGTGTGTGTGTGTGTGTGTCTGTGTCAAGAGTATACTAGTGTCCATGTGAGAGGTGCGTATGTGTATATGTTTGAGTGAGGGATGAGTGAGCTAGTGAGGATTAATAATCTATATATATATATATATATAAGGGTATAAAAATATACAGTTATAGAAGTAGGTATAAATATGTGTTGAGTGTCAAGAGTAAGTGGCCTAGAGTGTATGTTGGTACCAAGATACAAGTGTCAAGTATAGTTAGTGTTATGGGTATTTGAAAATGTATCCTAGTGTCAAGATACAAGAGACTATCAATGAGAGATTGTGTACCATGGCATGTGATATCCACATGATATCCACATGATACACAAATACGTAGAGTGTTATCAAGACCTATGTGTATATTCGATAACCTGAAGTCATGTTTCCACATATCTACTAGTTTTCAGATAGTCACTAATTATAAAATGGATACTCATGAACCACAATATAGATACTCATGCATCACAACTCGAATACTCACGCATAAATAGGAGTTGTTACTTTGATGAACATGTGTATCCATCATTGCATCCATTTGGATAATATACTTGAAAGATGTCTATTCATCTTTTCATAAGTATCTAGAAATGGATCTGAATTACTACCTGCATTATTGTTCTTGGATGTACAACCGTCATCCTAATGACATGTGCAGTGTGCGGGATGAATTCATACAACGGGTGGAACAGTTCCTGCAGTTGGCAAAGGGTTCCCTCAGTACATGGACGGTACCAAAATTAAGTGTCCGTGTGTGAGATGTTGCAACTTAAAATATCACTCAGAAGTGGATGTGAAATATCATTTATACTGGAAGAATTTTATGTCGAATTACTATCAGTGGACCGCACACGGAGAACTTTTATCTTTAGCATCGGAGCCAGAGCCTTATGTGGAGCCGTATATGGGTGTCTATGACCACGCTGATTACGACGACGGGTGCGTGAACATTATTTTTGATGTTGTTGGGCCTAGTTTGGATCCGGACAATCATGATGCAGCTGAGGAGGCATCGAATGCCGATACTGCAAAGTTCATAGAGTTATTGGAGAATGCAAGAACTCTATTATATCCTGGTTGTGCGGATCATTCACCATTGGAGGTGGTTACAAGACTATTGAGCATCAAGTTCAATTTTAATATGTCACAAGAATGCTTCAACCGACTGATGGAGTTGATCATAGAGATCTTGTCGACGGATGCTAAGTTACCTAAAGACATCTACCGGTCTTAGAGGATGGTGAGATCGCTCTGGATGGTGTAGAAGCATAAAAATACTACAGGTCGCACAGAGCTTATGCCACATAAAATATGATAGATATGGCCAGACAGAAGCCGCATAATAACATTCATGCGGCCAGACCAATCAAGTAGTCAGAGGCCACATAAAGGATCCTTGACACACCCCCTAATTCCTGACAAAAAGGCCTTACGATCTCGAGTCTCACAAAAAGGCGACAAGCAAAAAGATATAGAGTCACAACCAATAATTAATGACCTCGTCAGACGATCCGTACCGCGTGTCTCGCCTATGCGGCTTTAATATTATGCATCCTCGATGATATGTGGCCTCAGTCAAATGAAAGCTCATATGCGGCCAGGACACATATACGGCTAGAGCACACATATGACCTCGACTCTATGCGTCCTCGTCCTCATAAAGCCAAAGTGTCCATCAGACCAAAGGCGGATGAGAGCACATATGCGGTCTCACCAATATGCGGCCAGAGTGTCTATTCGACCAAGGCCCAAACAAGAGGACGTATGCGGCTACAAGACCCATACGACCTCACCATTATGCGGCCTAGTTGTTATGCGACCTCCAGTTCACAAGATCTTACGGTTATAACTGCAGAGATCTTCGTATATTTGGTGCTAACTGTCACGCCCCGAGGCGTCCCCCGAGTCGTGACCGCCGTGCGGGCCTAGAGTTGCGCCCGCACAAGGCTTTAATGATTTGCATAGCAAGCACATATTCAGAGTACGCAGATAAATTGAAACATAGATTTGAAACATAGAAAAGTTCTCTTTATTGATAATGAACATCTATTACAAACTCCTGAACGAGTCAGCTAATATGCCGAACGGCTTACAAAAGGGTTGACTCAAAATGAGATAGCAGTCCTGTACATTACATCCTTTTATAAACTCAAAACGATAAAGACCTCCAGGCTGGAGGATAGCTTTGCCACGGAGCTGCATTTGTGTATGAAGAGTTGCAAGCTCCTGACTTGAAGATGCTACGAGGGCGCGGTGAAGATGCGCCAACAGATGGACTGGATCGGGAAGACGACTTCGGCTCCTCGCTCGGTTCACCTTAGTACGAAGAACCTGTTTCAACGAGGGTCAGCATATCGAAACATGCTGGTGAAGGCGAGCTAGCCTGACTATACCAATCAATACGTTGTTTAGTGAAGCATGCATATTTGTGGGTTTCTATCTTGCCTTAGTTCATTTACAAGTAAGCAGCATATTGAATTTACTGAAATGAACGTGCCACCGTTCGGTAGATTTTACCTGACCGTCTGAATTACCTGCACAATACTTACCATGCCTTCCCTGCCACGGAGACACAAGTTAGTATGCAATAGGTTTAAACATACAATGGATCACTGGCGTTTGCCATAAAGGACACTAGTCGTAGACGAGAATAGGTTGCAGCGAAAGTACGGTGGGTGCTACAAGCCATTCCGTCTAGTACAGTTGACTATACAGTAGGGTTCCGTCCGGACCGGATCGGTGCCAGTGCCCCAGCGACCATCCGCAGAAACCAGTTACCTTGTGCACAAGTTGTCCGTGATCGAACAGTACGTTGCTAAGTTAACAGTTCATGCAGTTGAGGCAAACAGTAGTACGGGACAGTCGGTATTGCATGATTCATTTAACATAGCCTCATTGAACAGTTTAGCGCATACAAGGTGTTCCATACTTAGCACGATTTATAGAACAGTTATGAACGAACTAGCATACAGTATGATAACAGTTCACATATTTGATTGACAAGCATAAGAACCAAGTCTATTCTCTTTTATCTTGGTTTCTTTTATTATTACTTGGTATCGTTTGATCGGGGCAAAGAAGAGTGCAGATTGATTAGCTGTGAAGCTTGGAAGCAGGACTAGCTAATCGGGTTGGTAGCCACTCACTTAGATTTTGGAAAGAAGAAGGAAAGAGGCGCTTCACGACTCCGCTCGCAAGCCGCCTACTGCTCGTTCACCTGCACACGAATAGCTCGATTAATACTTCTTCCTCTCTTTCCAATCTCGGAATAGAAGTGCAAGTCAATGAACGAAAACAATAAAAACCATCGAAACCGTTCAAGGAAAACAAGCAAATCCCAAAACCAACTCAAAGCACGAAAGCAACAAGCGACATCGAAAACCGAGGCAATAAAAGATAGCAGCGGAGAGGTCCCTCCTGACTCTGCCGCTAAGCCGATCCTTGGGGCGCAGTCCACTGAATATGGGAATCGATTCCGAAGAAACAAATCCATAACGAGGACGAGTTCTTAATTCAATCTATCCCGATCGAACGATACCGACTTGTGTTTCTTAGCCGCGCTCTCCGCATCGGGAGAACGGGGCGCTACATCCTACCCAACTAATTGGAAGTTTCGTCCCGAAACTTAGGGTAGAACTTACCGTTAGGGATTATTCTGTTGCGGGCGACGGTTAAGGCGGCTCAGTGGACAGTCACGAACGGTATGGTTTGCTTCACCGCAAACTAAACATAACCCAAGTTTCAGGCGGCACTTATCTATTGTGTGCCCCGGCCGTCTACAGAAATGGCATACTTTGTCTAACTTTTCTCCACGCTTGCCACCGTTGTTCGGACGCTTTGCAGCGTTGTTTCCTCTATCGTTGCTTTGGCGTTTGTGATTGTAGGTATGCACAGCACCGGCAGGAACGTGAGGATAGAGTGATTCGAGAGATAGGGCGTGATTCATGACTTCACGCATCGTACGATACTGAGGAACGGCTACGTGCGAATGGATGGCAGGGCGTAGTCCACCTTCAAACCTTCTAGCTCGACTCGCTGCATCAGGTAAATAGGCCCTAGCGAATTTGGAGAGTCGGTTGAATTCGGCGGAGTACTCCTTAACTGTCATGCTGCCTTGCCGCAGCTGCACGAACTCGTTCTCCATCTGGCGTTGGACTGGAGGGGGTACATACTCCTCTTCGAACGCGGCACGAAAAGTCGTCCACGAGATCGCCTCCTCTCCGTGATCAAATTGGAGAGATCGTCGATGCACGTCCCACCAATCGTGTGCGTTGAGGCGGAGCTGTAGTTGCGCGCAGGAGACGCGCTTTTCTTCGGGGACCTCTAGCAGAGCGAAGTGATCTTCAAGTTCGACTAAACAATCTAGAGCTACGACTGGGTCCTCAGTCCCGTTGAATGGGGTGTTGCAGACTTTCTTGAAGTGGCCAAAGTCGAAGGCAGTCACGTCCCTCGCTCTTGGTATTTGCGGTGTCTCTACTTCAAGCACGGGCTGCTCCATCGGAGTCGTTGTTGTTGCGGCGGAATGGTTGGCAGCCAAAGTCTGAACGATCTGATGCAGGGTATCTACCTGCTTCTGTTGGACTGAGAATCGTGCTTCTATATTGTCTTGAAACTTGAGCTGACTCTCTTCCGCCCGCTTCTCGGCCCGTTCATAGCGAGCCTCGTCCCTTTGTTGGTTTTCCCCCAACATCTGCAATATTTTTTGAACGGGATCGATGCTTGGCGTGGCTCGCTGGCTTCTTGAACTTCCCGAAGTGCCCGAACTACTCCCTTGGCCTTGCGTTTCGTCCGGGACTTGCGCTGCAGATTGCGCGGGTACCATTCCTTCAAAAGAAGGTAAATTACATTAGGATCATAATGTATTATGGACTTATTGCATGAACGTATCTCATTTTGGCCTAGCGAGTTCAAGAGTTCGCATAAGAATTTGATCGTTAAAGGAACTTTTCCAGAACGAAGTCTAAGGAACTTTGAATCTGTGCTCTGATACCACTATGTCACGCCCCGAGGCGTCCCCCGAGTCATGACCGCCGTGCGGGCCTGGAGTTGCGCCCGCACAAGGCTTTAATGATTTGCATGGCAAGCACATATTCAGAGTACGCAGATAAATTGAAACACAGATTTGAAACATAGAAAAGTTCTCTTTATTGATAATGAACATCTATTACAAACTCCTGAACGAGTCAGCTAATATGCCGAACGGCTTACAAAAGGGTTGACTCAAAATGAGATAGCAGTCCTGTACATTACATCCTTTTATAAACTCAAAACGATAAAGACCTCCAGGCTGGAGGATAGCTTTGCCACGGAGCTGCATTTGTGTATGAAGAGTTGCAAGCTCCTGACTTGAAGATGCTACGAGGGCGCGGTGAAGATGCGCCAACAGCTGGACTGGATCGGGAAGACGACTTCGGCTCCTCGCTCGGTTCGCCTTAGTACGGAGAACCTGTTTCAACGAGGGTCAGCATATCGAAACATGCTGGTGAAGGCGAGCTAGCCTGACTATACCAATCAACACATTGTTTAATGAAGCATGCATATTTGTGGGTTTCTATCTTGCCTTAGTTCATTTACAAGTAAGCAGCATATTGAATTTACTGAAATGAACGTGCCACCGTTCGGTGGATTTTACCTGACCGTCTGAATTACCTGCACAATACTTACCATGCCTTCCCTGCCACGGAGACACAAGTTAGTATGCAACAGGTTTAAATATACAATGGATCACTGGCGTTTGCCATAAAGGATACTAGTCGTAGACGAGAATAGGTTGCAGCGAAAGTACGGTGGGTGCTACAAGCCATTCCGTCTAGTACAGTTGACTATACAGTAGGGTTCCGTCCGGACCGGATCGGTGCCAGTGCCCCAGCGACCGTCCGCAGAAACCAGTTACCTTGTGCACAAGTTGTCCGTGATCGAACAGTACGTTGCTAAGTTAACAGTTCATGCAGTTGAGGCAAACAGTAGTACGGGACAGTCGGTATTGCATGATTCATTTAACATAGCCTCATTGAACAGTTTAGCGCATACAAGGTGTTCCATACTTAGCACGATTTATAGAACAGTTATGAACGAACTAGCATACAGTATGATAACAGTTCACATATTTGATTGACAAGCATAAGAACCAAGTCTATTCTCTTTTATCTTGGTTTCTTTTATTATTACTTGGTATCGTTTGATCGGGGCAAAGAAGAGTGCAGATTGATTAGCTATGAAGCTTGGAAGCAGGACTAGCTAATCGGGTTGGTAGCCACTCACTTAGATTTTGGAAAGAAGAAGGAAAGAGGCGCTTCACGACTCCGCTCGCAAGCCGCCTACTGCTCGTTCACCTGTACACGAACAGCTCGATTAATACTTCTTCCTCTCTTTCCAATCTCGGAATAGAAGTGCAAGTCAATGAACGAAAACAATGAAAACCATCAAAACCGTTCAAGGAAAACAAGCAAATCCTAAAACCAACTCAAAGCACGAAAGCAACAAGCGACATCGAAAACCGAGGCAATAAAAGATAGCAGCGGAGAGGTCCCTCCTGACTCTGCCGCTAAGCCGATCCTTGGGGCGCAGTCCACTGAATATGGGAATCGATTCCGAAGAAACAAATCCATAACGAGGACGAGTTCTTAATTCAATCTATCCCGATCGAACGATACCGACTTGTGTTTCTTAGCCGCGCTCTCCGCCGCGCTCTCCGCATCGGGAACATGCCGATTCCAAAGAAACAAATCCATAACGATACCGACTTGTGTTTCATAACGAGGAATTTTATGTAGTTTTTCTTAGTTTGTTAGTCAAATTAAGTTCTTTTAGTTCTCCTTTTGATTTAATGACAAACCTGATGGCGACTCTACTAGGGAGATTGACTTCTTCTATGTTGAAAAGTCATTGACGCAGTCCGATGCGTCCAAGCTCAGCTTGACACAAAAGATGCTGGTGGTTTGCTTTGACCAACAAGCGTTCGAGAACATGCCCTCGGAAGAAAGTGTCGGTCCTTTCCCAAGGCTAGCCAAGCCCAAGGAGACCCGTAGGCAATGAGTAGCGAAGGACGCTGTGCCTCGCCCAACTATAGAGGGGGTAGTTCCAACCGCTCACCCTGTTGCTGACAGCCAAGCGCGGGCCCAAGACGTCTATGTCTATGCGACCAGACTCTGGTAAAGGAAAATACTATGATACCTGACATTTTGGAGATGAAGCATGTTCCACGCGGCAAAAGTGGAGGCTGCATAAGACTTACAGACGACCTCATGCGGCCTAAGCTTACAACTATAGGAAGACATCCCCATGCGGCCCATACAGCAGAAGAATTTCTGACTTCGATCGTATCTCATGGGGTCCAGACTCTATCGGGCCAATGAGAACGACGAAAATCCAAACTTAGACTCTGCGTACTATGAACCCATGGGCGCTAAGTCAAAGAGGTTCAGGACATTACGAGCTCGCTAAGCTCAGACAACTGTCCAGTCAGCAGACCATCAGAGAGCACCGCTAATCATTACGTGGGCCCCTGATGGAAAGTTATAAAAAACTGCCCCATGCGTCCAGCCTCCAGCGGCAAATGGACATGATCAATTTCAAAAGTCTTCCACTGACGATCCGAGGGAAGTTCTTGTACGAACAACAGATCATGGAGCAAATACAACACCAACGCACTTGTGCACTCTGTCACACCCTAAGCCCAAAATACGTAGGACTAGGAACATGTAAGTATGCCAGCCGTATGTATATGGCAACTCCAATATGTGGATACCATAATACACGCGAATGCTGTAATATGAATATAAACTCATATATGGTATATATAGTGTCACAAGTCACATATATACTAATCTCATCCACAGAACAAGTTATAGAAAAGAAATAACTAAACTAGAATAATGAGTCTGAATAATCTAAAATAATAGTCGGGTGGAGACGAATCCACTACCAATGACTATATCAATACTAAAATAAGGGAGAAGGGTAAATCTCCAATATAAATAAGATGATGATAGGAGTGTATCAGCTAAAAAGATCCATCGCTAGAGATAATCAAGGATGCTCAGAAGGTAAGACCTCCTCGGAAGAGATAATTAGTAAGTCCTGATCCGTGCTTCTACGAATAGTCATGAACATCTACACCTGGAAAGGGACCAGGTCCTCAGAGGGACGTAACCAGATACATAGAAGCATGCCAATTTGAATACAGTAAACATGCATAATAGGTAGAAAATATGTAAGTACGCTGTATAAGACAATCTATATGAATGCATAAAGAGGACAACTTTTCGACGTATGGGCATGAGTAGGCTACTCGATCTAATTCTCATAACTCACACACACTTCAAGGGACATCAGAAATTGACATACCTCGGGGGTAGTGACCAGCGCGATACCAGAAATCGACATACCTCTGGGGTAGCGACCAGTGCGACACACTAACGTAGTGCGTGCTAGATACTACGGTTTACCAGAGTGGTTATAGCCCATATGCCTAATGATTGTCCTCCCCTCCCATGATACTATGTGTCAAGTGTGTATCAACATATATATATATATACAGCACATACTTATGACTGAAAAAAATACACATGCAATGAATAAACAGAAATATAATAAGCATACAAAGTATTGTAGGCAATTTGGCAAGGTATCTTGCATTGCAAGAGAGCTGCAAAGTGTAAGCGTCCATACGTCAGGCTCAATGGATCAAAAACTATGGCATCAGAATGAACGTCTCCGGATGCTGAAATAGACATTACCAACGTTCCCAATATAAGCGAGATAGCTAGAAAATACTACCCTTTCGTCCAATTTGGACACAGGGGCAAAACGGTAATTTCGGGTCAAAGTGGGGTCCACATGTGACCCACTTTGTATCGAAAAGTATGCCAGGGGTAAAGGTATCTAAATGGGATAAATTATAGGTCAAACTAATTCTAAACGTCAATACGATCTCAACAGTACGTCCACTTTTGGATTTCGGTGAGCCAAACACAAATTCGCCTAATGTCACGCCCCAGTCCCAAAATACGTAGGACTAGGAATACGTAACACGCCCAGCCGTATGTATACGAACTCCAATATATGGAAACCATATACACACGTACGCTGTACATGAATATCCAATCCACCAGTGGTAATATACTGTCACAACAAGTCACACACAATCTATATCTCATACATAGCACAAATAATAAGTAGGAATAAAGAGCTGAATAATAACTGAATATCCAAGATGAGTATCAAGTCTGTTAGTCGGGTGGAAATAAATCCCCTACAAAATGACTATACTGAAGTAGCAACAAGGATCTCTAAACGGCGGTAATAAAATCACAGATACTCCGCAGGTAAGACCTCCTAAGTCTGGTAAATAGCATCAGGTCCAGGTCCGTACTCCTGCAGATACTCTTGCTCATCTATATCTGGAAAGGGACCAGGTCCTCAGAGGGACGTAACAAGATATATAATAATATGCCAATAAGTACTGAAATCCAAACATCCAATGGGTCGCCTAACCGTCTAAGTGAATGCAGTTTGAGAACAACTTTCCAACACGTGGGCTATCTGGCCATAAATGGGATTGGCATAATTCTCTCAGAGAATCAGGGGCCTACAAGCATACCATCTTTTGAACGGCAGAGGCCACCTGCAATATATAGTGGTCATCATCACCCGTTTCTTCGGCGGAGAATCCGGGCGTTACAGGAGAAAAGTGCAAAGAAGCCCAAACACCTTACTTGTTGTTCTCCCCACCCCATGCTCTAGGCATGTCATATCCATGACATGATAAAACCTCTAAATAACTGCCAGGTCTACTAGCATATAAAGTTTCTATCAGCAGTCATCCCTAACGCACGACCCATACGTACAGGAGGCCAGACCTGTCCCGCAGTCCGTGATCTATATGAGACTCACAACTCGGGTAACAACTGTGTCACGGCCAATGAACCTAATGATGCTCCATAATAATGAGGTGGTCTCATAGAGTAGGTCCAAAATATACATAAATAAAACATGATATGACGACATCGTCGTTGCACCCAAGTTTCCTTGGACGCACAATTTATTTAGCAATAATTGAACTAAATAAGCAGAAATAAATATACATGCATCAGCTGGAATATAAATAATAGTACAATGGCAAGGTATACTTGCCGAGCAAGAGTTTTGTATCAAGCGTCCAATACGGTGTTTAAGTTTTATGGAAGAAGTGGGATTAGGGCTTGGAAGAGTTTTGCAATATATATAGAGATCAAGAGGCGGTGGGGTATTTAGTGGTTTCAAAACCACTACTGCTGTTTCTTTCTTTCCTTAGTTTTGTTTTGGTTGACGAGAGTTTTGTAATAATAGGGATAAGAAGCGGTAGAATGAGAAGGCTCACACGCGCAGAGAAGGGAAAGCAAAGTTAGTTTTTGCTACTGTTGCTGTTGATATTTCTTCTCTTAACGGGTCCGGATAGGGATAAACGGGTAGTGGGTTTAGGATAGAGGGTTTCGATTTCGGTTTGAGATCCAATAGGAATTATATATATATACACATATACATTCATAGAAAATTCTAAAAATTATATTGGTGCATACCATTAAGCTGACAACTGTCCAAAGGGTCTCCTACATGGAATAAATTAGAAAAAATTTATAATGGCTCCATAAATCCCCTAAGTGCACAAACATCTCGAAAAAAATTAAATAAAAATCTATTTCCACTATTTAGCTCATAATTACTATAATTCAATTAAATAATTAATAAAAATACGATTTTCAGGATTACGGATCTTACATTCTACCCAACTTATAAAAATTTCGTCCTCGAAATTAAAGCTAAGCCACGATAGAAAGTCAAAGATGGTATAAGGTATAAATCAACAAAGTAAATTTATACCTTGGTCAACGTATAGGTTCAAAAAATATTCGCGTTTGCCATCCTCGTGCTGTCATATTGATTCTCCTGGTCTATTCATCTGCTGAGCCGGCTTTGGTGCTGGAAGAGCTAGCCCCTGTACTGGTGGTGGAAGTGTCTACTGTATTGGGCATTCTCTCGCCAGGTGTTGTCCAGAACCATATCTCCTACACTGTCCTAAACGGGTCCGACAGTCTCTTGAGATGTGCCCGCGTCTCCCACAATAATTATATTGGGGCTTCTCCAAAATCTGGTACAGTCCGACTCTGTACTGATACTGTTGTTGTTGTTGTTGTTCCAAAGGATGTCCGATAGGTCCTCCTTGTTGTGTCCTTGCTGGTCCTTGCTGTATCCTTGCGGATCCTTGTTGTGTCATCAACTGACCTCCTTTTCCTCTGTTGATAGTTTCTTGCAATCTGGCTTCTATCAGTAATTCAGCATAAGTGATTCGGGACTGTGAGCTAGTGTAGTATTGGAGCTCCTGAGTTAGTCCACGATGAAACCTCTTAGCCTTGGCTAAGTCATTTGGTATCAGGGCAGCACCATATTTACTGAGGCGACTAAACTCGGCATCATACTCGTCCACTGTTCTGTTCTCATGTTCCAGGTGGAGAAACTGATCATACAATGCATCTCTGATGGTGTCCGATAAGTACTTCCTTTCAAAGCACTCCAAGAACTGCTCCCAAGTTTGGTATGTACCCAACTGGCGCTCCATGGATTCCCACCAGTGATGAGCATTACCATCTAGAAGTGTTCTTACAACTGTCATCCATAAGTCTACAGGTAGCTGCGATGCCTCTAATAATTTCCGAGTGTGAGTGATCCAGTTGGTAGTTTCCTCTGGGCTCTCAATGCCTTTGTACAGCCTCGGACTCATCTGTATAAAGTCCTTTACTGAACCAACTCTAGCTCGAGGTACTGGAGCTAGTGCTTGAGCTAGTACAGTAGCCTGTGCAGCCATCCTCTCATGTGCTGCCAGAAATTTTTGCCTCTGTTCGGCTGCCTGCTAACTCTGTTCCTGCATCATCATCTGGAAGAATTGGAAAAGCTGTGCCTGACCATCCTGCGGTGTCGATGAAGTTGGAAGGTTCCCATTAGGTGGAACGGGAAGATCAGATGGAACTGGATTATGAATTTGTCCAACTGGTCCCGGAAGTCTAGGAATTGTTGAGGCCCCTCCTTGAGTCTGACCATTGACTCCAGGAGTTGTGTTACCATCGGCGACAGTACATCCATTCTGCATATCCATCTCTATGCAGGTGATATACACATGATTAGAAGAAGTACAAGAATCAAACAGGATGCAAGCATTAAAAAGAACGTAGAAGCATGAAATATGCTAGGGAATTGTCCGCGTATTTTTTTTCCAGTCAAAATCCCCAACCATACATGAAGTCTCTCCCTGCGTAAAATAGGGCTTAAAGGTTGTTGGCGTAAAATGGATTGCTAAGCTGTCTGCGTAAAACAGATATTCATGGAAGTTTTTGGCGTAAAGTAGAGCTTCAGAACTGTCCGCGTAAAGCAGAGAAGCGTAAAGTAGAGCTTCAGAGCTATCCGCGTAAAACAGAGACTCAAAGCTGTCGACGTAAAACAGAGATTCAAAGATGTTGGCGTAAAACAGAGATTCAAATATGTCGGCATAAAATAGAGATTCAAAACTGTTGGCATAAAATATGGCTTCAGAGCTATCTGCGTAAAGTCTGCCCGCGTAAAATCTGCGTACGTAGAGTTTGCGTAAAAATATGTCTGTGTAAAAAAAATCTGCGCGTAATAAGTCTGCCTGCTTAAAGTTTGCATAAAAAGTCTACGCGTAAAGAGATCTGTGCGTAAAATTTTGCGTAAAAAGTTTGTGCGTAAAAGATCTGTGCGTAAAAAGTCTGAAATACGTTGCAGCGTAAAGTTGTACGAGGAACTTTTTGTATTTCCTCGGATGAATTTGTTAAACAAATCAGTGAACCTGACATCTGACAAAAGTACTGCACGATGATCGAGAGGACGGCTGTGATTATAATTTTGCACAGAGACCCAGGTTATCGTTTAGTGACATATTAGATACAAGTCATTTTTACGCATCCAAAAGGAAGAAGAATGGAGTCTTCTGAATACGCTGCCTATTCTACATGGACAAAAATGAGTTTTTACGCTCAAGATAAGAAAAAATTGACACAAGTAAGTTTTTACGCTCAAGATAGGACAAAATCAAATGCCACGTCAAAAGCTATTTCTTGTCCAGGGCTCAAGGCATATCTTTGCAATTAATACACGAGATTTGTTCTAATTAGTCATGACTGGGAAAGCTAAGACTGTGACAATTACGCTCATATCACTATCCTTACATTTTATGCCTTAATCAGGCTACCTTACGCTGGTTATCTATTATTCACGAATCATCAAGTTTACGCAGGGGCAGTTACCTACGTGGCTTGCATGTCATGATCTTAAAAAGGGATACGTGTCATACGCAGATTGAACGTGGTTAGAAGTTGTCATAACCGCAGCATAAAGGAGGCAATCTTCTTCATAGTTTGGCTTTTTACGCCAACATGACGGTCATTTGGCTTTTACGCCAACAACAGTCATTTGGCTTTTACGCCAACAAGGGTAAAGAGTCTGGTCTAGGGTAAAGGGTTTTGGCATAAAATTTTGTTTATCCAAATATAGGATGGTTGAAAGGAAGAATGAGGTTTAAGCGTGGATGAGATTCTTATACTCTATTCCTATACGTAGGCTTGTTCGGTACAGTTACGCAACCGAGACAATATATTCTTGACCTGCATGGGCCACCACCAAAAATATGTCAAGCCCCAGTCCCAAAATACGTAGGACTAGGAATACGTAACACGCCCATCCGTATATATACGAACTCCAATATATGGAAACTATATACACACATACGCTGTACATGAATATCCAATCCACCAGTGTTAATATACTGTCACAACAAGTCACACACAATCTATATATCATCCATAGCACAAATAATAAGTAGGAATAAAGAGCTAAATAATAACTGAATTTCCAAGATGAGTATCAAGTCTGATAGTCGGATCGAAACAAATCCACTACAAAATGACTATACTGAAGTAGCAACAAGGATATCTAAACAGCGGTAATAAAATCATAGATACTCCGAAGGTAAGACCTCCTCAGTCTGGTAAGTAGCGTCAGGTCCAGGTCCGTACTTCTGCGGATACTCCTGCTCATCTATATCTGGAAAGGGACCAGGTCCTCAGAGGGACGTAACAAGATACATAATAATATGCCAATAAGTACTGAAATATAAACATCCAATGGGTCGCCTAACCGTCTAAGTGAATGCAGTCTGAGAACAACTTTCCAACACGTAGGCTATATGGCCATAAATGGGATTGGCATAATTCTTTCAAAGAATTAGGGGCCTACAAGCATACCGTCTTTTGAACGGCAGAGGCCGCCTGCAATATATAGTGGTTATCATTACCCGTTTCTCCGGCGGAGAATTCGGGCGTTACGGGAGAAAAGTGCAAAGGAGCCCAAACGCCTTACTTGTTGTTCTCCCCGCCCCATGCTCTAGGCATGTCATATCCATGACATGATAAAACCTCTAAATAACTGCAGGTCTACTAGCATACAAAGTTTCTAGCAGCAGTCATCCCTAACGCACGGCCCATACGTACAGGAGTCCAGACCTATCCCGCAGTCCATGTTCTATATGAGACTCAAAACTCGTGTAACAACTGTGTCACGGCCAATAAACCTAATGATGCTCTATAATAATGAGGTGGTCTCATAGAGTAGGTCCAAAATATACGTAAATAAAACATAATATGACGACATCATCGTTGGACCCATGTTTCCTTGGATGCATAATTTATTTAGCAATAATTGAAGTAAATAAGCAGAAATAAATATGCATGCATCAGCTGGAATATAAATAATAGTATAATGGCAAGGTATACTTGCCGAGCAAGAGTTCTGTATCAAGCGTCCAATACAGTGTTTAAGTTTTGTGGAAGAAGTGGGATTAGGGCTTGGGAGATTTTTGCAATATATATAGAGAACAAGAGGCGGTGGGGTATTAGTGATTTCAAAACCACTGCTGCTGCTGTTTCTTTCCTTAGTTTGGTTTTTGAGGAGAGTTTTGTAATAATAGGGATAAGAAGCGGTGGAATGAGAAGGCTCACACGCGCGGAGAAGGAAAAGCAAAGTTGGTTTTTGCTACTGCTACTGTTGATATTTTTTCTCCTAACGGGTCCGGGTAGGGTTAAACGAGTAGTGGGTTTAGGATAGATGGTTTCGGTTTCGGTTTGAGATCCAATAGGAATTATATATATATACACATATCCATTCATAAAAAATTCTAAAAATTATATTGGTGCAAACCATTGAGCTAGCAACTGTCCAAAGGGTCTCTTACATGGAATAAATTAGAAAAAATTTACAATGGCGCCATAAATCTCCTAAGTGCACAAACATCTAAAAAAATATTAAATAAAAATCTATTTCCTCTATTTATCTCATAATTACTATAATTTAATTAAATAATTAATAAAAATATGATTTTTAAGATTAGGGGTTTTACACCCAAAAAGTTAACCGTGGGGCCCGCAAATAGGCAGCTTGGTCAACTGTCTCATAATCGTGTGAAACTTGGGTCACAGGACCAGCATGATACCACGAATCCAATGGCACAAGTTTTATCGTATTCTGATGAGCGTACAATAAATGGTGCGATGTTTTACAAAAGTCGCGATACGAGGACTTTTTGCGGATACGGGTTGATTCTGCCGCGCACATGCGTCCGAATCAGTTTTCGCGAAAGCTCACACGTCTGGTTATGTCATACGCGCCTTTCGGTGCAATTGGTACGCAATGGGGCGGTCCCATTTGGCGGGGTGCTCTCCGTATCAAAAATTTTTGTGTTTCGAAAATAAGTTTTTATGGGTTTTCAGCCTATTTTATTTCTACATTTAACACGAATTAAAAATAAAGTAATTGACAAAAAATAATCTCGGTTATATGGTCTTCACCTAGCAAAAAGAATTTTAGGTTTGGATCTCTGTGGTGGGAGATACGAGTCCTTGAACATGGGTCATCGCAACATATTTAAGTAATATAAAAATATATTTTTCCTAAAGTTGGCGTCGATTTTTACTTAAGTTTGTGCGCTGTACGATTGAAACTAATTTATCGGATTTAGAGAGGGATAGGTGGGGATCATATCGGGGAAGACGAATCAGAATTTGGTTGAGCGAGGAGGCGGGAAACAGCGCGTGAAGGGAGGTTTGTCGCAGCAAATTTCTGCTGTGGCTTACGCGGTATTGGAGGGTGTACGGCCAGCCGGCGGTGCTGGTGGCTGCGCGATACTCCGGCGGCGGCGTATCGGTGTCAGGTCGGCGAGAGGCGGAGGTGCAAGCTAGGGTTAGGTTTTGGGGAACATGGATATATATATAGAGAGAGGCGGAGGGAACGGGGAAGCAGGTCGCGCGAGGGTGAAGTCGGCCCTGGGCCGTGAGCCGCGGGGGGTTAACTTTGGGTTTGGGTTATAGTTTAGGTTATTAAGTTTTGATTTAATCTTTTTTTCTTTCTTTCTTTCTTTCTTTCTTTGTTTTCTATTCTTTTCTATTCTTTTCATTTCTATTTCTTTTCTTTTCTATTTCTTTTTCTTTTCATTTTATTTTCATTTCTAATTCTTTTCTTTTTCTATTATTCTTTTAATAAACATTATATACATATATATATACATATATATATATATATATATATAATTCTAGAAATTTATATTAGTGCATACAATAAATCTATCAATTGTCCACAAGGTCTCCTACATGGAATAAATTAAGAAAATAATAATTGCTCCAAAAATCCTCTATTGCACAAACACCTAGAAATAAAAATCCAGAAAATTCTATTTCTTCAAATTAGCTAAAAATTACTATAAATAAATAAAATAATTATTTAAATAATTAATACAATTTTTTAAAAATTTGGGGTTTTACACACTCGGTCTACCCGGGCCAATAAAAAGGGTAAAAGGTGGAACAACCCTCGCTCGACTTGCACAACGTGATCAATCACAAGTGTCACGACCCGCACCCGGAAATTGGGCATGAGTCGTGGGTACGTCCAGCCTACGCCGCAGCATCGGCGGTAGAACGTTGTCTAGGTCACAAACATAATATATCCTGTCAATAGTCTCAACTCCGCACGGAGGACAAAGATAAAAATCCACAGTTCTATGATATACTCAATCACAAGCTAATAGAAATAATGGCACGATGAGAATTGAAAAGAGTTCTAATAAAAACCAACCACAATAATCCAACTCAAATCCTGGGTCTAAATGACCTCACAAAGTCACAAAATAAAAATACATCTCAGTCTCAGTCTAAAACAATAATGCAGAAAAAGTAGTCTAAGAGCAGCCAGGTACGTTCTCCTCTAGGCTAGGCAACTCCTCTGGGGTTTCTGGAGTGAAATTACCCTCTAATCCTGGGCCGTAATGAGTGGGGCAAAAATCCTCCAGGTCCTCTGAAAAATGTTATCCAGTCAGGATTGGAGCGAAGCACAAGCACTAACAGCAGTTTCATTAAATTGACAAAATCTATAAACAGTGTAAGAGATACAAGATGGAAATAAATACTAAAAATGAAAAGTACAGGAGAAATGAAATAGGCAACAGGGCATCTAGCAATGAACAATAAATAGTGAATGCTAGAACAATGAATCTGAATAAAGATAAACATCTAACTAAGTGTTTGAAATATTAGTTTATTATGTGATCGGCTTGGGACTAGATCAGGCTGGTTATATATGATTAGCTATGATTCTTGAAGGTCAGGCTAACCATATGGTTAGCTATGATGCATGATAATGGTCAGGCTAATCATATATAACAGCTATGAAGCATGATGATGGTCAGGCCGCACCCGACGTGAGAAGTGGGGTGAGCTATGATGCATGGCAAGGATTTGGATATGATCACATAATCTACTAATAATTCCCCATCCCCAGCTAGCATGGTGGATTCCAATCACGACTCCTCATAATGGGGATCTAGGGTGCTAACTCGTGTATCCACAGTGTCGGAATCAAGTATGTAATACACTACAATTTATAGAAGTGATCAACAATGAAAATTGTCAGAGAATGTACTCGCCTGTGGTCCTGAGCAAAGTGTGAGGGTCGATGCCCAAGATGAAATCACAATGACCTAAATATAAGACAACAATGTTAAAATGGTGTTTGGAATAATAAAAGTGATTAGCTAATTTGAAATGGGGTGTTAGGCCATTTCTAGGTCTATACTAGGTGTTACTAAGTCAACTCTAGGTTTACCTATGGTTAACTAGATCATTACCTCACTGTACTCAGTTGTCTAGATCATTCCAAGTATTCTAGTTAGTATTAGTGCATATATCTTATACATTTGGTTTTTAAGTTATCACCTTAAACATTCTAACTTAAGGCAAATACAACTATAGTATAACTACTACCTACCTGACATCTAGACACTAGCTCTATAACCCTTCCTTAACACTTGACCCAAGACACCCAACTCAAACCCCCAGCTCCCAATCCTACTGATATTAGACACACTGACATACTGAACTGTCACACACATACCTATCTAGACACGCACACACAGGCACTTCACATCCATACAACACACACACACAGCCACAATAATACACTGCACACAAACCCCTATCTAACTGATACTCACACTAGTTCCACATTGGCACACACTGGCACATAAACACATCTACACACACTGAAATCTGTACACATACATAGGCACACAGTGCATAGTTCTAGGATACACACTATACACTAACTAAAACCCACACAGACATATAGGTATTCTGAAATTCTGAGACACACACTGACCTCTCCATATCTGATACATACTCACATGTACACACACAGATAAATTAATTCCCAGGTTGACACAACCTCCAGTGCTGATACACAGTACACTAAAACTCACACTGCACTTACACAGAAATTCCTCCCCTCTCTCAGAGTTTACACTCAAACACACACAGCTAAATCACTCCCCTCAGATACTGACATACAGACCTACTGCTCACTCACACACCTACAGTTCTAGACACTGAGAAACACACAGGAAACTAAATTCATACACTGCTACACTGGTTCACTTACACTGATACACAGCATAATTTCTCACTGAACTCACTTGACAGTCCTCTCACACACTGAAAATTAAAACACACATGTGCACTGCTCTTCACAGAATTTCTCATCAGGTATCTAACTCCAAGGTTCACTGAGACACATACACATCATTCATACCTGATTGCACAGTTTACACAAACTGAAACTGCTACTCATCCAGGAATAACACAAACCCTCATATGCTAACACATAGGATACTATGTGTGTATCCTAGAACCTAGCTATGCTCACTGAATACCCTGTCCACTCCACACACAGGTATCAATTTCACAGAATTCTATACTCAGCCATATCTGACCCTTAACTACCTACACACAGGTAGTTCTATTGAACCTGGGAACATTCCACACACTGATACACACCCAGTTCACACAACCACAGCCAATTAAAACCCCTATGCACAGAAAAATTTTACTCATAGAACTCTACTGCTCCCCTACAGAAATACACAGCACACATATACTCACTGCACAGCACGGTTCCCCTCAACCCGAGTACACGATGAAACCCAAACACACAGTCTGTACATACCCGACTGAACACAGGGAATCCCCCTCTACAATCACACACACATCAAATCTATATGCATATGTATAAATATATATATAGACACCATACATCATTCATCCAATTAGATTATAAGAAGGTAGGTTAGATAGGTAATTCCATCTTGGCATTACAACAAACACCTATCATGTGGAAACAGAGTTTCACCTAGTTCACTCATGAACCCAACTTAAAACCCTAAAAATTCGAGTTTAACCAACACACATGGGATGAAATCAATCTACCTACGAATACCTAGGGTTAGGGTTCCTGATCATTGGGGAAAACAATGTTGGGGACACTTAAACCTAATAAAAACCCTAAAATCAAACTCTAAACAATAGGGTGGGTTCCTAATGGCCATTAACATCTGAAAACAGGAATTTAATGAAGAAAAAATAGAGTTTTTACCTGCAGGGATGGTTTCTTCAATGAGGTTCTTCTTCCCCAAGGCTTCCTGACCCACGTTCCTTGCTTCCCTTGCTTGGAGGAGGAAGGTGGAAACCCTAGGGTTAGGATTTCGAAATCTGGAGGTGGGGAGATGGTTTTTCTCTTGTGGAGGCTAGGGTTTCTTCTCTCTATATGAAGAATGAGAGGGTTCCTTATATATATATAGGCCCAGTTAGGGTTTCTAGTGTATGGCCTAGGTTTAACCCCTAGGTTAGGTCATGTAGAACCTAATTAGCTAAGGTTTAGCCAGTCTAGGGTTTGAGGGTTCACCCTAAAATTCAAATTCTAGGGTTTCACTAGAACTGGGTTTACAATTAGGGTTTAGTCATTAGGGTTTGACCTAATGGGTTCTAGGGCTTGACCTAAAACAATCATCAAATAAATAGTTTTAAAATCTCAGCAATTTAATTAAACACATAATTATCCAAAATAGTGAAATTATACAAATGCCCTTACCTGGAAAAGTGGTAGTGACAAGTCTACCCTCCTAAAAGAAATTTCGTCCTCGAAATTGGACTGAACTAGAACAACGGTGAAATCAGAAAAGGAAATACCTCAAGTCTAGAAGAGATACGGGTATTGCTCGCGCATTTCGTCCTCTCTCTCCCAGGTCGACTCCCCTGGAGAGTGATGTCTCCATGCAACCCGAACCAAAGGAATAGTTTGGTTCCGCAACACCTTCTCTCTGCGGTCCAAGATCTCTACGGGCTGCTCGGGGTAGCTGAGCGTAGGACCAACCTCAATCTCCGAGTGATCAAGTACGTGACTAGGGTCGGCCACGTACCGTCTCAGCTGCGACACGTGGAACACATTATGCACTCCCTCCAATGCAGGCGGCAAGTCTAATCTATACGCCACTGCACCTATCTTCGCGAGAATACCGAAGGGTCCGATGTAGCATGGGCTAAGCTTCCCGCTTCTACCAAAACGAATCGTTCCACGCGTCAGAGAAATTCGTAGGAATACTAGGTCGCCAACCTGAAACTCAAGGGGTCTACGGTGGCTGTCGGCCCAATGCCGCTGTCTGTCCTGCGCCACTCGCAGTCTGTCTCTGATGAGTTTCACCTTTCCTGCTGCATCCACGACCATTTCTGGTCCTAGCAAGGCTCTCTCTCCAACGTCGTCCCAAGATAACGGTGTACGACACCTCCGTCCATAAAGAGCCTCAAATGGTGACATCTCGATGCTGGCCTGATAGCTGTTGTTGTAAGCGAACTCTACCAGGTGCAGATGATCCTCCCAAGAACCTCCGAGATCTAGAACACAAGTGCGTAGCATATCCTCGAGAGTCTGAATAGTCCGTTCGGACTGCCCGTCTGTCTGGGGGTGATATGCGGTACTGAACTTGAGCTGAGTGCCCAAGCTAGCCTGCAGACTCCTCCAGAAGTGGGAAGTGAAACGACTATCCCGATCCGAGACGATGCTTACTGGAACTCCATGAAGTCTAACAATCTGCCGCACGTACATCTCTGCTAGCTTCTCTGTCGACGTGCCCACCTTGAAAGGTAAGAAATGGGCTGATTTGGTCAACCTGTCCACGATGACCCAAATCGCGTCCTTCCCTCCTGGAGAACGTGGAAGCCCTGAAACAAAATCCATGGTCACGTGCTCCCATTTCCATTCTGGAATCGGTAAAGGTTGAAGCAAACCCCCTGGCCTCTGCCGGTCTGCCTTTACCTGCTGGCACACTAGACACCGAGATACGAAGCGTGCTACCTCGTGCTTCATTCCATACCACCATACGTGCTCCCTCAAGTCTCGATACATCTTGTTGGCACCGGGATGCATCGAGTACTGAGAGCGGTGTGCCTCCTGTAGAACCTCCTCGCGCAGCTCCCTGCTCGGCACACACATCCTCGTGCCGTGCCGTAAGGAACCATCCTCTGCGATAGTAAAGTCGTCCGACAATCCTGTCTGAACCTGTGCCCTGATACTCCTCAGAGCCTCATCCTCGTACTGCGCAGCTCTGATCCTGTCCATCAGTTCGGACTGTATCTGCAATCCCCACATCTGAATCTCAGTACCGGGAACTAACACCTCAATCTCCAAGCTCTCCAAATCAGCCAACAAATGCCTATATGTCGTCAAGTACATAGCCGTCGGATACCTGCTCAAGGCATCGGCGACTACGTTAGCCTTCCCTGGATGGTACTGCAATGAGATGTCGAAGTCCTTCATCAGCTCCAACCACCTCCTCTGTCTCATGTTCAGCTCCTTCTGTGTGAACACGTATTTCAAGCTCTTGTGGTCTGTGAAGATCTCCACACGCTCTCCGTACAAGTAATGTTTCCACAGCTTTAGAGCGAAGATAACTGCTGCCAACTCTAAATCGTGGGTGGGGTAGTTCTTTTCATGAGGGCGTAACTGCCTGGAAGCATAGGCAATTACCTTCCCGTGCTGCTGAAGAACGCATCCCAGACCCTTCCCTGAAGCATCACTGTAGATGGTGAAACCACCTGTCCCTGCTGGCAACGTCAAAATTGGAGCTGTTGTCAACCTCTTCTTTAGTTCATCAAATGCAGCCTGGCACTCCTCCGTCCATACAAAATCCATATCCTTCCTAGTCAGCCTGGTCATCGGCGCTGCAATCTTGGAGAAGTCTTGTACAAACCTCCTGTAGTATCCTGCTAGCCCGAAAAAACTCCTGATCTCAGCTACCGAACTGGGGGTAGCCCACGACTCCACTGCCTCGATCTTCTTTGGGTTTACCGAGATACCGTCACCTGATACCACATGCCCAAGAAATTCGACCTTGTCAAGGAAGAATTCACACTTAGAGAGTTTCCCTTATAGCTTCTCCCTCCTGAGAGTCTCTAAGACCAATCTCAGGTGCTCTTCGTGCTCCTCCGGTGTCTTGGAATACACAAGAATATCGTCGATGAACACCACTACAAACTTGTCAAGGTACTGGTGGAACACCTTGTTCATCAAGTTCATGAATACTGCCGGTGCATTGGTTAAACCAAATGGCATCACCATGAACTCAAACTGGCCGTATCTGGTCCGAAAAGCTGTCTTCGGCGTGTCTTCTTTCTTCACCTTCACCTGGTGATAGCCTGACCTCAAATCAATCTTCGAAAACACCCTCGCCCCGCTCAACTGATCGAAAAGATCATCTATCCTCGACAGCGGGTACTTGTTCTTGATGGTGATATTGTTCAAAGCTCTATAATCAATGCACATGCGCACTGTGCCGTCCTTCTTCGGT
The DNA here is from genome assembly GCA_036927795.1 of Iris macrosiphon. Classification (NCBI taxonomy): domain Eukaryota; kingdom Viridiplantae; phylum Streptophyta; class Magnoliopsida; order Asparagales; family Iridaceae; genus Iris; species Iris macrosiphon. The sequence continues at coordinate 97,171,559 of JAYESA010000002.1, forward strand.
ACGAACAATACCGGAGCTCCCCATGGTGATGAACTGGATTTGATGAAGCCTTTGTCCTGCAGCTCCTCAACTTGCTTCTTCAGTTCTGCCAGCTCGCTGTTGTTGACTCTATAGACATGTTGTGAAATGGGCTCCGCTCCTGGAACCAAGTCTATAGAGAATTCAACATCTCTGTCTGGCGGCAAACCTGGCAACTCTTCTGGAAATACATCCAGGAATTCCGCTATCAGAGGATGTGGCAACTCCTCTTCTTCTGCCCTGGCTCCGCAAAATATGCTCCTGCTCTGTTCCGCTGCTCCTCTGACTACCTCAAACTCCGGCTCTCCTGGTGGTCTAAATAATACTCTGCCTCCATAACAATCTATAGTAGCATGATGCCTACTCAACCAGTCCATTCCGAGTACAATATCGTACCCTGGAAGTGGCATGACGAGTAAACTCACGCTCAAGTCTCGGCCTCCTACTGACACTCTCCGGTCCTTGCAGTGATCACGGACTAGGATAATACCTCCACCAGTCATGATCTTGCAAGTCCTAGCTAATGGTTCTGTCTCTAAATGATGTCGAAGTGCATATGATACGGACACAAAACTATGGGAAGCGCCAGAATCGAATAAGGTAAATGCAGGAATACAATCGAGAAGAACCGAACCTGTGATCAAGTCTCCTGCTGGCTCGATCTCCTCGACTGCCATGGCGTATGCTCGCCCCTGGGGTGCACCTCTCTGCTGCTGATGCTGGGCGAACTTCTGATGTTGTGGTGGAAGTGGTCCCCTCTGTTGTTGGCCTCCTGGTGCGGTAGGCACCCTGTCTGATCCTCTCTGGGCGGCTGCTCCACCCTGACCTGGACGAAAGGTAGGACAATCCTTCAGCTGGTGTATCGTCGATCCACAGGATAGACATGAGCCCAATCTCTTCCTGCAGATATCTCTAGTATGTCCCATCTTCCCGCAGTAAGCACACTGGATGGCAGGCTGGTTCTGTCTCTGTTGCTGCTGCTGGGCCTGCCCTCGGGCTGGTGCCTGATGCTGCTGCTGAAAGGGTCTCTGCTGTTGCTGTTGAAAGTGTGGACGCTTGCCCGGTCCCGTACTACTGTTTGCTCCTACGGAACCATCGCGTCCCCTCTTGGGCCTGAGGCCCAAGTCATCTTCGGCTACTTGGGCATCCATCAATATGCCCTCGTAGGTAGCTGTGCGACGTCCCGACGTGCGAGACTTGATCTCCCTTGTCAGCCCCTTTCTGAATTTTCGGGCCCTGTCCCCCGGATCTCTAATCATCGATGGTGCGAAGCGGCTCAGGCGGGAAAACTCCGCGGCATACTCGTCGACGGACGAGCTCCCCTGGGCTAAGTCATGGAACTGACTCTCCAAAGCTCCCAGGGCGACATCAGGAAAGAACTTTTCTTTGAAGAGCTCCTTGAAAGCTTCCCAAGTGAGTCCTCTGCGCAAGAGTCTCGGCTCCGTGCGAAACCATGTCAGGGCAATGTCGAACATCTGGCTGCCAGCGGCCTCGATCTGGAGTGCCTCTGGAATCTGTGCCAAACGCAAGTTCCTCTCGATGTCCTCTAGCCAATCATCGGCGTAGAGTATCCCTTCTGTCCCTTTGAACTCCCGAGGCATCATCCTCTTGAAGTCCACAATGGTGCCCGGCCTCTGTTGTTGCTGACCAGGACGCTGCTGCTGCTGAGTGACTCTCTCCACAGCCTGGAGAGCCACTTGGTGAGCATTCTCCATGTTCACCCTCATCATCTCTGTCTGGGCCTGATGTGCCTCAGCCTGCACTCTCTGGGCCTCTGCCGACGTCCTCTGGGCATCGACCATGCCCTGAATCAAAGCGAACATCTGTGCTCCATCGACGGGCACACCTTCTGGATGCTGAACTGGTGGTGGTGGTGCCGTCGTAGCTGTGGGGACCCTCTGAACTGGTGGTGGAGGACCCCCGAATGCTGCAGACACTCCCACATGTACTGGAGATGTAGGAGGTGCTGCTGATGTCTGTCCGGCAGCGCGAGAGGTGGCAGACCTCTCTGAATCTGCTGCTCCGAGTCTCTGGGACCTTCTTGGCGGCATCCTGAAGACAGATCGAAAGATTCAATTAAGGTAATAAACACGATATCATCAAGGAAGGACAGAAAAAAATTCTAAAGGAAAAATTATTAAGAGTAATGTCATAAGAATCAGAATTTCCTAATTGTGATTGAGCATATCCTCGGCCTAATTCCTATTTCCTAAAACAGGCTCGTAGGAATACTCTAAGCGAGCACCACTACGATATCGCTCTAATGCGGTTCTAGGACTCGACTACTGACCTGCATGGGCCACCACTAAAACGTATCACGACCCGCACCCGGAAATTGGGCATGAGTCGTGGGTATGTCCAGCCTACGCCGCAGCATCGGCGGTAGAACGCTGTCTAGGTCACAAACATAATATATCCTGTCAATAGTCTCAACTCCGCACGGAGGACAAAGATAAAAATCCACAGTTCTATGATATACTCAATCACAAGCTAATAGAAATAATGGCACGATGAGAATTGAAAAGAGTTCTAATAAAAACCAACCACAATAATCCAACTCAAATCCTGGGTCTAAATGACCTCACAAAGTCACAAAATAAAAATACATCTCAGTCTCAGTCTAAAACAATAATGCAGAAAAAGTAGTCTAAGAGCAGCCAGGTACGTTCTCCTCTAGGCTAGGCAACTCCTCTGGGGTTTCTGGAGTGAAATCACCCTCTAATCCTGGGCCATAATGAGTGGGGCAAAAATCCTCCAGGTCCTCTGAAAAATGTTATCCAGTCAGGATTGGAGCGAAGCACAAGCACTAACAGCAGTTTCATTAAATTGACAAAATCTATAAACAGTGTAAGAGATACAAGATGGAAATAAATACTGAAAATGAAAAGTACAGGAGAAATGAAATAGGCAACAGGGCATCTAGCAATGAACAATAAATAGTGAATGCTAGAACAATGAATCTGAATAAAGATAAACATCTAACTAAGTGTTTGAAATATTAGTTTATTATGTGATCGGCTTGGGACTAGATCAGGCTGGTTATATATGATTAGCTATGATTCTTGAAGGTCAGGCTAACCATATGGTTAGCTATGATGCATGATAATGGTCAGGCTAATCATATATAACAGCTATGAAGCATGATGATGGTCAGGCCGCACCCGACGTGAGAAGTGGGGTGAGCTATGATGCATGGCAAGGATTTGGATATGATCACATAATCTACTAATAATTCCCCATCCCCAGCTAGCACGGTGGATTCCAATCACGACTCCTCATGATGGGGATCTAGGGTGCTAACTCGTGTATCCACAGTGTCGGAATCAAGTATATAATACACTACAATTTATAGAAGTGATCAACAATGAAAACTGTCAGAGAATGTACTCGCCTGTGGTCCTGAGCAAAGTGTGAGGGTCGATGCCCAAGATGAAATCACAATGACCTAAATATAAGACAACAATGTTAAAATGGTGTTTGGAATAATAAAAGTGATTAGCTAATTTAAAATGGGGTGTTAGGCCATTTCTAGGTCTATACTAGGTGTTACTAAGTCAACTCTAGGTTTACCTATGGTTAACTAGATCATTACCTCACTGTACTCAGTTGTCTAGATCATTCCAAGTATTCTAGTTAGTATTAGTGCATATATCTTATACATTTGGTTTTCAAGTTATCACCTTAAACATTCTAACTTAAGGCAAATACAACTATAGTATAACTACTACCTACCTGACATCTAGACACTAGCTCTATAACCCTTCCTTAACACTTGACCCAAGACACCCAACTCAAACCCCCAGCTCCCAATCCTACTGATATTAGACACACTGACATACTGAACTGTCACACACATACCTATCTAGACACACACACACAGGCACTTCACATCCATACAACACACACACAGAGCCACAATAATACACTGCACACAAACCCCTATCTAACTGATACTCACACTAGTTCCACATTGGCACACACTGGCACATAAACACATCTACACACACTGAAATCTGTACACATACATAGGCACACAGTGCATAGTTCTAGGATACACACTATACACTAACTAAAACCCACACAGACATATAGGTATTCTGAAATTCTGAGACACACACTGACCTCTCCATATCTGATACATACTCACATGTACACACACAGATAAATTAATTCCCAGGTTGACACAACCTCCAGTGCTGATACACAGTACACTAAAACTCACACTGCACTTACACAAAAATTCCTCCCCTCTCTCAGAGTTTACACTCAAATACACACAGCTAAATCACTCCCCTCAGATACTGACATACAGACCTACTGCTCACTCACACACCTACAGTTCTAGACACTGAGAAACACACAGGAAACTAAATTCCTACACTGCTACACTGGTTCACTTACACTGATACACAGCATAATTTCTCACTGAACTCACTTGACAGTCCTCTCACACACTGAAAATTAAAACACACATGTGCACTGCTCTTCACAGAATTTCTCATCAGGTATCTAACTCCAAGGTTCACTGAGACACATACACATCATTCATACCTGATTGCACAGTTTACACAAACTGAAACTGCTACTCATCCAGGAATAACACAAACCCTCATATGCTAACACATAGGATACTATGTGTGTATCCTAGAACCTAGCTATGCTCACTGAATACCCTGTCCACTCCACACACAGGTATCAATTTCACAGAATTCTATACTCAGCCACATCTGACCCTTAACTACCTACACACAGGTAGTTCTATTGAACCTGGGAACATTCCACACACTGATACACACCCAGTTCACACAACCACAGCCAATTAAAACCCCTATGCACAGAAAAATTTTACTCATAGAACTCTACTGCTCCCCTACAGAAATACACAGCACACATATACTCACTGCACAGCACGGTTCCCCTCAACCCGAGTACATGATGAAACCCAAACACACAGTCTGTACATACCCGACTGAACACAGGGAATCCCCCTCTACAATCACACACACATCAAATCTATATGCATATGTATAAATATATATATAGACACCATACATCATTCATCCAATTAGATTATAAGAAGGTAGGTTAGATAGGTAATTCCATCTTGGCATTACAACAAACACCTATCATGTGGAAACAGAGTTTCACCTAGTTCACTCATGAACCCAACTTAAAACCCTAAAAATTCGAGTTTAACCAACACACATGGGATAAAATCAATCTACCTACGAATACCTAGGGTTAGGGTTCCTGATCATTGGGGAAAACAATGTTGGGGACACTTAAACCTAATAAAAACCCTAAAATCAAACTCTAAACAATAGGGTGGGTTCCTAATGGCCATTAACATCTGAAAACAGGAATTTAATGAAGAAAAAATAGAGTTTTTACCTGCAGGGATGGTTTCTTCAATGAGGTTCTTCTTCCCCAAGGCTTCCTGACCCACGTTCCTTGCTTCCCTTGCTTGGAGGAGGAAGGTGGAAACCCTAGGGTTAGGATTTCGAAATCTGGAGGTGGGGAGATGGTTTTTCTCTTGTGGAGGCTAGGGTTTCTTCTCTCTATATGAAGAATGAGAGGGTTCCTTATATATATATAGGCCCAGTTAGGGTTTCTAGTGTATGGCCTAGGTTTAACCCCTAGGTTAGGTCATGTAGAACCTAATTAGCTAAGGTTTAGCCAGTCTAGGGTTTGAGGGTTCACCCTAAAATTCGAATTCTAGGGTTTCACTAGAACTGGGTTTACAATTAGGGTTTAGTCATTAGGGTTTGACCTAATGGGTTCTAGGGCTTGACCTAAAACAATCATCAAATAAATAGTTTTAAAATCTTAGCAATTTAATTAAACACATAATTATCCAAAATAGTGAAATTACACAAATGCCCTTACCTGGAAAAGTGGTAGTGACAACAAGCACAAAATGTAGGAAACAACTACAGCCGATGAAACGTCCTCTCCAGGACATCATTGTGTCAAGATTATCATCAACTTCTGTTGCAATGAAGTGGCAACACCCACAAGCCGGTAGTTGGCCTTCCAACGGCTGCACCAGAAGACACTTACCCGGCATCAACCCAACGGTCAAGGGCAAGCGCCAGAGGGAGTGGAGCTGCCTTTCGCTGCATGTTACTCGGCTCGGAAGGCCCCCTCTACCAAAGGAGGAAAGAAGGCCAGCACCTCCAGTCCGTCACTCTCGACCAGCGCGTTGAGAAGAAGACCACTAGGAGGACCAACAATTGGACCCATGTAAGGCATTTTCTAGGGTACTTGCTCTTGGAAGAAGCTATCAGCCGCTGGGGGTAGTTATTTCCCCGAACCCTTAGGGGCTCCCCAATGTGGGGGTAGTAAACCCCTGGACCTATACAATAATCCAGCGTTCCAGAGAGATGATGACTTTCAAAGAATATATTTTGAAATACTTGGGAGTAGCTACTCTCGTAGAGATAGCATAGCCTCCTACAAAGCTGAGGAGGACACAACGCTACAAGTCTTCCTTGAAGATGTCTTACTACAAGGGTCCGAGACGGAGAGTGAGACATCTACTGCCCCGTCCATCTCTCCCACGTGAGGAAACTATACATGGAAAGAGACGACTATGATGCCCCCAGTGACCGACAATGCCTTGAGGCTCTCGAGAACATAATGCAGACCATGAATGCATCGATGCAAGCCTTGACCCAAATATTGTTAGAAATTAAGGCAAATATGGCCTTTCAGTTGGCGAGGACCTCTACGCTAGCTAACTTGGATCCCTTGACCAACGCAAATTCAAACACAACCGCTCTACCCGCAGACGACAATGCTCCCCAACCTGGTTCCTCAGCCCCTTCGGCAATAGACGAGGCTAAGGAGGCAATAAAAGAGGTCCAAGAACTCCGAGCTCGACTAGACTCCATGGGTAATCGAAACTCACTCCGCGATTTCGTAGTATGCCAACCGTACCCGCTAGAATGGAGGGACAACAACAACAGGGAACCTACCCCTCAATGATGCCATCCTTACCAGGCTCTTTGTTGGGGCATTAGCGGGAGTAGCCTTTGACTGGTTCTGTAGCCTGCCAGACAATTGCAAATCATCAATCGACAATCTCAAGAGTCTTTTCTTCAAAAGATTCTACGAGACAGGACATGATATGACGATGCTTTCCCAATAGATATCGCCCAGGGAGAAAAAGAGCTCGCTCGTAACTATATCGAACAATTTTGACTGACAGCACTAAGACTGCCTCCTGATAATCCCGAAGTGATGCTAATGGAAATGTGCCAGAGGAACCTACTTTTGGCAGTCATCCCGTAGATAGATGACGTCCAGTTTAAAGAATGGACATCATTCATCGTAAGCGTTTTCAACATTGAGAAGAAGGTGAAGAACGCCCAAAACTTGGGAATCCATATCCCTACCACAGAGGACAAGGGAAAATGTCCCAACCCCAATAACAACAACAATAACAGTGGCAATAGCAACCTCGATGGAAAGGGAAAATAGGCTATGGCTGCTACCTTGACCAAAGCCTGAGCAAAAGCAGGCAGAGGCTCCAAAACCAAAGGAGACTTACTCTTCCGAAGATCAAGATGTCAAACCCATTTTTGATATGCTGATGTAGGGAGGCAAAATTCAACTCCCCGATGTCAGACGTCAGCCTGAAGCGGCGGAAATGGAAAACCCAAAGTATTGTCACTTCTACCGATACGTCCACCACTCGACGCAGGAGTGTTATACCCTGGAGTTTGATGATGTAACAGTTGCCACCAATATGGTATCCCTCTAGGTCGACAACTATCCTATGCTTGATCGACACTAAGGCCCTTTTCCTGGACTTTGATGATGTAACAGTTGCCGCCAACATGGTATCCCTCTAGGTCGACAACTTTCCCGCAACAGAAGCCCAGGACGGAGTCACACCGATCCCAAGGGAAATAATGGAGGTAGTCAATCTTCCCCCAACCTGCGACCAAGCAGCTGGGCTCACACCTCTTACTACACTAGAAGAAAATAATGTGGGTCCACTCGAATCTTATCCCAAACTTGACGCAGCAAGCAGCGCCTTCCGCCGTTAGGCCTAAAATACGAAAAACCAAGTCTTACCATATGGTTTCTCGCACCAATGAGGAGGCTTTGTCAGGGGCAACTAGGTCGGGCCTTGCCTACTAGCGGGATTCTGAGGCGCCCAACATCAAAGCGCCTTCAACGACCAGGTCAAAGGAAAAGCAATGCAGGTTGGGCCCCATGATATTTCCTCTGAAAATACAAATTATAGACTTCGGATGCTCAACGCAGCTCAACAAGTCTCCCTGTGCACAAAAGCTAAGTCTCGTATGACTTATCAGCAAAGGCGCATGATAGTCAACGTTCCATTATGCTCATTCGAGCAAGTCTTTACCGCAAAAAGGTATCACACTTCTTGTGCACACCATAGTACTTCTCGTCGTAACAAATTCTTATGGGCAACAAGTAGTATTCCCATGTACGATATACAAAATACGCAGTAAGAGGTAGTCCTCAATGTGGTAGACAATCATGCGCATGCGATAGTGATCCTATACGCACAACTCAGCCAACTCTCTCATATATATGTGGCATTATTGATGTGCACAGAGTGCCTTATTCTGCATAAGCTAAGTCATCGACAGTATTCAATGCAACAAATATTGAGCTGCCTCAGTTCCATTTTTACTGCCAACAATCACTCAGTCTCATGTCGAAGATGAGATATGACCTCCAAAAAGCTGAAGGTCTAAACTTTGGGAAAGAACGACGTATTCCTTTATAATCCGACAGTTATTACAATAGCACTCATAGAGGGCTAGGATATGGAGATGTTAATACGCCCCATGACTCACAAGACGGCCGACAAATTCTAGCCTAAATGGGATAGCCCGTTTATTATGGAGTCTGTATTCTCCAACAGCACATACCGGCTAGTGAAATCCAACGACGACTTGCTCATGATGCCTATCAACAATAGGTTCCTAAAAAATTACTAAGTCTAAATTAGACTTGTACTCTCCTTATCCCCAGCGGGACAACCCAGACGTACATCTCTACACTTTGGGGTCTTCATCCCCAGTAAATTCCTATGTGCAACATTTTTCCCTTCTTTACAAAAATCTTGTAAAAATCATCTTATGTATCTAGGAGCCTTTGATACAAAACGGATGATGTATCCTCAAAGGTCTCCCCAGCAGAGCGGTCCTTAGGTCCACTCACACACTCCCGTTGTGATCACTTGGAAACCAATCTCGTTAGACGCTAGCCATGTTCATATTGCCTCTGAGCTATCGTCCCATCAATCTCTCCAACGGAGCAATCCTTAGATCTATCTTCATGTACGGATAAACCACACTCAATAAATCACTCTTTAGTAAGTTTTTCGGGCATTGGTTTATGTCCATATTACCTCTGAACTGCTGTCCTAATATTTCTTTCCAACTGAGTTTGCCATATCTATATTACCTCTGAGCAAATCTCTCGGGTTTTGGCTATCGATCATCACGTTCATATTACCTCTGATATCAGTTGTCATCCCCACTTATCACCCGTACTCATTAAGGTATACCAGCGGTGTTAAGTCCACAAAAATTGCCACGTCCATAGTACCTATGGCAAGGCATATCTCAAACCTATTACTTATACTTACATGCGCAAAAAATAATGGGTCCACAAAACTATCATGTCCATATTACCTCTGATAGGGCTTGTTTTGAATCTATTACTTACACCCCTAGTGTGCAAAAGGGTAATAGGTCCACCAAAGATCCCCCAGCGGGATGTCCTTATTATCCGCAAAACCTATCACATCTATATTACCTCTGATAGGGCTTGTTAAGACTTATTATTTCCACTCAACGTGCACAACAAATAATAGTTCCACCAAGGATCCCCAGAGGGATATCCTTAAAAACTATAATATTTTACTACGTCCATATTACCTCTAGTACAATACCCCAAAGTCTACAACATAAAAAAATTTGAAAAATAAGAGACTTTATTGATTAATATTCAAGATCATGAGTACATATGATAAAAATATATTACATTGAAGGGTTTTTTATTAGTATTCAAGGTCATGAGTACATATGATAGAAATTTGTTTTAAAGGGTGTCCATGAAGTCCCATGGATACAAACCCTTTTTATTAGAAGTGCCCCTCCGTGTTGTCATTTCTACTGACTCAAGTCGAGCCCGCAACAGAACTCAATGCTTTCTGGATCATCCCGCCACAATGCAAATCTCAGTATATGGAAAAGAATTCATACCGACGGATAGTAAGGGAGGAGCAGTAGTAGGAGCTCTATAATCACGCGGGAAGATCGACGACAGGAATGGCAATTAATCCTGTCACTACCACATTTTCTAGGAAAGGGTATTTTAGTAAATGCATAATTTATTTAAATATTGTACATGTTAGATAATTATTTATTGTATTATTTAATTATTGTTAGATGTTAGTTATTTGTTTTGGACTTGTGTTAGTGGACCTAAATAGTTTAGTTTAGACTTATGGATCAACATGTATTAATTGTTAGAATTGAGCCCAACTAGAAAACCTATTAATTATGAGGAGGATTAATTTAATTAAACCATTAGACTAGAACCTTCCCTCCTTAATTATTTCTTTATGAGAGGCCCCAAGGGGTATAATGGATATTACATAGTGACTTGAGAAAGGGGTAAGGAGGCCGGCCTATAAAAGTAGAGGGGGAAAGTTTCTCTCTCCTCTTTTCAGTCGAAATCTAGATCTAAAATTTTTTTCAACCAAATTTCTTCATCCCACATCATTTTTCTAACCAAATTTTATCCCAATTCCTTCCCAAATCATCTTTGGAGACTAGTAGTGCAAGGATCGAGTAGGAGGAAGCAAGGATCTATAAAGAGAAGTAAGGATCTACAAGTTGGAGGCCAATTTTATCACATTTGGAGGTTGCATTAGAAATCCATCTCCAAATAGGTATAATTCAATTTTTTCCCCTTAATTTAGGTTCTAAATCTGAGAATTAACCATGAGAAATCAACCCATATGGATAGGCTACCCATAGGATTTGGTTTTGAGTTTATTGGAGGCCTATTGAGAAAGTTATGGTACTTTTTTGTGTCAATTTTGGGGGAATTCCGAGATTGACACTTGTTGTATTTGTCAATTGGTCCTATAGATCAATTTGGCATGTGCTTGTGTGTTTGGAGCTAGTGTCGTGTTCACAATTGGGTACGTGTAGGTTGTATCCCAACAATTTGGTGATACGTATTGATTTGGGGGTTTTCCTCCGACATGGAACTTTGTGCATGTCACATTTTGACACGGACACGTAGATTTGTATTTGACTCTTTGTATTGTTCATAAATAATATATTAGAATTGCTCGTGTCCTTTGGGGTATGTTTGGATGTGTGGTGGACTCGTGTCGTAAGCATATCCTAGATCTAGTGGAATACGGGTGTGATGCACTCCATGTGTTTGTGCATTTATTTCTAAATTTATTTTCTATTGTTCTTAGTCATTATAATATGTAATTATATGCATATATATATATATATATATTGTTATGTATATATATATATATATATATATATATATATATATATATATATATATATATGTATGTATATATATATATATGTGTGTGTGTGTGTGTGTGAGTGTGTTAGTGTATCGTATATCTATGTACCTATGTGTTATAGCTATATTTCTACATATGTAATAGCTAGTTATTATAGTAGTGTATATATATATATATATATATATATATATATATATATATATATATATATATATATGGTAGTGTATTTATATATGTTATGTGTATATATAAGTTATGTTATATATATATATATATATATATATATATATATATATATATATATATATATATATATATATATATATATATATATATATATATATATATATATATATATATATATACTTGCATGATTATATATATATATACGTGTACGTATATGTGATGTTATGAATAAATATATATATGGTAATACTATAATGTGTGTATGTTATACTATATGTATTATGGTGGAGATTTATATATATGTATTTGGTGTGTATATATATAAATAGTTGAAGTTAGTATATATATTAGTATATATATTGTTTATACATTAGTAAGATAGAGAGGGGGGCTCAGCAGCTTATAGTGACAGCAGTAGTAGCCGCATTAGCAACAACAGCAACATATAGCAACAGCAGCAGCGACTTCAGCAACAGCAGCAGCAGCAGCATTAGCGACAGCAGCAGCAGCATTAGCGACAGCGACAGCAGTAGTATACAACAACAGCAACGACTTCAGCGACAACAGTTTCAACAGCAACAACGGCTTCAGCGATGTCAACAAAGTTCCCGCAATAACAGCAGCAGTAATTGCAATGGCAGCCGCAGCTTTCAGCGACGGTTGTGTGTTTAAATATAATATGTAATATTTGTAGCTATTTAGTATATATATGGTATTGGTGTATATATATATTTTTTATAATTTGTATTTATGCATTAGTATACTATATTTTCAGTAGTTGGTTGTTAGCATATAGTTATTAGTGGGTAGTTAGTATATATAAGGTTTTAACAATTACCTTGAGATACCAAGGTAAGTATCAAGGTATTTGAGGATACCCAAGATATTGGGTTTGGGTATCAAGATAGAGGTTTAGTGTTGCGATACCAAGTTGGTTCGAAACCAAGGTATCCATATAGTATTGGTAATTAGGATTTATATATTTAATATTGTTTGATATGTACATATGTGATATTTCCTATCTCCTATTTGCGTATCTTGAGATACGATATCCTAGTATCCTAAGATGTAGCGTGTATGGCCTAGTTACATAGTGTATGAACCCATCATCTTTAAGATAGACTCATGCAACCTAGAAATAGGTAGTTTGACCAAGTTTGACCAGTTTGACTTAGAGTTGACCTAGTTTGACTGATTTGACTTATAAATAGCTTTTTTGACCAAGATGTTGACTAGTTTAACTTATTTCCTTTCCAAAACCTTGTATTGATGTTACATTCCATATCTAGGTCTTCGAAGTACCGTATCAGACATTTGTGAGATATTCACCGGACTTCAGGCGAGTACATTCTCTGCTAGTTTCTCATTTATGATATCCTCTATGTTCATTGTATCTAGGGTAGATATCCACGTTTCTTGACACGATGGTTACATGGATTGGTATATCCGAATCTCATCATAAGATATTATTCCTTGATATATGGTATATCTTGTGAAAGCCTTGTTTCATTGATTATCTTATACATGTACAGACACTGATTCTCGGAGAGACTTGCTACCTTCCTAGAGAATCACGTGGCATAGCATACCATTGTTGGATCTACAATACCAGTCGAGGGTGGGGAGTATTTTAGTGTAGATATGTGATCATACCCTTCTTGTGCATATCTTCTTTTCCTGTGAGTGTTGGTTATACACCACACGTATGACTAACCAGGCCATTATTCCTGTACAAGTTTTCTTGTGCAATTTTCCAAGTCGATTACATGTTAAAGCTAGTACTCACTCACTTAGTCATTAGTATTCTTGTTAATTGTCATATTGTTCATTCTTGTATTTATTTCCAGTATTTTCTTTATTGTATATCTCTTGTATCTATTGTTGCATCTTGTATATTCACATCTATTTACTATTATATAGTTTTAATCATTGATTAGAACGGCTGTTAAAGATGTACTCTGCTCCTTTCCTGACTGGATTATTTTTTCCAGATGACACTGAGGAGTGGTATCCTATATATTATTGACCTCAGGATGTTGTGGGCTTAGAGTCAGAGACCCTAGCTCAGGAGGTACTTATCCCGACTGAGACAGATGACCCGGGACTTGTAGCTTCTTAGTATTCTTTGTATTGGATTTGTCTCCAGCTTATTTTATTTTAGTATTTCTTTAGACTCGGTGATGTTATTATTTAACTCATGAGTTGTATGTGACTATTCTATTCTTTATCATATTTGTGCTCTTTTTCATCTTAGATCTGTGATTGAGTATATTGATATTGTTGGTGGTTCATTGTAATGTTAGATAGATTACCCAAACAATGTTCTTCCGGCGATTCTGCGGCGTAGGCTGGGCGTTGTTCCCGACTTGCATCCCTACATCGGGTGCGGGTTATGACACATTTTTATGGGTGGCCCATGCAGGTCTCTTCGAGGTCGCAATTAGTGTGATTCATAGTGGTGCTCTTATTAGAGTGCTATTACGAGCCTGTTTCAGAACATAGAATATAGGCTATAGGCTGAGAATACTCAATCATACCTAGGAAAAATTCTTTTGATTCATTCAACTATTCTTTCTTGATATTGATACTTGATCTTTTTAACTGTCCTTCCTTGAGTGTCTTACATCATCTGCCATATTGATTCTTTCTTTCGCTTTGTCATAGGATGCCGCCTAAGACTAGATCGCAGTAGGGGAGAGTAGCTTCTGAGAGGTCTACGACGTCCCGAGGGCCTGTACCAGTCACTTCTCCAGTGATTGGAGTGTCAGCTGCTTTCGGAGGTCCATCACCTACTCAGAGGATTGTGCCAGCTGTATCTAAGGGGCTTCCACCTCCACCTTCTGTGCTAGCAGATGAGACATAGATGTTCTCACTGTTTCGTGAGATACTGGAGGCACAGAGGCTCAGTCTGAGGTACATCAGAGGCAGACAGACGCTTTATGCCAGGGCATCGAGAGTGCTCATCAGCTTGCTCATGTCGTAGTAGAGATGGGAGTTCTGGTCCAGCAACAGGTTGCTCAGCTTCGTCCAGGCAACATTTAGGACTTCAAGAAGCTAGAGCCTAGGGTATTCAAGGGGACGAAGGGCATCATCTATGCCTATGATTGGCTCGAGGACATTGAGCGTCTTATGAGGGTGTCCCGTCTTTTTGATGATCTGAAGGTTGAGGTGGTAGGACTTTAACTATTCGACGTTGCCCGCACTTGGTTCAGGAATAGCCAATTCTTGTTGATGTGGGACAGTCTTCGGAGGTGTTCAATGACCTCTTCAAGAAGAAGTTCTTCGTGCGGGCAGACATGATAGACTTATGGAGGTTGTTTGAGAGCCTCATTCAGGGGAGCATGTCTGTAGAGGAGTATACTGCAGAGTTCGATAGGTTGAGCCAATTTGTAGAGTATTTAGTGAGAGAGTTGGAGGTTCGGGCCATTCATTTCCGTGAGGGTCTAAATTGGGATATGAAGATCCTCATTCCGTCTTTTTATGAGGCATACTCGGAGATACTTGCAGAGGCACGCATGGTTGAGCAGGAGTTGGGTTTGAAGCCTAAGAGAGACCGTAATTCTTTTCTGGGGGCCAACCGAAGTGCAGTATCTGCCAAGCGTCCTTATTTCCAGTCCAAGCATTTCCAGCAGCCGCAGCAGCACCAGACTCCAGCTAGGGCAGCGTTTCACTAGGAACCATAAAAGCAGAGACAATTACAGCAATCTTTCTGCCACTTCAGCAAGAAGCCCGGCCACATATAGGAAGTTTGCAGGAAGAGGTTGGGAGTTTGTTTGTACTGTGGTACTAAAGGGCATCAGATGAGAGAGTGTCCTTGTCGTGCAGTTCAGGGAGCAGCTTCAGCTCCAAGGACACAGGCGAGACCACCTGTAGTACAGCCGAGGGGACCGCTTACAACCCAGCAGCAGCGTTATGTCCAGCATCAGCAGGAGGGAGGTGCATGTCAGGGACGAACGTTTGCTATGACCGTCGAGGAGAACGAGCCCACCTGAGATGTCATCGCAAGTTCTGTTCTTCTTGATTATATTTCAGCTTTAGCTTTGTTTGATAGTGGTGCTTTCCATAGTTTTGTATCTGTTTCTTTTACTCTGAAGCATGGTTTGGTAGCTGAATCTTTGCTTAGAACTTGCAAGATCATGACCGGGGGAGGCATTATCCTGGTTAATGATATTTGCAAGGATCGGAGAGTTACTCTGGGAGGCCGGGAGTTGAGTGTGTGTCTATTTGTAATGCAACTTTTGAGCTACGATATTATACTCAGGATGGATTGGTTGAGTAGGCACCGTGCTAGTATAGATGGTAGAGGAGGAAGAGTTTTATTTGGACCGTCTTGAGAGCCAGAGTTTGAGTTTTCTAGAGGAGCTGCAGAGCAGGAAGAAGGCATTATTTATGGAGTTATGGTGGAAGATAAGGAGTTGTCGTATCCGTTGACAGCAGAGTTCTTGGATGTATTTCCTGAGCAATTGCCAGGATTGCCACTAGATCAAGATGTTGAATTCTCTATAGACTTGGTGCCAGGTGCAAAACCAATTTTTCCATATGTCTATAGAGTAAACAGCGAGTTGGTCGAGCTGAAGAAGTAAGTGGAGTAATTGCTGGACAAGGGGTTTATCAGATCGAGTTCTTCACCGTGGTGAGTCCCGGTATTGTTTGTACCAAAGAAGGATGGATCGGTGCGCATGTGCATTAATTACAGGGCATTAAATAATCTCACTATCAAGAATAAGTACCCTTTGCCAAGGATTAATGATCTGTTCGATCAGTTGAGTGGTGCCAAGGTATTTTCTAAGATAGATTTAAGATCAGGCTACCACATGGTGAAAGTGAAGCCGGAGGATATACCAAAGACTGTTTTTAGAACTCGGTATGGTTAGTACGAGTTTATGGTGATGTCGTTTGTTTTGATAATGCACCAGCGGTATTAATGAACTTGATGAACAAGGTGTTCCATCAGGTACCATGACAAGTTCGTGGTGGTGTTCATCGATGACATACTCATATACTCGAAGATACCGAAGGAGCATGAAGAGCATTTGTAGATTGTGTTAGATGTGTTGAGGAAGAAGAAGCTGTATGGGAAGCTATCCAAGTGTGAGTTCTTCCTGGACAAGGTGGAGTTCTTGGGGCATGTTGTGACTGGTGATGGTATTTCAGTGGATCCGAAGAAGATCGCAGGAGTCTTGGAAGACCCCGAGTTCGATAGTAAAGATTAGGAGTTTCTTGGGATTGGCAGGCTACTACAGGAAGTTTGTGCAACATTTTTTGAGGATTACCAAGCCAATGACCATACTCACCAGAAAGTTATAGAGTGTCACTACCACATTTGCTAGAAAAGGGTATTTTAGTAATTTCATAATTAATTAAATATTGTGCTTGATAAATAATTATTGTGGTATTATTTAATTATTGTTAGATATTAATTATTTATTTTGGACTTGTGTTAGTGGACTTAACTAGTTTATTTTAAACTCATGGACAAACATGTATTAATTGTTAGAATTGAGCCCATTTAGAAAGGCCATTGATTATGAGGATGATTAAATTAATTAACCCATTAGACTAGAAGCTTTCCTCCTTAATTATTTCTTCATAAGAGGCCCCAAGGGGTATTTTGGACATTTTATAGTAGCTTGAGGAAGGGGAAAGGGGGGCCGGCCTATATTTATAGAGGGAAAAAAATTCTCTCTCTTTTTTATTTGTAAACTCGATATAGAATTTCTTTCAACCAAATTCCTTCTTTCCCACTTCATTTATCTACCAAATTTCATTCCAATTCCTTCCCAAATCACCATTGGAGGCTAGTGGAGCAAGGATTTAGAAAGCAAAGATCTACAAAGAGGAGCAAGGATCTACAAGTTGGAGGCCAATTTTATCATATTTGGAGGTTGTATTGGGAATCCACCTCCCAATAGATACAATTAAGTTTTTTTCCTTAATTTAGGTTCTAAATTTGAACTTTAACCATGAAAAATCAACCCATATGCATAGGCTACCCATAGGATTTGGTTTTGTGTTCATAGGAGGCATATTGCTAAAGTTATGGTGCTTTTTGTGTTAATTTTGGGGGAATTCCGAGATTGACTTTTGTTGTGTGTGTCAATTGGTCCCATAGATCAATTTGGCACATACTTGTGTGTTTGGGGCTAGTGTCATATCCATAATTGGGTACATGTAGGTCGTATCCCAATAATTTGGTGATATGTGTTGATTTGGGGGTTTTCCCTCCGACACGGAACTTTGAGCATCTCACATTTTGACATAGACACGTAGATTTGTGTTTGACTCTTCGTATTATTCATAAATAATATATTAGACTTGCTCGTATCCTTCGTGGTATGTTTGGATGTGTGGTGGACTCATGTTGCAAGCGTATCCTAAATCTAGTGGGATACGGGTGTGATACACTCCATGTGTTGTGCAATTTTATTTTAGATCTATTTCTCCATTGTTCTTAGTCATTATGATGTGTATTTATATGTTTGTATATATATATTGTTGTTATATATATATATATATATATATATATATATATATATATATATATATATATATATATGTATGTATTAGATGTCATAGATCTATGTATCTACCTTACCTATGTATATATATATATATATATATATATATATATATATATATATATATATATATATTTATGTAGCTATTATTCTACATATGTAAGAGCTGTTTAATATTGTAGTATATATATATAGTATAATATATATGTATATGTATTGTATGTTGTTATATATATATACTTATATAATATGTATACATATTATTTTATGATTATATATACGTATACATATATGTGTAGTTATATATTTATTACTATATATGTATATGTATGTTACATGTATTTATATTGTGTGCATATATTTTATATAGATGTAATTATGTATATATGTTACTACATTGATATGTATTTATTGTGTACATATATATGTATGTGGAGGTGTATGTGTGTATACATAGTTATATAATAAGAGTTATATATTAGTATATATAATATGTGTTATGTATTTATATATATATTATGTATATATATAAGAGGAAGAGCATGGGTGACACAACAGCCGCAATTGTGACCATAATTGACCATAGTTGACCATAGTTTGACCATAATTGACCATAATTGACTATAGTTGACCATAGTTTGACTTAGAGTTGACTTAGTTTGACTTTTGACTTAGAAATGGCTTGTTGACCTAGTTGTTGACTAGTTTAACTTATTTTCTTTCTGAAACCTTGTATTTATGTTATATTCCATATCTAGGTCTTCGAGGCACCGTATCAGACATCTGTGAGACTATTTATTGGACTTCAGGCAAGTACATTCTCTGATAATTTCTCATTTATGATATCCTCTATGTTCATTGTATCTAGTGTAGATATCCTTGTTCTCTTGACACGATGGTTACACAGATTGGTATATATGGATCTCGTTATGGGATGTTATTCCTTGTTATATCGTGTATCTTCTGCAAGCCTTATTTCATTGATTATCTTGTACATGTACAGACACTGATTCTCGGAAAGAGTCGTTATCTTCTTGGGGAATCATGTGTCATAGCGTACCATGGTTGGATCTATTATAACAGTCGAGGGTGGAGAGTATTTTAGTGTAGATATGTGATCATACCCTCCTTGTATCAAGTCTTGCTCTTGAATAGTGTTAATCATACTCCGCACGTATGATTAGCCAAGCCATAAATCTTGTATCATGTTCCCAAGCCGATCATATGTTAAAGCTAGTACTTACACACTTAGTCATTAGTATTCTTGTTCATTGTCATATTGCTTATTATTGTATTATTCTAGTATTTCCTTATTATATATCTCTTGTATCTATTGTGCATCTTGTATATTCACATCTATTTACTGTTATATAGTATTTATCATTGATTAGAACTGCTGTTAGAGATGTACTCTACTCCTTTCCTGACTGGATATATTTTTTTTAGATGACACTGAGGACTGGTATCCTACACATTATGGACCTCAGGATGTTGTGGGTTTAGAGTCAGAGACCCTGGATAAGGAGGGACTTATCCCAACTGAGACAAAGGACCCGAGTTTAGTAGTTTCTCAGTATTCTTTTGTACTAAATTTGTCTCCAGTTTATTTTGTTAGTATTCTTTCAGACTCATTGATGTATTATTTTAGGCTCATAAGTTGTTTGTGACTATTCTATTTCTTTATCATATTCATGCTCATCTCCATCTTAGATCTGTGATTGAGTATATTATTGTTGGTGGTTCATTATAATACTAGATAGATTACCCAGACAGCGTTCTACCGCCGATTCTGCGGCATAGGCTGGGCGTTGTTTCCGACTTGCATCCCTACATCGGGTGTGGGTCGTGACACATTTTTAGAGGTGGCCTATACAGGTCTATTCAAGGTCGCAATAAGTGCGATTCGTAGTGGTGCTCTAAATTGAGTACTATTACGAGCCTGTGTCAGGATATAGGATATAGGCTATAGGCTGAGAATACTCAATCACATCTAGGAAAAAATATTTTGATTCATTCAACTATTCTCCTTTAATATTGATACATGATCTTTAATATGTCCTTTCCTTGAGTATCTGACATCATGTGCCATATTGATTCTTTCTTTCGCTTTGTCTCAGGATGCCGCCTAATACTAGATCGCAGCAGGGGAGAGCAGCTTCTGAAAGATCTGCGACGTCCTGAGGGCCTGCACCAGTCACTTCTCCGGTGATTGGAGTGTCATCTGCTTTCAGAGGTCCACCACCTACTCAGAGGACTGTACCAGCTGTATCTGAGGGGCTTCCACCTCCACCTCCTATGCCAGCAGAGGCGACACAAATGTTTACACTGTTTTGTGAGATACTCGAGGCATAGAGGGCTCAGTCTGA
Organism: Iris macrosiphon; assembly: GCA_036927795.1. Classification (NCBI taxonomy): domain Eukaryota; kingdom Viridiplantae; phylum Streptophyta; class Magnoliopsida; order Asparagales; family Iridaceae; genus Iris; species Iris macrosiphon. The sequence continues at coordinate 97,192,198 of JAYESA010000002.1, forward strand.
GGCACATCAGAGCCTGATCGACATTTTATGGCAGGGCATCGAGAGTGCTCATCAGCTTGCTTATGCCGTAGTAGAGAGAGGAGTTTCGGTCCAGCAGTAGGTTATTCCTCAGGTTGCTCAGCTTCGGCCAGGAAACATTCAGGACTCCAAGAAGATGGAGCCTAGGGTCTTCAAGGGGACGGAGGGCATCGTCTATGCTGATGATTGGCTCGAGGACATTGAGCGTCTTATGAGGGTCTCCCATATTTTTGAGGATCTGAAGGTTGAGGCGGTAGAACTTCAACTGTTCGACGTCGCTCGTACTTGGTTCAGGAATGAGCCGATTCTTATTGACGCCAGATAGTCTTGGGAGGTATTCAAGGACCTCTTCAAGAAAAAGTTTTTCGTTCGGACAGACAGGCTAGACTTGGGGATGCAGTTCGAGAGTCTCATTCAGGGGAGCATGTCTGTGGATGAGAACACTGTGGAGTTTGACACGTTGAGCCAATTTGCAGAGCATTTGGTGAGAGAGCCGGAGGTTCAGGATATTCATTTTTGTGAGGGTCTAAACTGGGAAGTGAAGATCCTCATTCCGTCTTTTTATGAGACATACTCGAAGATACTTGCGGAGGCACGCAAGGTTGAGCGGGAGTTAGGTTTGAAGCCCAAGAGAGACCGTAATTCTTTTCTGGGGGCAAACAGCAGTGCAGTATCTGCCAAACGTCCTTATTTCTAGTCCAGGCCTTTCCAGCAGCCACAGCAGCACCAGACTCCAAAAAGGGCGCCGTTTCACCATGCACCACAGTAGCAGAGACAGTTACAATAATCTTCCTGCCACTACTGCAAGAAGACCGGTTACACCTGGGAAGTTTGCAGACGAAGGCTAGGAGTTTGTTTGTATTATGGTACTGAAGGGCATCATCTGAGGGAGTATCCTTCTCGTCGTATAGTTCAGGGAGCAGCTTCAGCTTCGAGGGCACAAACGAGACCACCTGTAGTATAGCCGAGGGGACTGCTTCCGACACAGCAGCAACGTTATGTCCAACATCAGCAACAGGGAGGTGTACGTCAGGGACGAGCATTTGCTATGATCGTCGAGGAGGATGAACCCACCGGAGATTTCATCGTAGGTTCTATTCTTCTTGATTCCATTCCAACTTTAGCTTTTTTTATAGTGGTACTTCCCATAGTTTTGTATCTATTTCTTTTACTCTGAAGCATGGTTTGGTAGTTGAGTCTTTGCATAGGACTTACAAGATCATGACCGGGGGAGGCATTATCCTGGTTAATGATATTTGCAAGGATCGGAGAGTTACTCTAGGAGACCGAAAGTTGAGTACGTGTCTACTTGTAATGCCACTTCTGAGCTACAATATTGTACTCGGGATGGATTGGTTGAGTAGGCACCGTGCTAGCATAGATTACAGAGGAGGTAGAGTTTTGTTTGGTCCGCCGGGAGAGCCAGAGTTCGAGTTTGCTAGAGGAACTGCAGAGTAGGGAGAAGGTATTATTTGTGGAGCTATGGTGGAAGACAAGGAGTTGTCGCATCCGTTGATAGCAGAGTTCTTGGATGTGTTCATGAGAAATTGCCAAGATTGCTGCCAGATTGAGATGTCAAATTCTCTATAGACTTGGTGCCAGGTGCATAACCAATTTTGCAAAATGTCTATAGAGTAAACAACAGCGAGCTGGTCGAGCTAAAGAAGCAGGTGGATGAATTATAGAATAAGGGGTTTATCAAATCGAGTTCTTCACCATGGGAATCCCCGGTATTGTTTGTACCAAATAAGGATGGATCGGTGCGAATGTGCATTGATTACAGGGCATTGAATAAACTCACTATCAAGAATATATACCCTTTGCCACGGATTGATGATCTGTTCGATCAGTTGAGTGGTGCCAAGGTATTTTCTAAGATAGATTTGAGATCAGGCTACCACCAGGTGAAAGTGAAGCCGAAGGACATACCGAAGACTTCTTTTAGAACTCGGTATGGTTAGTACGAGTTTATGGTAATGCCGTTTGGTTTGACTAATGCACCGGCGATATTTATAAACTTGATGAACAAGGTATTCCATCAGTACCTTTACAAGTTCATGGTAGTGTTCATCGACAACATACTCATATACTCGAAGACACCGGAGGAGCACGAGGAGCATTTGAGGATTATGTTGGATGTGCTGAGGAAGGAGAAGTTGTATGGGAAGCTATCAAAGTGTGAGTTATTTCTGGACAAGGTAGAGTTCTTGGGGCATGTTGTGACTGGTGATGGTATTTCAGTGGATCCGAAGAAGATCGCAGCAGTGGAATCTTGGAAGGCCCCGAGTTTGGTGGCAGAGATCAGGAGTTTCTTGGGATTAAAAACTACTACAGGAAGTTTGTGCAGGATTTTTCGAGGATTGTCGAGCCGATGACTAGACTCACTAGGAAGGATGTAAAGTTTGTTTGGACGGAGGATTGCCAGGTTGCTTTACAGAAATTGAAGAAGAGGTTGACGTCTGCTCCTATTTTGACGTTGCCATCTGGGTCTGGAAATTTTACTATTTATAGTGATGCATCGGGAAAAGGTTTTGGTTATGTTCTTCAGCAGAATGTGAAAGTGATTGTCTATGCATCCAGGCAATTGGGTCCTCATGAAAAGAATTATCATACCCATGATTTGGAGTTGGCAGCAGTCATCTTCGCCCTAAAGTTGTAGAAATATTATTTGTACTGAGAGCGTATGGAGATCTTCACATACCACAAGAGCTTGAAGTACGTTTTCACATAGAAGGAGTTGAACATGAGGCAGCGTCGGTGGTTGGAACTGATGAAGGATGTTGATATAACTTTTTAGTATCATCCTGGAAAACCTAATGTAGTTGTCGATGCTTTGAGTAGGTATCCGGTAGTTATATTCTTGAGCAGGATCGATATTTATTGGAGGACTTAGAGAGCTTGGGCATTGAGGTGATAGTTCCTGGTTGTGCTATGCAGATGTGGGGATTGCAGATACATTCAGATTTGATAGAAAAGATAAAGGCAGCACAGTATGAGAATGTATCTCTGAGGAGCATCAGAGCTCAAGTGAGAGTAGGATTGGAGAATAATTTCACCATTGTCGAGGATGGTTCTTTACGGCATGGAGTTAGATTGTGTATGCCTGGTGGGGAGCTGCGTGAGGAGGTATTACAGAAATCGTATCACTCTCAGTATTCCATGCATCCAGGTGCCAACAAGATATATCGGGATATGCAAGAGAGTATGTGGTGGTATGGCATGAAGAGGGAAGTGGCACAATTTGTATCCAGATGCTTATTGTGCCAGCAGGTGAAAGTCGAGAGGAAGAGGCCAGGAGGTTACTTCAGCCATTATCCATTACAGAGTGGAACTATGGATTTTGTGTCTGAACTTCCACGATCTCCAGGAGGGAAAGCCGCGATTTGGGTCATCGTTGATAGGTTGACCAAGTCGGCCCACTTTTTGCCTTTCAAGGTAGATTTGTCTACGGAGAAGATGGCAAAGATGTATGTGAGGCAGATCATCAAGATACATGGAGTTCCCATCAGCATAGTCTCGGATCGTGATAGTCATTTTACTTCTCATTTCTGGAGGAGTTTGTAGGATAGTTTGGGTACTCAGCTCAAGTTTAGTACTACATATCATCCCTAGACAGATGGGTAGTCAAAGAGGACGATTCAGACTCTCAAGGATATATTGCGCACTTGTGTACTATATTTTGGGGGTTCTTGGGAGGACTATCTCCATTTGGTAGAGTTTGCTTACAACAACCGTTATCAGGCTAGTATAGAGATGTCACCTTTTGAAGCTCTATACGGTCAGAGATGTCGTACTCCCTTGTCATGGGATGATATTGGAGAGAGAATTTTGCTTGGGCCGGAGATGATTGTAGATGCAGCAAAGTAGGTTCAGTTGAGCAGAGACAGACTTCGTGTGGCGCAGGACAGACAGCGGCATTAGGCCGATAGCTACCGAAGACCTTTGGAGTTTGAGGTATAGATTAGATTTTTGTTTTGTGCTTGTTATTGGTTGTTTTTTATAGATTAAGTTCTTAAGGTTGTATTTTTTTCTAGGTGGGTGGTTTGGTATTTCTGAGGATTTCTCCGACACGAGGCACGATTCACTTCGGTGGAGGTGGGAAGCTTAGTCCACGATTCATCGGACCACTATTCTAGAAAAGGTCGGTGTAGTTGCTTATAGACTGGACTTGCCACCTGCATTAGAGGGAGTGCACAACGTATTTCACGTGACGCAGTTGAGACGGTATGTAACAGATCCTAGTCATGTATTGGATCACTCGGAGATAGAGATGGGCCCTACCCTTAGCTATCCAGAGTATCCAGTTGAGATTCTGGATCGGAGAGAGAAGGTGTTGAGGAACCAGACTATTCCTTTGGTACGTGTCGCATGGAGGCATTACTCTTCGGGGGAGTCTACCTGGGAGAGAGAGGATAAAATACGAGAGCGTTATCCATATTTGTTTGTGCCTTGAGGTACGTTCTTTCATAATTAATTCTGATCTTTAGTTCTTTTCATTTGATATATTCTGTTATTTTTTGGAGGTAGTTTTTATCTTTGAATTTTGAGAACAAAATTATTTTAAGGAGGGTAGACTTGTCACTACCACATTTTCTAGAAAAGGGTATTTTAGTAATTTTATAATTAATTAAATATTGTGCTTGATAAATAATTATTATGGTATTATTTAATTGTTGTTAGATGTTATTTATTTATTTTAGACTGGTGTTAGTGGACCTAACTAGTTTAGTTTAGACTCATGGACCAACATGTATTAATTGTTAGAATTGAGCCCATTTAGAAAGCCCATTGATTAGGAGGAGGATTAAATAAATTAAACTATTAGACTAGAAACTTTCCTCCTTAATTATTTCTTCATGAGAGGCCCCAAGAGGTATATTCGACATTTCATAGTAGCTTGAGGAAGGGGAAAAGGGGGACGACCTATATTTAAAGAGGGGGGAAAATTCACTCTCCTCTTTTCATTTGCAAACTAGATCTAGAATTTCCCTCAACCAAATTCCTTCATTACCACTTCATTTCCCTATAAAAATTTTATCCCATTTCCTTCCCAAATCACCATTGGAGACTAGTGGAACAAGGATCTAGAAGGAAAAAGTAAGGATCTACAAAGAGGAGCAATGATCTACAAGTTGGAGGCCAATTTTATCACATTTGGAGGTTGCATTAGAAATCCATCTCCCAATAGGTACAATTTAGTTTTTTCCCTTAATTTAGGTTCTAAATATGAGATTTAACAATGAAAAATCAACCCATATGTATAGGCTACCCATAGGATTTTGTTTTGTGTTCATATGAGGCCTATTGAGAAAGTTATAGTGCTTTTTGTGTCAACTTTGGGAGAATTCCGAGGTAAATATTTGTTGTGTCTGTCAATTGGTCCTATAGATCAATTTGGCATGTGCTTGTGTGTTTGGGGCTAGTGTCATATCCATAATTGTGTACGTGTATGCCGTATCCCAACAATTTGGTGATACGTATTGATTTGGGGGTTTTCCCTCCGACACGGGACTTTGAGCATGTCACATTTTGACATGGACACGTAGATTTGTATTTAATTCTTCGTATTATTCATAAATAATATATTAGACTTGCTCGTTTCCTTCGGGGTACATTTGCATGTGTGGTGGACTCGTGTCGCAAGCGTATCCTAGATCTAGTGGGATACAGGTGTGATACACTCAATGTGTTGTGCAATTTAATTTTAGATCTATTTCACCATTGTTCTTAGTCATTGTGATATGTATTTATATGTATGTATATATATATATATATATATTTATGTATTAGATATCATAGATCTATGTATCTACCTTACCTATGTGTATATATATAGTTATATAACTATTCTTCTACATATGTAAGAGCTATTTAATATTATAGTATATATAGTATATTATAGTATATATATTTGTATATATATTGTATGTTGTTATATATATATATACTTATATGATATGTATACATATTATTGTATGATTATATATACATATACATATATGTGTAGTTATATATATATATATATTACTATTTATGTGTATGTATGTTACATGTATTTATATTGTGTGCATATATTTTATATAGTTGTAATTATGTATATATGTTACTACTTTGATATGTATTTATTGTGTACATATATATGTATGTGGAGGTGTATGTGTGTATACATAGTTATATATTAAGAGTTATATATTGGTATATATAATATGTGTTAAGTATTTATATATATATTATGTATATATAAAAGAGGAAGAGCATGGGTGACACAACAACCGCATTGGTGACAGCACCGTCACCAAAGACAGTAGCAGTAATTGCAAACAGCAGCAGCAATAGCATACAGCAGCAGCGGCAGTAATAGCGACAACAGCGCAACTATAGCAACAACAACACAACAATCAGCAACAGCAGCGGCAATAGTTTAGCGACAGCAGCAGGAAACTATCGCAGAAACAACAACGGTGTCAGCGGTATCAGCACCTATAGCGACATAAGCAGGAAACTGTCATAGAAAATAGCAGTGTCAGCAGCAGTATCCGCACCTATGGCGACGGTCAGCAGGGGTCTTTAGCGACAAATCTGCAGTTTTGAATAGTTATTATATATTTAATTATAATAGTTATATATATGTATATATATGATATTAATATATATATAAATATCTTCCTAATTGCTAATTGTGTTTTGTATAATATAATTATAATATTTAGTTGTTGGCATATATTTATTATTTGGTAGTTAGTATGAACAAGGTATTGGATATTACCTTGAGATACCAAGGTAAGTATCAAGATATTTTAGGATACCTAAGGTATTGGGTTAGGGTATCAAGATTAGGGTTTAGTATTGTGATACCAAGTTGGTTCGAAACCAAGGTATCCATTTAATGTTATAATTAGGATTTTATATATATATTAATAATTTTTTGACATGTATATGTGATGCTTTACCTATTGTTTTACGTATCCTGAGATACGCTATCCTAGTTTCCTAAGTGATAGTTTTATGACCTAGACTCTAATGCTTGAAACCAATATCTTTGAGATAGACTCTTACAACCTAGAAATAGGTAGTTTGGCATAATTGACCATAATTTGACCATAGTTGACCATAGTTTGACCATAATTGACCATAGTTGACCATAGTTTGACTTGGAGTTGACCTAGTTTGACTTTTGACTTAGAAATAACTTGTTGACCTAGTTGTTGACTAGTTTAACTTATTTTCTTTCCGAAACCTTGTATTGATGTTATATTCCATATCTAGGTCTTCGAGGCACCGTATCAGATATTTGTGAGACTATTCATTGGACTTCAGGCGAGTACATTCTCTGATAGTTTTTTATTTATGATATCCTCTATGTTTATTGTATCTAGTGTAGATATCCTTGTTCTCTTGACACGATGGTTACATGGATTGGTATATCCGAATCTCGTTATGAGATGTTATTCCTTGGTATATGGTGTATCTAGTGCAAGCCTTGTTTTATTAGTTATCTTGTACATGTACAGACACTGATTCTCGGGAAGAGTCACTATCTTCTTGGGGAATCCCGTGCCATAGCGTATCATGGTTGGATCTATTATACCAGTCGAGGGTGGAGAGTATTTTAGTGTAGATATGTGATCATACCCTCCTTGTATCAAGTCTTGCTCTTGAATAGTGTTAATCATACACCGTACATATGATTAGCCAGGCCATAAATCTTGTATCATGTTCCCAAGCCGATCATATGTTAAAGCTAGTACTCACACACTTAGTCATTAGTATTCTTGTTCATTGTCATATTGCTCATTATTGTATTATTCCAGTATTTCCTTATTGTATATCTATTGTATCTATTGTGCATCTTGTATATTCATATCTATTTACTGTTACATAGTTTTTATTATTGATTAGAACTGCTGTTAGAGATGTACTCTGCTCCTTTCCTGACTGGATATGTTTTTCCCAGATGACACTGAGGACTGGAACCCTACACATTATGGACCTCAGGATGTTGTGGGTTTAGAGTCAGAGACCCTGGCTCAGGAGGGACTTATCCCAACTGAGACAGACGACCCAGGTTTAGTAGCTTCTTAGTATTCTTTTGTACTGAATTTGTCTCCAGCTTATTTTGTTAGTATTATTTCAAACTCATTGATGTATTAATTTAGACTCATGAGTTGTTTGTGACTATTCTATTTCTTTATCATATTCGTGCTCATCTCTATCTTAGATCTGTGATTGAGTATATTATTATTGGTGGTTCATTATATTGCTAGATAGATTACCCAGACAGCGTTCTACCGCCAATTCTGCGGCGTAGGTTGGGCGTTGTTTTCGAATTGCATCCCTATATCGGGTGCGGGTCATGATATAGATTTTGTTTGGACAGAGGATTGCTAGGTTGCTTTTGATAAATTGAAGAAGAGGTTGACATTTGCTCCTAATTTGACGTTGCCATCAGGGTCTGGAGGTTTCACTATTTATAGTGATGCATTGGAGAAAGGTTTCGGTTGTGTTCTCCAGCGAAATGAGAAAGTGATTGCCTATGCATCCAGGCAATTGCGTCCTCATGAGAAGAACTATCCTACCCATGATTTTGAGTTGGCAGTAGTCATCTTTGCCCTGAAGTTGTGAAATCACTATTTGTACGAAGAGCGTGTGGAGATCTTCACAGACCATAAGAGCTTGAAGTACGTTTTCACGCAGAAGGAGTTGAACATGAGGCAGCATCGGTGGTTGGAACTGATGAAGGATTTTGATATATCTTTGTAGTATCATCCTGGGAAAGCTAATGTAGTTGTCGATACTTTGAGCAGGTATCCGGTAGCTATGTTCTTGATGCAGGATCGATATTTATTGGAGGACTTGGAGAGCTTGGGCATTGAGGTGATACTTTATGGTTTAGCTATATAGATGTGGGGATTGCAGATACATTCAGAGTTGATGGACAGGATCAAGGCAGTCCAGTATGAGGATGTATCTCTGAGGAGCATCAGAGCTCAGGAGAGAGCAGGATTGGAGGATGATTTCACCATTGTTGAAGATGGGTCTTTGTGTGTGCCTAGTGGGGAACTGCGTGAGGAGGTATTGCAGGAAGCGCATCACTCTCAGTATTCCATATATCCAAGTGCCAATAAGATGTATCATGATATGCGAGAGAGTGTATGATAGTATGGCATTAAGATGAAAGTGGCACAGTTTATATCCAGATACTTAGTGTGCGAGCAGGTGAAAGCCGAGAGGCAGAGGCCAGGAGGTTTACTTCAGTCATTAACCATTCCAGAGTGGAAGTGAAAGCACATTACTATAGATTTTGTGTTCGGACTTCCACGATCTCTAAGGGGAAAAGACGCAATTTGGGTCATTGTTGATAGGTTGACCAAGTTGTCCCACTTTTTGCTTTTTAAGGTGGGTTTGTCTACGGAGAAGCTTACAGAGATATATGTGAGGCAGATCGTCAGGATATATGGAGTTTCCGTCAGCATAGTCTCGGATCGGGATAGTCGTTTCACTTCTCATTTCTGGAGGAGTTTGCAGGCGAGTTTGGGCACTCAGCTCAAGTTCTGTACTGCATATCTTCCCCAGACAGATGGACAGTCAGAGAGGACTATTCAGACTCTCGAGGATTTGTTGCACACTTGTGTACTAGATTTTGGGGGTTCTTGGGAGGACCATCTCTATTTGGTAGAGTTTGCTTACAACAACAGCTACCAGGCTAGTATAGAGATGTCACCTTTTGAAGCTCTGTACGGTTGGAGATGTCATACTCTCTTGTCATGGGACGATGTTGGAGAGAGAGTTTTCTTGGGCCAAACATGGTTATAGATGCAGCGGAGAAGGTTTAGTTGATCAGAGACAGACTTCGAGTGGTGCAGGACAGACAGCGGCATTATGCCGATAGCCACGGAGACCTTTGGAGTTGGAGGTATAGTTTTAGATTTTTGTTCTGTGCTTGTTATTGGTTGTTTGTTATAGATTAAGTTTTTAAGTTGGTGTTTTATTCTAAGTGGGTGGTTTGGTGTTTCTAAGGATTTCTCTGACACGAGGAACGATTTATTTCGGTGGAGGCGGGAAGTTTACTACGTGATTCATCGGACCTTTCACTATTCTAAACAGCGTTGGTGCAGTTGCTTATAGACTAGAATTGCCACCTGCATTGGTGGGAGTGCATAACGTGTTTTACATATCGCAGTTGAGACGGTACGTGGCAGATCCAAGTCACGTGTTGGATCACTCAGAGATAGAGGTGGGCCCTACTCTTAGCTATCCAGAGCAGCCAGTTAAGATCCTGGATCAGAGAGAAAAGGTGCTAAGGAACCAGACTATTTCTTTAGTATGCGTCACATGGAGGCATCACTCTACGGGGGAGTCTACCTGGGAGAGAGGGGATGAAATAAGAAAGCATTATCCATATTTGTTTGTGCCTTGAGGTATGTTCTTTCCTAGTTCTATTTTGTTCTGTTTTGTTCTGTTCTTTTGTTATGTTTTGTTATTTTCTGGGGATAGCTTTCGTTTTTGAATTTTGAGGACAAAATTATTTTAAGGAGGGTAGGCTTGTCACGACCACATTTTTTAGGAAATGGTATTTTAGTAATTTCATAATTTATTTAAATATTGTGCATGATAGATAATTATTTATTATATTATTTAATTATTGTTAGATGTTAGTTATTTGTTTTGGACATGTGTTAGTAGACCTAGCTAGTTTAGTTTAGACTCATGGAACAACATGTATTAATTATTAGAATTGAGCCAAACTAGAAATCCCATTGATTAGGAGGATGATTAATTTAATTAAACAATTAGAGTAAAATCTTTCCTCCTTAATTATTTCTTCATGAGAGGCCCCAAGGGGTATAATGGACATTACATAGTGACTTGAGGAAGGGGTAAGGGGGCCGGCCTATTAAAGAAGAGGAAAAAAGTTTCTCTCTCCACTTTTCATTTAAAATCTAGATATAGAATTTTCTCAACCAAATTTCTTCATTCTACATCATTTTTCCTACCAAAATTTATCCCAATTCCTTCCCAAATCATCATTGGAGACTAGTGGAGCAAGGATCTAGAAGGAGGAAGCAAGGATCTACAAAGAGGAGCAAGGATCTACAAGTTTGAGGCTAATTTTATCACATTTGGATGTTGTATTAGGAATCCATCTCACAATAGGTATAATTCAATTTTTGTACTTAATTTAGGTTCTAAATTTGAGTATTAACCATGAGAAATCAACCCATATGCATAAGCTACCCATAGGATTTGGTTTTGAGTTCATAGGAGGCCTATTGAGAAAGTTATGGTACTTTTTCTGTCAATTTTGGAGGAATTTCGAGATTGACACTTGTTGTATTTGTTAATTGGTCCTATAGATCAATTTGGCATATGCTTGTGTGTTTGGAGCTAGTGTCATATCCATAATTGGGTATGTGTAGGTTGTATCCCAATAATTACCTTGAGATACCAAGGTAAGTATCAAGGTATTTGAGGATATCCAAGGTATTGGATTTGGGTATCTAGATAGAGGTTTAGTGTTGCGATACAAAGTTGGTTCGAAACCAAGGTATCTATTTAGTATTGGTGATTAGGATTTATATATTTAATATTTTTTGATATGTACATATGTGATATTTTATATCTCCTATTTGCGTATCCTGAGATATGGTATCCTAGTATCCTAAGATGTAGCTTGTATGGCCTAGTTACATAGTGTATGAACCCAACATCTTTAAGATATACTCATGCAACCTAGAAATAGGTAGTTTAACCAAGTTTGGTCGGTTTGACTTAGAGTTGACCTAGTTTGACTTAGAGTTGACCTAGTTTGACTGTTTTGACTTAGAAATGGCTTTTTGACCTAGATGTTAACTAGTTTAACTTATTTCCTTTCTGAAACCTTGTATTAATGTTATATTCCATATCTAGGTCTTTGAGGCACCGTATCAGACATCTATCAGACTATTCACCGGATTTTAGGCGAGTACATTCTCTGATAGTTTCTCATTTATGATATCCTCTATGTTCGTTATATCTAGTGTAGATATCCATATTTTTTGACACGATGGTTACACGGATTGGTATATCCGGATCTCGTCATGAGATATTATTCCTTGATATATGGTGTATCTTGTGCAAGTCTTGTTTCATTGATTATCTTATACATGTACAAACAATGATTCTCGGGGAGACTTGCTACCTTCCTAGAGAATCCCGTGCCATAACATACCATGGTTGGATCTACTATACCAGTCAGGGGTGGGGAGTATTTTAGTATAAATATGTGATCATACCCTTCTTGTGCATGTCTTTTTTCCTATGAGTATTGGTCATACACCGCACATATGACTAACCAGGCCATTATTCCTGTGCAAGTTTTCTTATGCAAGTTCCCAAGTCGATCACATGTTAAAGCTAGTACTCACTCACTTAGTCATTAGTATTCTTGTTTATTGCCATATTGTTCATTCTTGTATTCATTTCCAGTATTTTATTTATTGTATATCTCTAGTATCTATTGTTGCATCTTGTATATTCATATCTATTTACTGTTACATAGTTTTTATCATTAATTAGAACTGCTGTTAGAGATGTACTCTGCTCCTTTCCTGACTGGATATATTTTTTCCAAATGACACTGAGGAGTGGTACCCTATACATTATGGACCTCAGGATGTTGTGGGCTTAGAGTTAGAGACCTTGGCTCAGGAGGGACTTATTTCGACTGAGATAGATGACCCGGGACTTGTAGCTTCTTTGTATTCTTTGTACTGGATTTGTCTCCAGCTTTTTTTGTTTTAGTATTACTTCAGACTCAGTGATGTTATTATTTGACTCATGAGTTGTATGTGACTATTCTATTCTTTATCATATTCGTGCTCTTTTTCATCTTTGATCTGTGATTGAGTATATTGATATTATTGGTGGCTCATTGTTAGATAGATTACCTAAACAGCGTTCTACCGCCGATTCTATGACATAGGCTGGGCGTTGTTCCCGACTTGCATCCCTTCATCGGGTGCAGGTTATGACAAATCCAAATCCTGTCATCGACCCCACAGTCTTTCGGTCGATAGCAAACCGCATAAAAGGGAGAAATGCAGCTGGCACGTTGTATGAACAAGGCTAGCTCAGCGCACGATGCAGGATGTTTATCCTCGTCTCCTGGATTAATTCTTACCAAACTGTACTCGTCTTCTGGATCAATTCGTGGTGAACCGCCATATATAGTTGGTATTCACCCCGAACAATAGCTGTTATGATATCCTTCCATGCTCTATCATGAGCCGTGCGAGGTGGAACAAAGCCTGCACAAAGAAAACATATGACATCAGCATACAAAGACAAAGTATACATCTATACGGCAGAGCCTAGTCGACGCATGAGGTGTTGTCCTTGCGAAGGAGCTATGGTGGTCGCATGTCCGGATCAAACATCCATCCATGCGATAGAGTCATGGTTGTCGCATGTCCAGGTCAATCCTTTATCTATGTGGCAGGATCTTAGTTGCCACATGATGGTGGCCCATCCATGCAATAGGCTATTGAAGAAAGCCTGCACATGTTCGTAATGATCTCTCATCCATGCGACAAGGCTGAGTAAAATGTCTGCACGTATTCTAGACGATTTCTCCTCCACGGAGCAAGACTATGCATGGGTCTCTATGTGTCCAAGAAAACCCAACATGTAAAACGTGTTGCTCCCCTACCTTCGAGTAAAGTACCAAAATTAGGGGGCCAATGATCAAGACCGCCCTGACAAACTCCTCGACGAGAAGGGTCGCAGCATGCGGCATTCTTCCCAGAAAAAGGGGGAAGAAATCAAAGAGATAAAAGTTCTTTTTCTTTTCCTGACTGCCTATTTATAGGCTCCAAAATCGTATAAAGAGATCAAGGCAATAAACCGAGCGGTTAATAAGATGAACCTGATATCTTGATCTGCGTGATCTTCTTTAATATCCTCGAAAACCGATGCCTCGGACTCCGTGTCAACTGACAGCACAGAGTCCAAAGAGATCTCCTCTGAGATTGAACCAAATCCACTCATTTAATAACTTGACAGCCTGGCAGAACATGCTATACGGCAACACACAGTTATGCGACATGTCTCTACTATGCGGCCAAAAGTGCTCGATCTTTCTTCTCATTCAAAGTATTCCAAAATCGTCATTTTGGAAACTATGAAAAGGGTCTTGTAGAAGCATAAAAATACTACAGGTCATATAGAGCTCATGACGTATAAAACATGATAGATACGGCCAGACGGAAGCCACATAGTAGCCTTCATGGGTCCAAACGGACCAAGTAGCAAGAGGCCGCATAAATGATCCTTGACACAATCTCCAACACCTAAAAAAAGTTCTGATGGCCTCGAGACTCGCAAAAAGGTGGCAAACAAAAAGACAAAGAGTCACATCCAATAATTAATGACCTCGTCATATGAGCTGTGCCGCGTAACCCGCCTATGTGGCTTCAACATTATATGGCCTCGATGATATGCGATGTCAGTCAGATGAAAGCTTATATGCGGCCAGGACATATATGTGGCTAAAGCACACATGAGGCCTAGTTGTTATGTGGCCTTCAGCTCACAAGATCTTCCCGTTACAACTACAGAGATATTCACACAGTTGGTGGTGAGTACTTGTCCAGTTGACCAAGTCATGCCCACAATCGGTTAATAACAACCCCGAGATCTAATCAAAAACATATCTGAACCAAACTCATTTGGCATCCTCACCGTGACATGCGGCCACAATTACAACTGCATGCTGTTGAAGTAGCCCTATGTGGCAACCAAGCAGGAACATATGCGGCATTCATAGCATGTCCACAGGACGACTATAAATAGCAAGGTACCAACACCCATACAAAGAACCCCGCTGGCTATTGGAAAACCTACAATCGAGCATGAGAGAAGAGCTTCAACATCGGATCGTCCATGGAGTAAAGAGAGTTGATACACTCTTAACCCTCCATCATCACCCCAGAAAATAAATTTATACTTAGATTATCTTCTAGGACTTCTCTATACTTTTTCTTAATTTGTTAATCAAATCAAGATCTTTTAGTTCTCCTTTTGATTTAATGGCAAACCGATGGGATATGAGAAAATCGATGCATGTCGTGCAATGGGTGTATGTTATACTACAAAGACGACAAGGATGAAGATGTGTACAGATTTTGTGGTGCTGATCACTACAGGGCAACTGGTACAAGAAGGTCTGTCGGTACAAGAAAGTCGACCGATTTGATGCACTACTGGTTCCAGATATTGTGCTTATTGTGTGACTGATACTTTTATATACTTTTATGATATTTCGTACCAAAAAAATTCAACGGAGGGTTGTTTATTTTTATGAAATGTTATAATTTTGTGTATTTGTTTTATCATTGTATGTTATTATCAGATATGACAGGATGACTAGGATCATACGGTGGTAGATCCTCTAGACGGAGTGCTACTGATTCCGGATCCTCATCGTAGAGTACTCCAGTGTACCGATCAGTCACATCTCTGACTCCGTCGATGGTACATGGCAGTACTCCTGGGACCAGCAGTTCTATGCTTGAGACTACTCTCCCGTCCAGCCTTCCTCCTACCGACGGCACCATGGAGACAGAGGATCAGATGGAGGAGGTCGAGCCAACTCCGTCTGTGCATGATCAGAGCAATCCTCCATCCGCTCCTCCGGACAAGGCGATGATGGAGATTTTATAGGACTGGCCTAAAAAGTAAAATAGTTAACATTTTCTAAATAATTATATCTATATATTCATGACTTTAATTATCATTGTATAGATATCGTCTTTCAGCAGTACAGAGAGCACTGGGGAATTTTCTGAGACAGAACTATAGTGGGCCTTGGATCAACAACTCAGATACTCTTGAAGATAGAAAGGGATTTTGGTTTGCCCACTTCAAGGTAAAAATATATTTACTTTTAATATCCATAATTATTTATGCATATTATGTAAATCTCTATTTTATTTCTTGTAGAAAACCTATTTTTATCCACCACACCGGGCTGAGAAGATCGAGGAGTAGTTTTCTGTCGTCACCGTCAAGCTGATCCTTGATGCGATCAACGACCAGAAGGTCCATGATCGCGACGGAGAACCGATTCACGGTTGGATCACGTCTGAGCAGTGGACTATGATGAAGGTGAGATTTGACAAACTCAAGTATGAGGAACGGTCAAAGAAGGCAAAGATGGCTAGGTCGAAGGCATAAAAGTGGTGTGGTAGCTCGATTCCCATGACAGAATATTTTTACCGTCTGGTATGTATTCTATTGAATATATATTATTTTAATTAAAGTAGGATAAGATTTCATTTTAATAACAAATAATATAATTTTTAACAGGTACAGAGTGATGAGGACGACAAAATGGTGACAGTCTTCCTGGCAACCCATTGGAAGGGCAAAAATTACATCGATGAGAAGGCCACGCAGACCTATATATGTTTTACTATCCTGTGTTAGTTTTAATATAACTTAGAAAATATGCAAATAGATATCTATATAGTTAGTAATAAGTAACTTATACGTTAGCAACCACTTTTCTAGGACGAGTATCTTAAACTACGTGAGCGAGCGACTACAAGTGGACCTGCAGAGGGAGGGGCTGGTACTTTCTCACAGTCCTCTATAGCTCCGTCGGCGGACGAGCTCTGGATGACCGCCGTTAGTGGTCTTCATAGGGATACGTACTACGGTATGGGATCCTACGGTGCCTATGTTGTGATGCAGTCATCGAGGACCCCTCCGTCAGTGTGCATTCCTTGCACCCTTCGCAGGCGTCAGCACGAGCCCAGGAGAGCGTTGACTGTCAGATTGCTGACCTGCGTGACGAGTTGCTATGAAGGATTATGGAGCGGACATAGTCCGTGCCACAAACGGACGATGTGACGATTACCGCATATTTTGATTCGCTCGAGCATATCCTTATGGAGCTCCGGACTCTGAGCCATACGATAGAGCACAACCTTATGGAGCTCAGGACTATGGTTTCCTTCTTTTCTAGATTTACGGTGGTGCTCCTCCAGATTAGTAATAGTCCTTGTTTGGACATGTTTTAGAGTATTTGTGTGTATTGGCTCATTCTTGGGTCTTTGATGTATTTATTTCATACTTTTATTATATTTTGAGATGGGTGTGACACTTATTTTAAATTCATTTATCTACTTCTTGGGACATATTTAGTATAATATAACTTTGTATATTTCTTTCTATGTGAGTTTACTTTATTATTCTTATTAAATGTACACCAAAATTTACCAGTATTGAGTGTTCCTCCGAAGGGGTAGGCGAACCCAGGGAATTCAGCGGACGGTTGCTCTGGGTCTATTTATATAAACTATGATTTTATAATTGCAGGTTGAGTTTTGTTAGGAAATATTTTACAAACTACATTTTATTTTATTTTCAATTTAGCGACGTGTTGCGGCGTTCCGCGACATACATTTATATCGCTAAAAAGTATCGAAACATCGCTACATGATACCAAGGACGTCGCTAAACGTCGCTAACATGCTAATATGGCAAAACTTGCCATGTCAGCATTGTTGTATCAAAACATCGCTCATAATATCGCTAATATTACGACAATTTTGCGATCAAATAGTACATCGCCATTTAACGACGATACTTCGCTAATCATCGCATATTCTGCGACGTTGTGTCATCGTAAATATATGTCGCTACAGCAAAGATTAGCGACATTTTTTTGTTAGTGACAATGAAATAGGCGACCCCGTAAAAATATCGCAAAATTATTTTAGCGACGTTATTTTACCTATTAGCGACATTTTTAGGCATCGCTAATTTGTGTTATTCTGGTAGTATATTCTCTATGTGGGATTAAGGTATAGTTTAGATGACATAATAGACCTGATACCCTAGTATAGACAATACATTTGAGTTGGGTTGGAGTCCACTTGATACGTAGCTGGCCATTGCCATATACTCCAGTCCTACATATTTGGGACTGGGCGCGACATGGTTTTTGTGATGGACATGCAGGTCAGAGTATATCGTATCAGTTACGTAACTGTACTGATACGAGCCTACTAATAGGAATAGACTATAATATGATCTCAATCCATAACTTTTTTGACAACTCTCTTTTGAATTCTACCATCGCCTTTGAATCTCTTATTTGTATTCGGTCATATCTTTCTTGAAACTTCTTATTATTGTTTTTTGTCTTTCCTTATTTTGGAAAGACGAATACTAGTGCTTAATGGAATATAGAAATATGGGTAGTAGTAGGTATATATCCCGTAGGAAAATTACCTTATTAGTTGAATTAATTTGACAATTAAGGATGTATTAGAGATAATATAATTTACATTATTAATGCATTAAATTTTTTGAGGATTATGAGCATTATTTAATATTTAAAAATATATTAAGGGTATAATCTTGTGTTTATGAAAGATTGGTATATTTTAAGGTGGGTAGAAGTTGTATTGTCAAATTCAAATTACATTTTAAAAAAATTATATGACGGTTAAGATGGCAATAAAGTAAAATAATATTTAAGTTTAAATTGACTTCGAGGAAAGAGTGATTTGAGGATGGAAGTTAAAATCTTGATAGATTGGATTTTATGATTTGACGATTTGATTGAAAATTTGACTTTTTAATGTTGAATCATCAATTTAAATTTTGAGGATAAAAATTTAATACAAATTTTGAAGACCAAGGAATTCAAAATAAAATAAAATTTGGAATATGTTTGATAGAATAAAATTTTAGGGATTTAAATTTTAAGGATATTGAATTTTGATTTGAACTTGAGGTGATATCTTTTAGATAGTATAATCTTGTGTGCATTTATTTGAGGAATATTTTATTAATAAAAATTTAAATTTCAGATAAGATTATGAAAGATTGGAAGTAAAATTTAAAAATTTCGAAGAGTAAATTTTAAGAAGTTAAATTTGAGGATCGAATTAAAATTTTAAATTTGAGGCATTAATATTTTTTTTAGAATTATAAATTTTGAGAACGAAATTTAATAAGGTGGGTAGGTTGTAATAAGGCCCTATTCCATAATTTTGGAGATTTTTATAAATTAGGCCAATTAGAACATTATTTAAAAAAAATTCTAAATTTTTTTTAATTGATAATTTAAGATAACAAGGATAGATATTGATGCGTTATTGTTGAATAAGTAAATAGAAATGAAAAAAAAAGAAATACTAATAAATACGAGAAATGATAAGTTTAGATTAACTAACTAATGAATATATATATATATATATATATATATATATATATATATGAGGGATCCATATCCTCCATTTTTGTATCCCCAAACATCCCCTCTTTCACAACCGTTGGATCTTGTTTAAGTCATCTAATCTTAACAATTTATTTTTTCAATGGTTAAGATTGTATGACTTAAACAAGATCCAATGGTAGATCTCTTTTCATATATATATATATATATATATATATATATATATATATATATATATATATATATATAGGGCTGGATCATGATCCACCCATTTTTTGTCCACCCCAAACATCCTCCATGTTAACACCGTTAGATGGGCTTTAAGTCATCTAATTTTAACGGTTGATAAATCAATGGTTAAGATTAGATGACTTAAAGCCTATCAAATGGTGTGAATAAGGAGGATGCTTGCAGTGGACAAATAAAATATTTATTTGATCCCTTCCCCCCATATATATATATATATATATATATATATATATATATATATACACACACACACACACACGGGGGACTAACTTAAGGGATAGGTTTAGCAAAATCAAAACTTCCCAAAATCCATTTTTTTCGCACGAAAAAAAAAGAAAAAAAGGTTTCTTAAACTCATATTTCATCCCTATCTATATTTATAAAAAAAATCTACCTATTTTAAAAGAAACAAAAATAAATCTTTCTCTATTTTTTAAACATATCAAAATAGAGATAGATTTTCCTTTTTAAAGTCTTATGGATCAATTTATTAATATTAATATTAGTTTTTATAATATTAATGTTAATATTAACAATAATTTTAATGTTAATGTTAACATTAATTTTAATTTTAGTGTTAATTTTAATATTAAATTAAATTTTAATGTTAAAATTAAAATTAAAATTAAAATTAAAATTAAAATTAAAATTAAATTATACTAAATTAGTTTCATTTAAATATTAGATCAGATACCCTAGTATAGACAGCGTATACGATTCGAGTTGGGTTGGAGTTCACTTGATATGTAGATGGTCATTGCCACGTACTCGAGTCCTTATTTTGGAACTGGGCTTGCTGCATCAGTGTTATGCTACCACCCGCCGCATCAATATGCATCGAGACCTTGCTACATGAACTTTAAATGATTTTATGCTCATGAGTAAAAATTTTACATGCTTCTACAGAGAGTGCATAAACTAATTGAATTTTTCTTGAAAGATCTAATATGGGAATTTTCGAAAAATATGGGTCGAATTCGTCACGATCGAGTGACCATTTCAAATTATGTGGATCCCACATGTCAGGGAATGTTATAAGCAGCTTTTGGTGTAGCTCTTAGGTAGTCCAATTTTTCGAGACGACCATCGATCAGAGGATTTAATATTTAAAGTAGTTTTTACTAAACCTACTTTTACCAATGATTTGATCTAGATTTATTTTGAATTAGTTTATGAAATTTTACAAGGATAATAGGTTAAATATAGGGCTACATAGATGCGAAGGTGGTCGAGAATTTGATGAACGGGCGAAGTGTGGTTGGACTAAAAAGTTGGTAGAAAAGTTCGTGTTCTGCCTACCACAAAGCCTATCTCATTGTCATTGGGTCCAGTGGGCTACAGGTGATCTTCCGGTGTATATACGCATTAAGGGCAGTGTCAAAGGGTTCTTCTGGGTCGGAAAAGACATGGAAAAATTTTATGTGGTGGCCTCGGGTGACAACATTAAGGCTGAGTTGTTGGTTGGTCAGACATTCTGGTGGTCGAGTGTTAGACTCCGATATTTAGGCATAATGATGACCAGTCGAAAAGAGTAAAAACATGACAGTCATGGGTTCATGGTTTGTTTAAATAGCTCAGGGATACATTAAGATTGATTTCTCGATATCTTGGATTGAAGAACAGTGGATTTGAACGATAAGTCTGATTTGGACATATAGGTTGGAATAGATAAAATTTAATTTGTTTAGGATTTTTTTATTAACCCTATGCATCCCTGGTTTCTGTTTAGTATTATGACTAGTTAGTTGAAGGATTTGTTGAAGATTTCCTTTTGGTTTTAAATCCAAAATTTGGATTTCTCTCTGCTTATCTTGCAGGTTCGGTTTGGGTTCGGATTCGGGTTCGGATTCGGGAAAGGAAGAGAAGTAATAGAAGAAGATTTAGTTTCCTTAATTTTTTCTAAGTTAATTTACTATTTAATTAGGCTAAGTTAATTATTGCTAGTAACATATAATTATTTATTTTATTAAATATAATTATTTCCTACTATACTTAGTAATTTGATTTATAATAGAAATTTATAATATATTTAGTTATTGGTTTACTAAGATTTAGCTAAGTTAATAATCTAGGGTTTATTACCAGCAAATATAAAATAATAAATTTAAAATTTTTAACGAGGGCTTACATCCTACCCATCTTACTGTAGAAGTAAAGAAAAATATGCACAAAAAGGCAATCTCCAACATTCAGAAGAAAATATCTTCAGAAGAAAATGTATGCAGAAAGTATTTTAGTTTGCTAATAGCTATAATACATGCACAAAATGAGTTACAACTTTCCTGACACATAATTTTAATTTCCTTCCAACCAGATAAAATTCTGCGCTGCTAGTACAGAAAAGTGAAGGAGATCAGTTCATATTCTACATTAAATATCAATTGTCATTGAAGTTTGTGTCGTGATATTTATGTCGCTTGACATGTCTCAAAGCATGCAAACGTTGCAAAAAATGAGAAGACAATGTTGATTGCATTAGTAGAATCATTGTGTTTTATTGCTGACCTGTAAGACAGTGCCACATATCAATTTTTGTGCACAAAACTCAGTTTCCTTCACAAAGGAAAAACATTAAAAACATTTTGTGTGTCAAATTATTAATATCTCTCCCCTTAGTTGTTAGTGACTTTTGAGAATTTGAGGAGAAAATTCACAGATTATGACATTTATTCAAAGTTCAAAATGACAGTCGTCTCAATTATTAGAATTTAATATATTCGTCATAAATGTTGCTACATATCGTACGGACCGTATTATACGCGGGCATTCAGATCTGATTAACGAGTATATTAATGGCAGTTATTCATATTTGTGCATAAAAAAAAGTAAACATAGTAGATAATGTTTTTTAGCACATAATCCCAAAGGTTGGCTATTTCAGTGTAAACCCTATAAATACCTTGTGATTTGTGTTATTTCGGGCATCGAAAGATTTGTATGTTGTGCCAGAGCCTTCTTGTAGTTAGTTTCACCTCTCCAATGTAAATGAGTTCGAGATTTAGCAAGTTTTTCATCTTTGCCTTGAGTAGTCTAAGAAGCAAAATGATCATGTGCATATTGGACCTCCATCGCTACTACTTTCCAGATTTTATTCTCATTGCTTGAACTTAGAATTCCTTGTATAGGATTCTTTGTATTTCAAGCAATAATTTAGTTTTTTGTAAGAAAAAGTTGTTAAAACTTTGTTTAATAGAAAATAAATTGATGACACTACCGGGGACAACTTTTCCACCGATGAGAAAGTTGTGGCACAATCCGACGTCGTATCGATAGGAACCATGCAAAACACCTTGGTCGTAAAGTTTGGTCAACAAGACTTTAAGGACATGCTTTCGGAGGGACGCTCAAGCTCTTCACCATTTACGAAGCCAAGGAAGACTCGCCGAACATGGTTACCCAAGCACCATTTTTTCTTTCCTAATATCGATAATGACAAAGGAAAGAGTGTGTTGGCTTGTGGCAGCGATGATCAAATCATTGGCAATACTACTCCATGTTCACCATTAATGTAAGTTTAAGAAACTTTTGTTTAACAACCAATAAAAAAAGGTACAAAGAAGTCTTAGACAGAAAATTTAAGTACACTATTTTTTTGATATGGGGAATGGGACGATGGAGATCGAGTACTACAGCGACTCCTTTACTCCGTTGACGGTCCGACGAAGGAATGAGGAAGCTCTCTTCTCTTTTCTCGCTCTTGAGCTTGTGTGCACGTTCGTAGCTCTGCCCTTGTTTATGTGTGTATGTCTCTCTGTGCACCGTGTTGGGTATACTACCTGGCTATTTATAACTATCACACTGATGGACTATGCGCGCGTATAGGTTATGCGCGCATGGATGCTGAGGCTGCCACTTCTTCATCTGCAACTGCCACCGTGGACGCAGGTAACGGTTGAGTCGCCACGTGGAATATTTGTTAGTATCTGTTGTTGCTAAAAATTTGATTGGTTCCCGTCCTTGGTGTTAGCCCATTGGTCATGGTCAAACATTATTTTGATAATCGTCTAAACTTGGACTTGATATAACTTACGAGAACTGACGATACGATGACCTACTACTGCTTCTTCAACTGCTTCAGAGTATGGTTTGTGTCTTGCCTTCATTATCGAGTCAATATAATTTTTCTATTTACTTTGAGTATAAAAAATGTACATCGAGTCGCACTTGGCATTTTAGGCTACCCAAAATATTTTCTACAAATACCCAGATTATTTTAACTAAAATATTTTGTGTGTTAAAAATAGCCCAACCGATTTTTTACAAACCCAGTCAGCCATAACCAACCCAAACCCACTCTAATTCTGACTGTTTCAGGTGAAACAAACTCGGATAGAACTCGGGACGAACTCGGTACGAGTTCAGTACGAGTTCGGTCCGAACTTAGTTCCCTGACTTAGCATTTTCGTGGAACTAGTTCTTCCTGGAGACTCGGATCCAACATTCAAAAATATGAACATTTGGCATCCGAATTTGCTCCGAACTCGGTTTACAAAAATTCTATCAATAAAAAAGGATTTCAACATTCTTATCATCTCAATCTATTCTATCTTCTCTTCTTTATTACATCATTCAAAAGAGTTTTACAATTTTCCATCCTATGCTATTTTACAACAACGAATCCTTTAGTGCCAGTGCGTGCTCGGTTAGAAGTTTGCAAGAGTTATAAAAATGAGCTTGTCAAGAAGTTCAACACTTTGAGAAGTATTTGAGCCCTTCGGATCAAAAGCTCGTATTTGTAAGAAGTTGCAAGACTTTGAATCAAAACTTGTGTTTTACTGGATAGTGTATTTCAACTCTGGGCTAGAGTTCTCCGGACTGGACTAGTCCTCTCAGAGGAAAACCATTTTAAATTATTGTATTTGCGACTACTGCTCTCTCTTTTTACTTACTGCCAGTTTACTTTTATATAGTTATCTAACTGTGTTAATTTTTATTGGGTGATATTCTTTATTCTGCTGCATATATATACGAACTCTATTCACCCCCCTCTAGAGTTGCTTATCCGATCCTACAATCGGTATCAGAGCAGGTTATATCAGGTTATATCATGTTATATTAATTGTGCTTAGTCTATACACTCTAGAATACACATGGATAACGTGAAATCTATCTTCACAAGAGAAGGTCAGTCCATAGATAGACCCCCACAGTTTGATAGAAACAAATTCACTTATCGGAAGATATGGATGAGCTTTTATTTAAAATCTCTTAGTTTTGATGTATGGACCAATGTTATTGGAGGCTACAGAAAATACACTATTATTTCTCCTCTTACTTCCATGGTTGTTAACAAACCTTATTATGATTACACGAAAGAAGAAAAAATGCTAGCCAGTCTTGATGCAAAAGCAATGAATGTTCTTTACTTTGCTCTAGACAATAATGAATTCAATTATATTTCTTCTTATGCAATCTCTTATGAGATTTGGAAACTTCTTGAAGCCACTTATGAGTGTAGGCATGAAGAAGAAGCTAGCAACATGGATGTAAAGAAAAGTTATACCACAAGCATTTGGAACAAAAGTGAAGCCAGCGATTCAGACGATGATCAATCACATCACACTGCCAATGTTTCTCTGATTGCTTTCGATAAGGTATCAGATAACCCCCTTTATGATGACATTACTTTTGATAAATTGGGTGATGCTATTAGTTGTCTTCTTAATGACCACAAGACACTTTTGGATAAATAGAAGGACACTAAGAAGAAACTCAAAGCACACAAGCAGGAGATTAATAGATTATCTACACTTTTAGAAGATATTAGAGAGACACAATCTACTAGTGACACAAATAAATTTCCTGCTATTAGATTAAAATTGCATGAAGCTTTACTAAGTGTTGAACAAAAAGAAAAAGACTATGCCAAGCTCATGGAAGAGTTTATGATAAAGAAGAAGAAAAAAGTTGTGCTCTTATCAGATTAGATGCCTTGACTGCTAAATATACTGAACTATATGACACTTCCAAAAAGTTAAAAATTAGATTAGCAAAACAGCCAGTACAGACTGCTTCCCTATCTAATACGAGTCACTCAAAATCCAAGAACACTCATAAGACACAACAAAAGAAGACCAAACCTTCAAATCATTCTTTTTATTACAAGTATCCACACACCTTTCAGAAAACTGCACAACATGCCCATTATATCTATAATAGACCAAATCATTATGCCAATGCTAAATGTTATTACTGCGGTACTAATGGACATATTTCTTCATTATGCAAACTTAGAAAAATAGTTGATATGAATTTATATAAATGGGTACCAAAGACTAACACTTCAGGACCCTTTATGAAATGGGTACCAAAGGTTACCTCTACAAACAATTTTGTAGGTGGACCACCCTTGACACTCTAAAAGAAAATAGATCCTCGACAACGGTTGCTCACGGCACATGACCGGTGACGCATCTTTATTTATAACACTGTCGAGGAAGAAAAAAGGATATGTTTCCTTCGGCAATAACTTGAAAGGGTATATTATAGGTAACGGTGATATTGGTATGCATCCCTGCCCAGTAATTAAAGATGTTCGTCTTGTTACTGAATTGAAACATAACCTACTTAGCATTAGTCACTTAGGTGATCATGGTTATGGTATCAATTTTGCAAAAGATAAATATTCTATAATTGATGGATCAACTAGTAAAATAGTATTTGAACACTATAAGAAAAATACCTTTTCTTGATGGATTTTTTTCTATCAAGAAAGGATTTTCTTGACGGTTCTGGATCCGTCATCTATGCCACAGCCAAGAAAAGTCTCTACTTTTCTTGACAGTTTTTGTTTTTATTTTCTTGATGATTTTAACCCGTCAAGAATACTTAACCAAAAATTGTCAAGGTAAATGAAAAGTTTTCTTGACGGTGGCCTAGATGACGGGTAATGACTGTCAAGAAAGCCCTTTCTTGACAGAGAAAAATCGTCGAGAAAAATATTTCTTGAAGTTTAAAAACCGTCAAGAAACTATTTATTGATGTTCAAAAACCGTCAAGAAATGGTATTTTGTTGACGTTTTACAACCGTTAAGAGACCCTGTTTATAATAATATATTATATATCCTTCCATTTACTACTTAACAAACACACATAATATCAATATATTCCAGAAAATTTCAAACATCAAATAACTATAATACACAAATTTTATATTAACAAAAAAATATGTTCATACACCACAAATGTTTGTACACCATAATATTTAATCTGTAGAATATCCAAACATATATGGTTTGCATTCAAAAACTAATAAACCAAAATACATGACGCCTTGCCTTAACTATATAAAAAAATACGCTAAGCAGCTTCGAAGATGAAAGCGCTAAGTAACCTACCATGAAACCCCCTCATCCTGGGTACATTGATCGAATCCCTGATCTGTGGCCAATTTAAAAACCATAGTTAGTCTCGATTGAATTAGTACATTTCGAGAAACAATCTACAAAATAATTTAAGAATTCAAACCCAACCAAATGATAGATACTCAAATGAAGGAAACATGAAATTGAATATTCAAACCCAAAAAGTTATGCCTCCAACTCTGTAAACACCAATAGTTCATGCCTTCGGCTCTTAAGAAAAGGTAGCAATAACAACATATAAAGTTTGAGAAGTGACCGTATGTGAGAGAGTGTGTATCAGTGTCAAGGAGTAGCAGTGTTAGTGTCAAGGAGTAGCAGTGTCAGTGTCAAGGAGGGTGTGTATCACAATTTAAGAAGTGACTGTATTCGAGTGTGTGTAGTTGTGCAACAAGTGGTGTGTAGATTTGTGTGTGCCCTTGTGCATCGGATAAATATGGACTGTGTGGGAGAGTTTTAACTAAAGGGGCAGTAGGATACTGCAATCCTATGTGCAGATGAGGTCCAGATTAGATTATCATAGTGTGTGTGTGTGTGTTAGTGTATGGGTGTCATGTATATATGCAAGAAGTGTTCCTGCAGCATGCAAGAAGTATTAGAGTGTGTCTCTGTGTTAGTATAGCACAGATGTATCAGAGAATGGGTGTAGGAACTCGTGTACTACTTACCAGTGTGTTCAAGTACAGTTTCTACAACAGAGCTTGTGTAAGTATAAGTATAGTAAATATGTGGAGGGAAACTGTCTCAGTGTGTACCTAGAGTGTGGTGTGAGATGTGTGTAACACAGTTCCAGATAAGTGATTTGCATAATGAAATTTATACTGATACTACTCTCTTAATCCTGATACTGTACTCTAGAGCAAAGAATACGTGTAGTGTTAGATGTGTAACACAGTTAATGCTTTTTACACACTAACACACACTTAAACTCTAGGACACTAACACTAGACTCCCTCTTGTGTATTGCTACACATTAAACACTGAATCATCACTATACTCTACTTATACACAAGTACACACCTAACACACTGCATAGATTTATATACACTTGCAGCGCAGATTTATACACACTTGCTGCACAGTTTCAGTTCTGTTACCCATCCCTAAATTATATTTGGATACTACTGTTATGCACTCTATATATATCCTACATGGTTGTCACGACCCGCACCCGATTTAAGATTACAAGTCGAAAACAACGCCTAGCCTATGCCACAGAATTGGCGGTAGAACACTGTTTGGATAATCTATCTAACAATATAATGAGCCACCAACAATATCAATATACTCAATCATAGATCTAAGATAGAAATGAGTATGAATATGATAAAAGAATATAATAGTCATAGTACACTCACGAGTTAAATAATAACATCAATGTCTAAAGAAATACTAAACAATCAGTTAGATACAAATCCAGTACAAAAAAATACTAAGAAGCTACAAGTCCTAGGTCATCTGTCTCAGTCGGGATGAGTCCCTCCTGAGCCAGGGTCTCTGACTCTAAACCCACAACATCCTGAGGCCCGTAATGTATAGGGTACCACATCTCAGTGTCATTTGGAAAAAAAATATCCAGTCAGGAAAAGAGCAGAGTACATCTCTAACATTAATTCTAATCACTGATATAAACTATATAACAGTAAATATATGTGAATATACAAGATCAACAATAGATACAAGAGAGATATATAATAAGAAAATATTGAAAATAAATAGAAGAATGAACAATATGATAATGAACAAGAATACTAATGACTAAGTGAGTGAGTACCATCTTTAACATATGATCGGCTTGGGAACTTGATACAAAATTTATGGCCTGGCTAATCATACGTGCGGTGTATGATTAATACTATTCAAGAACAAGACATGACACAAGAAGGGTATGATCATATATCTACACTACATACTCTCCAACCCTGACTGGCATAGTGGATCCAACCATGGTACGCTATGGCACGGGATTCTCTAAGAAGATAGTTATTCTTTCCGAGAATCAGTGTTTGTATATGTACTAGAAAAATAATAAAACAAGGCTTGCACAAGATACACCATATACCAAGGAATAACATCTCATGACGAGATCTAGATATACTAATCCGTGTAACCATCGTGTCAAAAAATCATGGATATCTACACTAGATACAATGAACATAGAGGATATCATAAATAAGAAACTATCAGAGAATATACTCGCCTAAAGTTCGGTGAATAGTCTCACATATGTCTGATATGGTGCCGCAAAGACCTAGATAAGGAATACAATATCAATACAAGGTTTCAGAATAAAATAAGTTAAACTAGCCAACATCAAGGTCAAAAAGCCATATCTAAGTCAACACAGTCAAACTAGGTTAACTCTAAGTCAAATTGGTCAAACTTGGTCAAACTACCTATTTCTAGATTGCATGAGTCTATCTCAATGATGTTAGGTTCATAAACTATAAAACTAGGTCATACAAGCTAAATCTAGGATACCCAGATACAATATCTCAAGATACGCAAACAAAAGGTATGAATATCATATATGCATATGAGTATGTCATCGATGAACACCCCCACGAACTTGTCAAGGTACTGATGGAACACATTGTACATCAAGTTCATAAATACCGACGGGGCATTAGTCAACCCAAACGGCATTACCATAAACTCAGACTGACCATACCGAGTTCTAAAAGCAGTCTTTGGTATGTCTTCCAGCTTCACTTTCACTTGGTGGTAGCCTGATCTCAAGTCTATCTTGGAAAATACCTTAGCACTCCTCAATTGATCGAACAAGTCATCAATCCATGGCAAAGGGTACTTATTCTTGACAGTGAGATTATTTAATGCCCTGTAATCAATGTACATGCGCACTGATCCATCCTTCTTTGGTACAAATAATACCGGGGCTCCCCACGGTGAAGAACTCGATCTGATAAACCCCTTATCCTGTAATTTTTTCACCTGTTTACTCTATATACATGTTACAAAATTGGTTCTGCACCTGGAACCAAGTCTATAGAGAATTCAACATCTCGATCTAGCGGCAATCTTGACAATTCCTCGAAAAATACATCCAAGAACTCTGCTATCAATGGATGCGACAACTCCTTGTCTTCCACCATAGCTCCACAAATAATGCCTTCTTCCTGCTCTGCAGCTCCTCTAGCAAACTCAAACTCTGGCTCTCCTGGCGGACCAAATAAAACTCTACCTCCTCTACAATCTATAATAGCACGTACCTACTCAACCAATCCATCCCGAGTACAATATTGTAGCTCGAAAGTGGCATTACAAGTAGACATGCACTCAACTTCCGGCCTCCCAGAGTAACTCTTCGATCCTTGCTAATATTATTAACCAGGATAATGCCTCCCCCGATCATGATCTTGGAAGTCCTAAGCAAAGATTCAGCTACCAAATGATACTTCAGAGCAAAAAAAAATAGATACAAAACTATAGGAAGCACCACTATCAAGCAAAGCTAAAGCTGGAATGGAATCAAGAAGAACAGAACCGACGATGACATCTCCGGTGGGCTCGTCCTCATTGACAGTCATAGCAAATGCTCATCCCTGACGTGTACCTCCCTGATGCTAATGCTGGACATAATACTGCTGCTCGGTCAAAAGCGGTACCCTCGGCTATACTGCAGGTGGTCTCGTCTGTGCCCTTGGAGTTGGAGCTGCTCCCTGAACTACACGACAAGGACACTCTCTCATCTGATGCCCTTTCGTACCACAATACAAACAAACTCCCAACCTTCTCCTGCAAACCTCCCAGATATGGTCGGACTTCTTGCATTAGTAGCAAGGAGCTTGCTGTAACTGTCTCTACTGCTGCGATGTCTGGTGAAACGATGCCCTAGCTGGAGTCTGGTGCTGTTGTGGTTGCTGAAAAGGCCTGGACTGGAAATAAGTATGTTTGGCAGATACTGCACTGTTGTTGGTCCCCAGAAAAGAATCATGATCTCTCTTGGGCTTCAAACCCAACTCCCGCTCAACCTTGTATGCCTCCACAAGTATCTTCGAGTATGTCTCATAAAAAGACGGAATAAGGATCTTCACTTCCCAATTTAGACCCTCACGAAAATGAATAGCTCGAACCTCGGGCTCTCTTACTAAATACTCTAAAAATTGGCTCAACCTGTCGAACTTCGCAGCGTATTCCTCCACAGATATGCTCCCCTGAATGAGGCTCTCAAACTGTCTCCCCAAGTCAAACTTGTCTGCTTGAGCGAAGAACTTCTTCTTGAAGAGGTCCTTGAACACCTCCCAAGACTGTCTTGTGTCAACTAGAATCGGCTCATTCCTAAACCAAGTACGGGCGATGTCGAACAGTTGAAATCCTACTGCCTCAACCTTCAGATCCTCAGAAAGACGGGACACCCTCATAAGACGCTCAATGTCCTCGAGCCAATCATCAGCATAGACTATGCCCTCTGTCCCCTTGAAGACCCTAGGCTCCAGCTTCTTGAAGTCCTGAATATTGCCTGGCCGAAGCTGAGCAACCTAAGGAGCAACCTGCTGCAGGACCGAAACTCCTCTCTCTACTAAGGCACGAGCAAGCTGATGAGCACTCTCGATGCCCTGCCGTAAGACGTCGGTCTGTCTCTGGTGTGCCTCAGACTGAGCCCTCTGTGCCTCCAACATCTTGCAAAATAGTGTGAACATCTGCGTCGCATCTGCTGGCAAAGAAGGTAGAGGTGGAAGTCCCTCAAATACAGCTGGCACAGTCCTCTGAGTAGGTGGTGGACCTCCAAAAGCAGCTGACACTCCAATCATCGGAGAAGTGACTGGTGCAGGACCTCGGGACGTCGCAGACCTCTCAAAAACTGTTCTCCCCTGCTGCGATATAGACTTAGGCGGCATCCTAAGACAAGCCAAAGAAAGAATCAATATGGCACATGATGTAAGACACTCAGGGAAGGACAGATTGAAAGGTAAAGTTTCAATATCAAGGAAGAATAGTTGAATGAATCAAAAGAAATTTGCTGAGATGTGATTGAGTATTCCCAGCCTATATCATATATCCTATATCCGGAAGCAGGCTCGTAATAGCACTCAATTTAGAGCACCACTACGAATTGCACTAATTGTGACCTCGAAAACCTGTATGGGCCACCACTAAAAATATGTCACAATCCGCACCCGGTGTAAGGGTAAGTCGGGAACAATGCCCAGCCTACACCGCAGAATCGGCGTTAGAATAATGTTTAGATAATCTATCTAACAATATAATGAGCCACCAACAATATCAATATACTCAATCACAGATCTAAGATAGAAATGAGCATGAATATGATAAAAAATATAATAGTCATAATACACTCATGAGTCAAATAATAACATCAATGAGTCTGAAGAAATACTAAATAATCAGTTGGAGACAAATCCAGTACAAAAAAAATACTAAGATGCTACAAGTCCCGGGTCATCTCTCTCAGTCGGGATGAGTTCCTCCTAAGCCAGGGTCTCCGACTCTAATCCCACAACATCCTGAGGCCCGTAATGTGTAGGGTACCATTCCTCAGTGTCATCTGGGAAAAATATATCCAGTCAGGAATGGAGTAGAGTACATCTGTAACAGTAGTTCTAATCACTGATATAAACTATGTAACAGTAAATAGATATGAATATACAAGATGCAACAATAGATAACAGAGAGATATATAATAAGAAAATTCTGTAAATAAATACAAGAATGAACAATATGACAATGAACAAGAATACTAATAACTAAGTGAGTGAGTACCAGCTTTAACATGTGATCGGCTTAGGAACTTGATACAAGATTTATGGCCTGGCTAATCATATATGCGGTGTATGATTAACACTATTCAAGAACAAGACATGATACAAGAAGGGTATGATCACATATCTATACTACATACTCTCCAACCCCGACTGTATACTAGATCCAACCATAGTACGATATGGCACGGGATTCTCTAAGAAGATAGTCTTTCCGAGAATCAGTATCTGTACATCTACAAGATGAACAATGAAACAAGGCTTGCAAAATATACACCATATACCAAGGAATAACATCTTAGGATAAGATCCGGATATACCAATCCGTGTAACCATCGTATCAAGAAATTATATATATCTACACTAGATACATTGAACATAGAGGATATCATAAATAAGAAACTATCAGAGAATGTACTCGCCTGAAGTCTGGTGAATAGTCTCACAGATATCTGATACGGTGACTCGAAGACCTAGATAGGGAATACAACATTAATACAAGATTTCAGAATGAAATAAGTTAAACTAGTCAACATCTAGGTCAAAAAGCAATTTCTAAGTCAACACAGTCAAACTAGGTGTCAACTCTAAGTCAAATCGGTCAAACTTGGTCAAACTACCTATTTCTAGGTTGCATGAGCCTATCTCAATGATGTTGGGTTCATAAATTATGAAACTAGGTCATACAAGCTAAATCAAGGATACCCAGATACAGTATCTCAGGATACGGAAACAAAAGTTATAAATATCATATATGCATATTCAATCAATAATATATATATACTAATCCTAACTACCAAAAGCAATATGGATACCTTGGCTTTGAACCAACTCGGTATCGCACTACTGAACACTCAACTTGGTACCCAACCCCATTACCTTGAGTATCATGAAATATCTTGACACTTACCTTGGTATATCAAGGTAAATGTTACTCTAGTATATAGTAGCTACCCAACTAACTTATACTAATAGGTATATATAAATCAATCCAATATAAACTACTAGTGTGCTAATATCAATTACTAGAATAAAAATTAAATACTAACTACTATGCTATACTAACTATCATTACCATTTACACATATACACATGAACACACATCTACATATATAGATAACTAAGAGATACATAAGTATATAGATATCTAACTACTAACCAACTATTAAACCATAACTTACCTTGTTGTTGCCTTCTGAATGAGCTCCCCAAACTGTTGTTGCTGCTGCTGCTGGTACTTCGATGCGTTGTTGCTACTGCTGGTGTAGCCGCTGTTGGTGCATTTGTTTGTTTGCTGCAGTGGCTGCTGCTGCTCACTGCCTCACAATGCTGTTGCTGCTACTAACTCTGCTACTGTGCTTGCTGCTGGCCAGCACACCGCTCGAGCCTGCTGAGCGCTGATGCTGATACATGGTGCTATGGCTGCTGCTCTCTGAAGATGCATTGGTTCACTGGAATGCACTGGTTCACTTCCCCCTCCCACATATACAAGCACACACACTAGCATCATACCTATAAATGCATGTATACATATAACTATGTAACTTACAAAGTATTTAGATATATATATAAACTTATCAATGCACCTATATGCACACACTCACTCTTGCACATAACATATATATATATATATATATATATAACATTACCTCCACATATACATATATATAACTACCTCTATGTATATAGACATATAACTATCAATACCTATATAACAATCTATGTATACACCTCACATATAGGTATAACACCTACATATATATATATAAGTAGATATATATATATATATATATACTAAAATATATACATCTATATACATACATACACTCTCTATAATATAAATATAAACATCAACTATATACATAGCTATAAATATAGTATATATCATTAACTCACAAATATACATATCATATAAACAACACAAGGATATATATAACTTAATATATATATATATATACACACACACACACACACACATATATACTATGATAATTAATATACTATTAGTTATGAACAATGCACATTAAATATGGAAATACAATACAACAAACACGTGGAGTGCATCGTACCCGTATCACACTAAATCTATGATATGCTTGCGATACGAGTCCATCACACAACCAAACGTACCCCGAAGGATACAAGCAAGTCTAATATATTATTTATGAACAATACGAAGAGTCAAACATATATCTACGTGTCCGTGTCAAAATGTGACATGCATAAAGCCCCGTGTCGGAGAAAAAATCTCCAAATCAACACGTATAACCAAATTGTTGGATACGACCTACATGTCCCCAATTGTGGACATGACACCAGCCACAAACACACAAACATATGTTAAATTGATCTATAGGACCAATTGAGAAACACAACAAGTGTCAATCTCGTAATTCCACCAAAATTGACACAAAAAGTACCCTAACTTTCTCAATATGCCTCTTATGAACTCAATTCCAAATCCTATGGGTAGCCTATGCATATGGGTTGATTTTTCATGGTTAAATCTCATATTTAGAACTTAAATAAAGGGAAAAGAACTGAATTATACCTATTGGGAGATGGATTCCTAATGCAACCTCCAAATATGATAAAATTGGCCTCCAACTTGTAGATCCTTGCTCCTCTTTGTAGATCATTGCTTTCTCCTTCTAGATTATTACTCCACTAGCCTCCAATGGTGATTTGGGAAGGAATTGGAATAAAATTTGGTAGAAAAATGATATAGGAATGAAGGAATTTGCTTGAGAGAAATTCTAGATCTAGATTTGAAATAAAAAGAGTAGAGAGAAACTTTCCTCCCTCTTTTATATAGGCTGGCCCCCCTTAGCCCATCCCTCAAGATACTATATAATGTCCATAATACCCCTTGGGGCCTCTCATGAAGAAATAATTAAGGAGGGAAGGTTCTAGTCTAATGGTTTAATTAAGCTAATCATCCTCCTAATCAATGGGCTTTCAAGTTAGGCTCAATTCTAACAATTTATACATGTTGGTCCATGAGTCTAAACTAAACTAGTTAGGTCCACTAATATAAGTCCAAAATAATAAACTAACATCTATTAATAATTAAATAATACAATAAATAATTATACAACATGCACAATATTTAATTAATTATGAAATGATTAAAATATTCTTTCCTAGAAAATGTGGTAGTGACAATGGTTCACTTAGGAACATCCACTCTAGAGTGCCTGGAACCCTCAAAATTAACACACACACATACACACACACTCTTTTTTATACCTCTTAAATTCCACACACAGACCAAAACCCATACAAGTTGTCCACTGCGCACAAACACTCCTACATACTTCCATAAGACAAACACACTCATATACATACTCTAATACACACCTGCAGTTTAAAATACTGATACCCAAATTCACACTCAAGCACACACACTTGGTTGCCAGCTATAGTTCACTCCTACCACTGATACACTCACTTCCTGTATATACTTCTACGCACTAAATCACATACACACACACAAACTAGAAATTGTAGGGGCTGCGGCTAATCTCCTCACAGACTCACACGCAGGAAATATTTTGTTGCAAGAATTCTGTAGGTACACATCCTAGATGCACACAACTCTCACACATGGGCACACAGGTTCTGCAGAACCTACACTCTGATACACAAACACATATCTAATACATTCACATACAGTATCTCTTATTTAACACATTCATTAACTGCATGTAAAAATTTACTACAACTGATAAACGAATAGCACAATTATAAATATAGATTATAAGAAACTCGACATGTGAATAGTTATTGTATGGCTGCCTCATTATCATCCAAGTCGTTTAATAGAAATGGTCAGCACAGTAGCAAAAAATCCAAATCATCACACCTAGCTATGTCTATGTCTCACTATGTGGCTGCCTCACTATGTCTGTCCATATCCTTGTCTATGACATTAAAAAACTCCACGATACTAGTCAATTAAGATCCTTAATTCATATTAAAAATAGAAAAAGTACATTTTGACAAGGTTCATCCAATCTACCAACTAGATTAAAATTTGGTAAAAATTATATACCTCAACCATGAAAACTCCAGGCATGAATCGGCCAAAAAATGACCCCCAAAAAAGATCATTTATGGTAACATTCTTGATCCCGACCGCCGTCACACCGGCCTCCAAATCGATCACTCTATCCCCCAGCAGGAATGGAAACCTAAACCCCTCCAGTACCAACAAACACCAAAACACATCAAAGAACCAAGACCTTGCTCTTCTTCAGGATTATTCTACCCAAACAGACTAGTTGACTCTGACCCACACTTTAATTCTCACCATTTTCAGTCACTGTAATTTATATATTGATCATTCATGTTAACCAAGTTTAAAACATATATGAACTTCAAGGTTATAAGAAGGATATGGTGGGAGCAGGCCCGATCTTTATAGTAATTCTTTTTTCATAAATAGCGATAATTATAAACAAATAAGATCATAATGATGCCTTAGAAAAGTTTAAGATAGTCAGAATTAAAGCTCTAATGACATATTATAATTCATAAATTTAGTAAACATGTGTTTTCCATATAATTTTACTCTCCTCTAACTACCAATCATTATCGATATAGGCAGTTTAACATGAAAGACTAATGAAGATATGATACCTTTTTTTTGATAAAGAGAGCTAATATATAATACTTAAACTAAAAAAAATCCAATAAGGATACGGTTATCTCTTCTTAGATGTCTATACCGTAGTTTGTAGTATCGGTCGATACCGATTCGATATAGCTGATATCGATACGATTTGGCATGAACCGGTCCGATACTAACCGATACCGACATTTAGGGGGTCTCTTTTTCGGTCAAATCAGTAAAGAAAATTGAATGAAAAAGACCAATCAACACGGGTGTAAAAACATAATAAGACGGTAAAAGCATGTAAAAAACAACTTACCTATCGCATGTAAACCAATTGGCAAGGGTGACTAGTATTCATTCAATTTCAAAAAAAACTACTAAGAAGCAACATTAAAAATACTTAAAATTATGTCTAAATGTATAAAATATATTTTCTAAAATATAAATAATTTATTAATATTGCTTTTTGATACCAAAAAAATATGATACTACGATTCAAAAATGCTGATATCGCCAATCCCGATACTCATAGGAATGGTTGATAGTGATTCCAATTTCGATACTGCGAATAATGGACAAAGGTTAAAATAACTTTATACTGAAGATGCTAGCAATTACTTGAACATCCCGAAGTAGTACTTCTCCCTTTGATGGCTAGTTACAATATGGTCTACTTGCTTCTATAGTAAGAGGTGGTTCGCTGTGAATGGATGTATACTGCAATATTCTCTCCATAAAGATAACTTTGTTTTCAAGCTAGCATAGGTTCCATATAACTCAGGCTTGCAGCATATTCAGGTTAAGTCCGTATATCACTGCAATGCCAACAAGACTTGAAAGGGAAAAAAATATAAAATATGCTGATTATAAACCTCTAGTCTTTTCTTCCAAAAGAAATATGTACTCACAAAAAGTTACCAAGATCAATAAACCCTTTTGGCACAGAAATCAGGAATAACAAAGAAAATGTAAATGTAATAGAGGACACCATGTGGAAAAGAAAGCACGACCACTCCATTGTATCGGAATTATAAAATTTGGTGCGAGAATATTCATTTGACAAATGAAAATTTGTGTGTACAAATCTTGTTTCCTGGTTGAAGCTTCTAATAGTCATTGATCCCGAAAGTGATTCGGTAAAATGTTGTATAATGGGAGCTTTGCATACCCCAACCAACCTTGATAACTCGTAGTGCATACAACCGAGTTAGGTATTCCAGCCCCTAATGCATCCTGCTTGGCAGGAGCCTGCCCTAAATTGGCACTCAAATCGTTCCCAAAGAAGACTTCTTGTACAAGTGCTAGATCACATTTGCCATTCTAAGAGCATCGACATAATTGAAATGGAATCCCCGTGGAATCAGAAGGCAAAGAAAAGAAAGATGGGAAATAGGAAAGTGGAGTGATAATCTTATACTTGATTGAAATTAAACCAAGTTTAGTGGAAGACAAAGATGACAAAGCACCAAGAAAATATCCTACAGATGTACGCCCAATGCCAACAACACATACATCTATACATAAACTAGTTAATTATTATTAAAATTTTGGATTCTTTGTATTATCCTATTAATGCTTGATATGTACATCTACAATAGCAAATTGGGTTCTCGTGGAACAGATACCTTATGTCTTTTAATATAAAACGATCAATCAAGTGGAAGAAACATGAAAATATAAAGTTCATTAATGATTAAATTAGTATAAAATTATTTGTTGACCTAACCAAATCAAGAACTTCTGCTACAACCATGTCTCTCTTTCAAGGTAACTATGTCACTCAGAATAGTGTAGGGAACTGCCATATTGGAGACTACAAAATTTCTTAACCCCAAAAACAAAAGGTTGGGATAATATAACTGGTATAGTAATGTAATTCCTGTTCTAACAGGAACGTTGGCTTCTAACCTTCAAGAATTATTTCAATATGCAAATACCAACAAAAGAAAACAAAAACTTTCATACATAAATCTATTTTTGTCACCTCTTTGGTTTTTTGCCACTTACCAACTGGACCAGGGGACACCTTTCATACATAAAGCCCGATAGCATTTCAGTTTAATATTAGCTTTAGCTTCACATAAAGATACATCAATAATCAATTTAAAATAGAGACAATTGCATATAAACATCATATATTAAACTGGATAAACATGTTCGATAAAGTGCACATCAAGTTGTGAAGCTTATTTTTCAACACGTATTTATTATATATAATGAATGCAGATAAAAAGCATCCAATAGAGAGATCTGGAAATGCAATTCCTTATTGATTTGGCTAGTATCATAGGGATGAATGTAATTCTATATAATAAAGATATAAGATAATCTCAAGTATCCACTAAATTCTCTACAATAAACAACACTTATAGAAGATTAATAAGCATGTACTGATCAATCTACTTATACCTATTACTAAATTAGAAGCAAGATATTTGCCCATGAACAAAAAGAAATATTCAGCTTCGAGAAACAACGTGAAAAAACTTGAATCATCTTATACAACAATGTTTGGTGTACCCTAGTGTATTATCATAAGAATCTTACAAGCATAAATTTGAACACCTTAAAAGCATAAACTCGAGCATCTTACAAGCATAAATTTCTAGCAAGATAAAGTATTCTAGTAAGCTAGAAACTTACAAGCATAAACTCGAACACCTTACAAGCATAAATTTTACCTATAGGCTATAACCATGGAATAATCCTTACCCTTTTGTAGAACTAAAATTATGTAATAAACAAATTTTGAATTCTTACCTCGACTGATACGGGAACAATGTGGAGCAGCAGCTTCTCCAACGCGGTCGATATAGTGTGGGTGTGTCGACGAAAACAAAAGATTTGTACTAATATTGTTACTCGAGATGGTGTGAGTGCCTCAAGAAGTCCTAGAATTTTCACAATGGAGGTTTTTTCAACCAATTCCCAAAATTGAAGCCTGGAATCTCCACCTCTTTTTAAGAAATTCCCAGCCATATAATCTTATAGAACATATTCTTTTAACCAATCCCCAAATTTCCAAACCTAGAACCTCAAAGGAAGTTCTTTTTTAACCAATTCTAAAAATTCCAACTTCAATTTCCTACCACCAATGAAACAACCAAATCCAGAAATTAATCTCACTAGAACTTGAACTCGGGGAAGCGGCGGACGAAGGGGCGGAACTCGTCCGATGACCTAGGCGGGAGCTCACTAGGGCCGGATCCGTCGTTGATGACCTGAGGGGAGAGGAACACGATGAGGAGGTTGAGCGCGTAGATCCCCAACGTGTACATCCCCATATAGAACCCCTGTACGACCGCCACGCGGACCATGTAGGCCATCACGAGGACTTCGAACCTATGAGAGGGGACACCGCGCTGCCTTTCTCTACCCCTCCATGGCCAAGAGCGCTTTTCTCTTCCGCCGACTGCCACAGACCGGGTCTTGTAGAGAAGGAGATGACGACCTTGGAGAAGGAGACGCAGGCGGAGATATGGCCGACGACATGTAAGTGGGCGGGGCCGATGAGGGCTATAAAGAAGGAAGGGGAGACCTTGGGGAATGGCTGGAGGTTGGTGGGCCAGATGGAGGATGAGCAGTAGAATCTTGTGGAGAAGTAGAGAGAGGATGGAGAGAGGGGAGGCGGGGATAAAAGAAAAAAAAAGAATAGAAGCAGTTTATATGGTTCAACGATCAAATTTATCACAAAACCGTCAACATGGAACCGACAATAAAATATTATTTAAAAATTTATAAAAATACCATCTGAAATGTGCGCGACAATTTTTTTGTACTTGCATTACTTGACGGTTATTAGCAAGCCATCAAGTAATGTATTAAGTTTTATTGACGCTTAATTTAAAACCGTAAAAAAATATGGTCAAATTTTAATATTTAACAGAAAATGGCATTTTCTTGACATATGTCTAAAACCATCAAGATAATTGCTTTCCTTGACTGATTTGGCCATACGTCAAGAAATCGACCGTTAAGAAATACCGTATTTCTTGTAGTAGAAGGGATAAGGGAAGACAATATTTATGTATTTTATCTATTAGAAGATACTAACCACGCAGGTAGATGTCTATATACTAACAAGGATGAAAGCTGGTTATTGCACATGCGCCTAGGACACACTAATATGAAGACAATTGTAAGACTTTCTCCTAAGAAGCTGGTGAGAGGCTTACCAGATATTATTTTCAAGAATGATATGGTATGTAGTGAATGTGAAAAGAACAAAGCTACTAAATTCTTTTTTAAATCAATTAACTCTATAAGTACTTCTCGACCTTTGCAGCTTATACATATGGATTTATTTGGACCCAGTAGAATTGCTAGTCTTGGCGGTAAATTATATGCCTTGGTAATTGTAGATAATTTCTCTAGATTCACATGGGTTTACTTTCTTGCTAATAAAAATGATCATTTTCTGAATTTGTAAACTTTTGCAAAATTGTACAAAATAAAAAAGGCTTCATGATTACTCGAATACAAAGTGATCATGGTGGCGAATTTGACATTGTTGATTTTCAAAACTTTTGGGATTCAAATAGGTTTTTGCATGATTTTTCGTGCCCTAGGACTCCGCAATAAAATTGTGTTATGGAACGTAAGAAAAGAACTCTAAGCGAGATGGCTAGAGTGATGCTTAATCGGTTTAACCTTTCTAAATATTTTTGGGCTGAAGCTGTAAATACATCGTGTTATGTTTTGAACAAGATTCTGATTTGACCTAAATCGAAAAAGACTCCCTATGAATTATGGTTTGATTGAACTCCATATGTTAATTATTTCAAAGTGTTTGGTTGTAAATAATTTATTCTTAATACCAAAGATAACTTAGGTACGTTTGATGCAAAAGCAGATGAGGATATCTTTGTAGGATATGCTACTAAAAGTAAGGGATATAGAGTTTTTAATAAACGTTCTATGGTTATTGAAGAATCTATTAACATTACTTTTGATGAGCTAAATTGTCAAGCAGCATATGATAGTGATGATAAAGAAATAATCCCTTGGAAAGCACCAGCAGAAACAACACCCAGTACCAGCTACCTGGAAAATCTGCCAAAGAAGATGACATTCCTGACTTGTCATCCAGAAAATATGATAATAGGTAATTTAACAAATGATGTAAGTACTCGCACTTCTACTCGAGATATAGCTGCTAGTAAATATTTTTTCATAAGTAGAAGCTAAAAATGTAGAAGAAGCTTTAATGATAAATTTTGGATATCTGCTATGCAAGAGGAATTAAACCAATTTGAATGAAATCAAATTTGAGATTAATTTCCAAACCTAATGATCACCCAGTCATTGATACTAGATGGATATTTC
This sequence comes from Iris macrosiphon, assembly GCA_036927795.1. NCBI lineage: Eukaryota > Viridiplantae > Streptophyta > Magnoliopsida > Asparagales > Iridaceae > Iris > Iris macrosiphon. The sequence goes on from JAYESA010000002.1 coordinate 97,234,738, forward strand.
AAAATAAACTTAATGAGAAATGTTTAGTTACTCGGAACAAGGCTCAACTCGTAGCTCAAGGTTATAACCAAGAAGAAGGTAGTGACTATGATGAGACTTATGCCCCAGTTGCGCGATTAGAATCCATTCGCATGTTATACGCTTTTGCTTGTTTTCATGATTTTAAACTATTTCAAATGGATGTAAAAAGTACTTTTCTAAATGGATTTATTAAATAAGAGGTTTATGTTGCATAACCACCTGGTTTTGAAGATTTCAGATTCCCTGATCTCGTTTTCAAGTCACAAAAAGCTCTCAATGGACTCAAACAAGCCCCTCATGCTTGGTATGAACAACTTAACTCTTTTGTACTTGAAAATAGTTTTTCAAAAGGAAAGGTGGACACAATACTATTTATTAAATCTCTAAATAATGATCTCTTATTAGTAAAAATTTATGTTGATAATATCATTTTTGGTTTAATTAATGAGATTTTATGCAAAAAATTTGCTAAGTGTATGCAGAATAAATTCGAGATGAGTATGATAGGAGAACTGAACTTCTTCCTAGGACTTCAAATCAAACAAAATTCACAAGGGACATTCATCAACCAAGCTAAGTACATTAAAGACTTATTCAAGAAGTTTGACATGGAAAGTGCAAAACCAATTGGGACTCCTATGACAACTTCTACCAAGCTTGACATTGATGAACATGACAAACCAGTCGACACACGTAAGTATCGAGGTATAATTGGTAGTCTACTTTATTTAACTACTAGTCGTCCTGATATAATATCTTATATCTAAGAGAAAGTGAACCATAATTTAAATTTGATTGAAATATCAGAACTCCACCCGAGTTCGAACAGAGTTCGGACCAAACTCGACCCGAGCTCTGCCCGAGTTTGGATGTCCTTAATTCAATTTTAAGTTGTGGGCCACACTGTCTTTTACTTATACTTTCTATTTCTTTCCAATCGGCTCCAGAACCTCACAGCGGCCGAAACCCTCCAAAAACCTACTTTCCCCAAACCATAACCCCCTTGGATCTCCCTCCTCGTGCGATTTCAAGATCTAGAAATTTGGATTTCAATTCCTTTCATCTTTCTCTACCTCTGTTCCTAATTTATTTGAAGGTATAACTCCTATTTTCTCCTATTTTTATTATTTTCTTATGGTTCCTAATTTGTTTAAGTGGAAGAGAAAAGTTGGAGAAGCTTCATCTTCCACTCAGGATGAGGTTTCTCAATCACTTTTTACCCTGCTATGCCAGACGACGGCGATTTCAATGGATTAATTTTTGCAACATTTGACCAATCCGTTGAATGGTTTAACAATTTTGTTGATCGCACCATCTGTCCTGGTAGTCCTATCAACTTCACTGTGTTTCCTACCTATCTGGAAACTTTACGTACGTTAGGATTAGAGGACTTAGTTACTACTAGATTTTCTATCTTTATCAATGTTATTCGCATATTTTACTGCAATATGTCCTCAGTTGATGATTCCATTAAAACTTGTGTTACCGGATTAGATATTGAGTTTAATGTTGAATACTTAGGAAAAATTCTTCATATTCCAAATGAAGGATTACCCTTAATACCTATCATATCTTACAAATTCAATGATGGCACCACTCTAAACTCTTTTAAGGACTACATCTGCTTACCTAATCCCTGTCCTCCGAGTCAACTCAAGACCAAATATTTGAATAGATAGTTTTATGACCTACATCGTATTATTTTTTCAACTATTTTGCCTAAACAATCCTCAACTGATAAGATCACCAATATCGAACTTTGTATTTTATATTATATTCACTTTTGAATCAAATTCAGCTTTCCCAAGACTATGATTCAAATGATGATCCGATCCTGCAAGAACAATCGTAACCTTGTGTACGCTATGTACTTGCCTATTATCTTTTGACACTTTCATATATCACTTGAGGATTGCACCTATCTTTCCGAGCCAGCCTACCTTTTTGCTGCTCGACGTCCTGACCCCATTCTTATAGTTGTACCTCCTCCACCTCCTCTATATGCTACTACCACAACTCACCCTGTACCTGCTGCTCCAGAGCGCTATGTCTGCTTGGACGAGCCCCAGACTATGATGCACGATCACATCAAAGTTCAGGATGAGCGTCATAAACTTGTATTAGAGTGTCGTTCTCTCGAGGATGACTGCCATAGGCAGACCAACTATCGGACCACACTTTGTTTCCAGGCGATGTCCAACTCCTTGGCAGACATGCAGTACTCCTTCTCTAAGATCACTGGTGGACCCTATCCTATGGTTCGTGATCCTTCACGAGACAGATACTTGGTTGTTGACCCATATTTTTAGCCTTACTTGGATCCATTTGTTGCTTTCTATGATCCCAATCATTCTGTTAAGAGTGGAGACCCGATGACTGGAGATTATGAGTGATTCAGATTATTATGCTATCTTTTTAGTGTAATTAAGCTCTTGGACTATTCTATATTATTATGCTTATGCATATTTCTTTTATATCGAACTTTTAGACTTATGTAGTAGTTTATTACTTTAATTTTGATTAAAAAAAATTTATGTCTCTGTCTTAGACTTCTGCGATTGTGACATGAATCTTAACTAATTGCTTATCTAAAATTCATGTATCAGTTGTACTTTATATTTTTATGTTAATTAAATCTTGTTGCCTTTTTGTCTTGACATCTACGAAACAAATTACAGGGGAGCTTTCCCATTTTTGATCAAATAACAACAGAGTAGTAGTAGATACTGATATCATAAAGCAAAGAAGAAGCAAATCAAGTGAAGTAGTACCATTCTTTCAGATTTTGAGTTTCATTCTCTGGTATATCAGTCAGAGTTTGTCAATTATCAAAATGGGAGAGATTGTTGGCCCATTGGTCATGGTCAAACCTTATTTCGATAATCGTCGAAACTTGGACTTGATATAACTTACAAGAAATGATGATACGATAAATTACTGGTGCTTCTTTAACTACTTCAGAGTATGGGTTGCGTCTTGCCTTCGTTATCGAGTCAATATAATTTTTCTATTTATTTGAGTATAGGAAAATGTATATATAGTCACACTTGGCATTTTAGGCTGTACAAAACATTTTTTAAAAATACCCAGATTATTTTAATTAAAATGTTTCATGTGCTAAAAATAGTCCAACCGATTTTTTAGAAACCCTGTCAGCCTAAACCAACCCAAACCCACTCTAATTCTGACTATTTCAGGTGAAACAAACTCGGATAGAACTCGGGACAAACTCGTTGCGAGTTCAGTATGAGTTCGGTACGAACTCGGTTCCCTGACTTAGCATTTTTGTGCAACCAGTTCTTCATGGAGACTCGGCTCCAATGTTCAAAAATCCGAAAGTTTGGCATCCGAATACGCCCCGAACTCGGTTTACAAAAATGCTATAAATAGAGAAGGATTTCATTATTCTTATCATCGCAATCTAATCTATCTTCTCTTCTCTATTACTTTATTCTAAAGAACTTTATAATTTCCCACCCCAAGCTATTTTATAACTCCTTGGTACATGAGGACTGAGGCGCATAGGGGCCTTTGAGATATTTCATGCTTCTATAAGACCCCCTTCAAAGTTTTCAAACTGATAAATTTGGAATACATGGGACCAATGTTGCATAGGTCAAGGCCGCATAGAGATCGGTATCGTATAGGGGTTAGGCCGCATAAGAGTTTGGCCGCATAAGTGTCAGGCCGCACAAGGGTCAGTGCCGCATAGGAGTTAGGCCGCATAGGTTGAAGGCAAAGTCCACTCCTCGGGATAAGTGCCGTGTGACGTGCATTAAATGCGTGTCAGTTAAGTGACTGAAGTGATTGATGTGACAAGTCAGGAAGGAAAATACAAAAATCATAGAAAAATATGTAAGGACGAAACAGAGTTATGCGTCAACGTGAAGAGGCGCATAGTGCCAATGTTGCATAAGAGTCTGCTTGCCGCATACTCTGATTACCACATAGATGTCTCTTGGACTTAGAGAATTTCCCATTCGTTCAGTAAGTGAAACACAAAGAGTTATGTCACTTAGAACACTTTGTGTAATTATTAGTCATGCATCCAATAAGATGGACGCATGCTGAAAGGTACATGCGGCATAGAGTTCAGGCTGCATAGCACTCTCTGCCGCAGGTAGTGCTGGCCGCATGAGCACATCATCTTCTCCAGACAGCAAGTTTAACCATAGCAAAAAACTCCAAAAAAAAAAAATTTCTCCATAAAAACTTTATTTTAACTCCGAATCAAGTGAACCAAAAGTCAAAACGCTCGAAATAAAGTTCTACTAAATTCTATCTATCAAAATAGAAAATTCTAAGTATTAAAAGTGTTTAAAATCATAATGTACACATATTAGAGAAATAAAATGCTATTAAAAAGTAGGAATTAAAATCTAAAGTTTTTCCATGTCATGCAAGGTGTACTTGCCTAGAAATAAAAGAAAGTGGAAGAAGTGAAGAATGAGGGAAGAGAGAGAAAGAAATTAGGTTATATAACTAGGGTTGATATTTGGACCATTAGTTCTTTTATGACTAAACCAACCTAATAATTAATCCAAGAGTCAAGTGAACTAAAGAGTTGGTCTAGCCTCCTTGACATGCAACCTAATTAACCATGCAAGCAAGAAATAATATAAGTAAAAAAAATAATATGTTCCAAATACGTATATCGGGAACGGAGAGTGACACAATCAGTGTCTGAACCATCGACCCAACCATACAATATCTGTATGAAATACTCACGTTCCCTTTCACATAACCTGAACATCCATAAAAAACCTGCAGAATTAAATAACTCCCCCCATATGTCACAACCAACTGTCCCTCGAGTACTGCCTACACAGACACACACCCCTTATGATGCCACTGCACACTGCCTTATCACCAGCCCGCAGACCTGAACTTATGTTGCTCACTGCCATAGTGCCAAGTGCACTCCTAACCCTTCAGCTTAGCTGAAACCCGCGCCTTCAAAATACCCTACTATCTTCAGTCCATTCACTAATACTATATCAGTCAATTGATACCTATCACATCTCATAAGCACACTAGAGACCAAGTCATGAAATCGTACACACAAGCCTATCCTAATGAGTACAAATACAATAGCTCACAACCCTCGCACATGAAGCACACCATACTCTCATATAACTTAAACACAACTACTAACATCAATTATAACACACAACACATAATACTAATACCATAATTTCTCAAACCCTTAGAGTGCACTAAGTCATGATACATAATACCTATACCAATACCATCATGACACATCAATACAAAACCCCTGAATCATCACAAATAATTAAATTATGATATATAAGTAATTATATATATATATATATATATATATATATATAATGCAATAAAAGAGGAATTAATGCTAATTGAGCCAAAACCTCCAAATTAACAAAATTGTTGACACATATCATGATACAGCCTACACATATCCAATTATGGACGCATACATCCTACTAATCCATGAATTAAACCCTAAAACTACCAATGAGCCATTCCTCAAACACTTGGTGGCCAAATTTGAATTTTTCCTAATTTGGCCACAAATATTACCATAATTAACACAATAGAGGCTTCTAGCATCTAGTTCTTCTCCATAAGAGTGGTCCTCCGCCATGGGTGGATTTCTAAAGTCTCAAATGAGTAATCTAATATTGTAATTGGTAGGAAGAGTAAAATTATACCTATTGGGAGTTGGATCCCAATAAAACTCCTCCAAGTGGATACAATGAGTGATTTGGACAAGATCTCCTAGCAAGCTCCACTCCTATAGATCTACTTGTGCTCTCCAATAATCTAGTCCTCTATGATGGTAAGAATGGATAGAATTGGAAGTGGTTGGGGGTATAATTTGGTAGGAAATTGAGTGAATTGGGAGAAAAGTGTAGTTGGTTAGTCCGAATTGCCCCTCTATAAATCAGTAATCCCCTTAGGAGGGCCGACCACATACTAGGGTTAAGTGTAGTTGGTTAGTCCGAATTGCCCCTCTATACTCTTCTAATTGCTTCTAGATTTGTCATGAAGAATCTTAGTGATTATGATGGCATCTTAATTAACTAATGAAGGTATCTAACTAATGAATGGAAAAAATAATTTATCCATATACTAATTCGCTTCATTAATTATAGGTGCTTTGTCATGAACTAACATAATGCCACTCACGAAGTCTACTACCACTAGTCTATTCTAATTAACTATGCATGAACCAAAACCAATATAACTATGACTATATATATAATATAATATAATATAATATAATACCAATCAATATGAAATAATAAAAATATCCCTCTTCCAATTCTAGGTGCTTCATCTAGCATCTGCAGGGAAAGCTGCCTTGAATCTATCCACCAATGACGATTGCACCTGAAGGTTTGCCAACTGTGCATCTTTCCCCAGCAAAAATCACCTCAATGCCTAACTCCTCTAGATCATGCAACAGGTGTACTGGGTCATCAATAAATATGCTATGGGCCTTCTATTCAGAGCACCAACTACTACATTAGCTTTTTCCTGATAGTATTGTAGCTCAATATTAAAAATATTCATCACCTCTAGCCAGCGTCTTTGCCTCTGATTCAGATCCTTCTAAGTAAAGACATACTTCAGGATCTTATGATAAGTAAATATCTCCACCATTTCTCCATACAAATAGTGCCTTCAAAGCATCAAAGCAAAAATCTCTACCATAAGCTCTAATTCATAGGTTGGATAGTTCTTGTCATGAGTCCTTAGCTGTCTTGAGGCATAGACTACAATCTTCCCATGTTGCATCAGAACGCAACCCAGTCCTTTCCCAGACGCATCACTATAAATTAAAAATCCTTCAGGTCCAAAAGGTATAGTTAGAATAGTTGTTGTATTCAGGCACATCTTTAACTCATCGAACGTCGTCTGACACTCCTCCGTCCAAATAAACTCCTTCATCTTACAAGTCAAATGAGTCATCGGCTCTGCAATCCTCGTGAAGTTCTATACGAACCTCGGGTAGTATCCGACAAGTCCCAGAAAACTCCTCACCTCCGAGACGTTGGTTGGGGTTGGCCACGTCTCCACTACTGAGTGCTTTGCTAGATCTACTGAAATACCATTTCCAGAAATGGCGTGTCCAAGAAAAGAGACATGTTCCAGGAAGAAATCAAACTTACTCAGCTTGGCATACAACTTCTCACAACTCAGTGTCTCTTGTACTATCCTCAAGTGCTGCTCGTTCTCTTCGTAGCTCTTCGAATATACCAATATGTCATCAATGAAGACTACCGGTGCATTTGTCAGTCCAAAGGGCAATACCAAAAACTTGTAATGGCAGTATCGAGTCCTAAATATCATCTTTAGATTGTCCTTTCATCGAACCTTCACTTCATGGTAGCCAGATATCAAATCAATCTTTGAGAAAACCTTCGCTCATGCTATCTTATCGAACAGATCTTCAATGCGTGGCAGAGGGTACTTGTTCTTGATTATTGTGGCATTTAAGGTCCTATAATTAATGCACATATGGACTGAACCATCCTTCTTTGGAATAAATAACACTGGGGCACCCTATAGTGATGCACTTGGCCAGATAAACCCTTTGGTCTGCAGCTCCTCCAACTAAAGCTTTATTTTATTAACCTAATATTTAAGTTATGTTTTTGAATATGGCTAATTGATTAAGTTTTGAATTATGATAATCGATCATTCACTATAGTAACTTCTACTTAAACTCAGTATTGTCCAAATATATATTAATGTTATAATATTTGCTTCTGTATATTGCTTTGTTCATCTAATATATACTTGCAAAAAGCAATAAGCAAGGCCAGTATGGGCATATTGTCATGACCCGTACCCGATATTTGGATACGAGTATGTGGATACGTCTAGCCTACGCCATAGTATCGGCGGTAGAACGTTGTCTAGTAACTCAAATATCCAATAACTCATGTAATTTATAAATGATATAAATAACTGTACTCAACACCATCTCTAAGGAAGATAATTGCGAAGGAAACATCATATAGAAAACCATAAGTCTAATGTTCAGGTAGTGACTACAAAGAGTCTAATCCAAAATATACATATATCAAAGTTTACTGGAGATAAAATTTGGGTAAATATAATAGAGTCTAAGCTACACTAAACTAAGTAGTCAAAGCTTAGATCTCTGCTACAATGGCTTTTGGATCCTCCTGTAGAGTAGGGTCAATCTCTGATATAAGGTCCTCCTGGGTCCCGTAGTACGTGGAGAACTAATCCTCAAAAATATCTCATAATATTTTTAACATATCCAAGTCCGGATTGGAGCGAAAGTACTTCAATAAAAGCAGTTCCAGATATATGGTAGAAACTATAAGACATGTTAAGCATATGTGAAAATAAGACAAGTAGAAAGACTGCAGTCATGTATGTCATAGGTAAAAAGAAATAGAGAGTCTAGAAAGAAGTAAAGTGGTGTGACAACATGCAATGTAATGATAAGTACAACTGAAACTTATCTAGTGATTTAAAATACTATATTAGATTTGTGATGGCTTTGAAATACAACACATCTTGCATCGATGGCTACCATTTGAGAATGGTAAGACATAATCATACGTAAATCTATGATTAAATATTAGTCATGATGGTAAAATCAACTAGACATTTGATCACATATCAATATCATATTTCCCCCACATGACTAATATTTATGGATTCTATTCTGGATATAGAGATCTCTAGAAATATGTAAACATGAAACTAGATAAACTGGAGTAAGTTAATAAGAAAAACATGACCCACACAAGCAACACGTATCATGAAGTGAATCCATATAATATCAATCCGTAAATATGTCATGATGAGAATCAAGTAAAATACAAATTAAAGTACGAAGTATAGAAGCTATCCAATACTGAAAACAATCAGAGAATGTACTCGCCTGCCTTAGTTTGATGATATAGAAAAGAGTCTGTAACAAAGTACAAATAGCCTATATTAAGAATTATCATGTTAATAGGTGATATAAAATTTAAATCAACCTATTTACTAAGTTAATGGTTTCTAGGTTCAATTATCTTGGTATTCAAATGCCTTGGTATTTAATATGTACACTAAACACTACGTATCACAGTACTAGTTTTAGTATTATAACTCACCTATACACTAACACACTTGAATAATTACTTAATACTCATACCAATTTATATCTCTTCCCCTTGATCAATATAATGATGATGAGGAGAGTCGTGGTGGTGGGGATGTTGTTGCTAATGTTGTTGTTGTTGCTGCTGCAAGTACTATTGCTATTACTGTAACTGCTTGCTGCTGCTGCTGCTTCTGCAATTGTTGATACTTTTTCTCTCGCTGCTTTCCTGTATTTTCTTCCCTCTTAACACCCACACACACACACACACACACACACACACACACACACACACACACACTCTCACACACATATACTCACTCACTCACTCACTCACTCACTCACGCACACACGCACACACGCACATATATATACACACATAAACAGACACACACATATACATATATACACACTCACTTATATATATAAATATATATGTAAGTTTACTATCTCCAATATATATATATATATATATATATATATATATATATATATATATATATATATTTTTTTTTTTAAAAAGCCCGTCTTTATTCATCCATACCAAGAAGAAAAGCAACAACATGCATAAAGTCTACACCCGACACAACATCCCGCCAAAGAGGCTATATCATATAGTCATGCATAAACTAAGGGAGAGGCTCTTTCAAATAATGACACGCCGTAGTGCTCTTCCCAATCTGCCTGTACACTTCCTTGATAAGTTGCTGACCATCAAATTTTTAGCCTTCATACCTCCATTTATTTTAGTTTTTCCATAATACCCAATAAATGGCTCCGACTACGATATGCTTAAGATGTTTGTTTCTCTTCTTCCACCAGCTTTTGAGTAGATTAAGTAGCTGCAGTACCCTTTTATGAATACATAATACAACAACAAAGAACATCCATAGATGGTTTTCTATCTCCTCTTCCTCAAATAAGTGGACAATTGATTTCTACTCAGGTTCAAGACAACAGTGTCACATGGAGGCCAATGGGTGGCAAAGATTCTGGGTATTGTCATCTGTAGGCTACTTGTTGAGGAGAATCTGCCAAAGAAGGATGGACCACTTTATAGGCAAACAAAAGTTCCAAATATTGTTGAAATTTGCAAGATTTGGATAGGCCACTCTCGTGAGAGACCATGCTGATAAAAAAGAGAAGAGCCCCATGCTCCATGTCACCCATATAAGAGTGTCTAAACCGTCTTGAATATAGATACCACTGTCAATGATCTCCTGGCCAATGTCATCACCAAACAGCTTGTTTATTTTAGCTATGTTCCAGTCACTTACCATATCAGTTAGCCCCTGAATTTGGAAAATATGCCTATTACTAGCATTTTAAGCTAAGAATCCCACATACGGCCATTGTTCAAAGAATGGATTGGAGGCTCCATCCATCAACTGCAATCAAATATCTTTATCCAAGCTTTCGCCCCCGTAACAGTCGACGCCAAATAAGAGAAGCTCTAGACGAAACTTCCACTTGGTTGGGATGGCTCCATAGGTAATATTTAGCCTTCATGAATCTGGTCCTGTAACTACCTAGTTCCCAAAGAGGGATATTTTGATTATTTTATATTATTAATTTCTTATGAATAATTATTATAATTATATTATTATTGATTTGTAGACTAGCATATTCATTAGACTAGATGCTAAGTGAAACCAACTAGACTTGACTTGACCCATTATTTTAATTAAATAATTAGTCATAGTTTGACTCATTAGTTTAGGAGAATGAGTTAGTTATTGAGTTTAGACTATTTGACTTGAGTCATTAGTTAGTCATGACTAGATTAAGTCTATTAAACCTATTTAGACTCAAGAATAGAATATTTTTTCTATATGATTAATTGATCCTATTTATGGGAGAATGAGAAGGGCTTTTGAGTTAATTCAAATATTTCTCTACCTAACCCTAACCCTAACCCTAACCCTAACCCTATTAGGATGCTATATAAGTCTCTTTATTCATGAATAGCCTCCATTTGCTTTCCTAATTAACTCTTTTCCTAATTTGAGAGCAAATCCTAATTTTTTTGTCTAAATCTTATCGTATTTTATTCCTAAGGAAATTAAGGAGCTTGGTGTTGCTAGAAGAAGCATTGGTGGGAGCTTTGCAAGGAGGATTGTAACAAACCTTCTTTATTTTATGGTGATACATTGAGAATCCATCTTTCAATAGGTAAATTTCTATTTTTATCAATTTCATGGTTAATATAATGCATTAGACCTATAGGAACGCTCCCATAGCTAAGGACTACCCATAGGAAGAAGAACTAGGTTCATAGGATGCCTATTATGAAAATTACATTAAGTTTTGTGCCAAATTGGGGGAAACTCCAAATTTGGGATACTAAGTGTTTGATTTAATGCCTATTGTGTCTATTGGTATTAAAATAGTTGTTTTGTGTCATTTAAACTCTATTTGGTATATTAGATGATGTTTATATTGATTTGATAGTGTATCATTGTAATTAGGGGGTGTGGGTGTTGGTATCATAGTGATACTTGGGTGTGCCTACCAAGTGTTTGATGCTTGGTTCTTAGGTTGAGTTGTGTTTATATTTATATTTGTGAGATGCTTTAGGAGTTAGATTAGTGGGTATATATATATATATATATATATATATACTAGTGTGTATTTGATTATATATATATATATATATATATATATATATATATATATATATATATACCTATGTATATTGTGTGTATGTGTGATTGTTTCTGTTTGGTGTCACACAAGAGGAGTAGGGGCTCGGGTAACTATGACTGTGCATATGTGTGTGTTTATATTGAATTAGTGCTTGTTGTGTGAGTTTGGAGTCTTATAGAGGTGATTGAGTATATAATGAGATAAGGAGACTTATTTGTAGTAGGTATACTAGTGTCTGTTATAGATGTGGGGTGCTGCCGGGTCATACAAGAGTGTATGTGCTTAGGATAAGTAAGTATCAAGGGATACAAGTGAGTTGGGAAAGTTTACCAATCTAAAAACTAGTATGGGTACCAATTTAGGTATAGAAATGAGGGGTTAGTTTCTGCCATAGTTCAGCATTACTACTACTGTGTTGGTTGTTGCAAGTAGTAGCTTGGTATAGGGAATAAGAGGGGTTCAACAAGGAGGGGGAGACTGTAAAGTGTGGGGAAAGATGTCACGCCCCAGTCCCAAAATACTGAGGGACCAGATACGTGGCAATGGGCAGCAGCACACACTGATGGACAAACCCAATTTAATGGATCCATCAGAGCGTACTTAAGCTGTAAAATAATTCTACGATAATATGGCACAACTAATCTCATCCACACAAGATAAAATATGATCCACAGATATAAGAAATGTAAATCATCAACCAGTCTCAACAAAGTGCTTCGGGGAACAACCCGATAAAAATCTATTACAATGGTTCAATAGACCAAAATATAAATGACTGAATAAAGTAAATACTGAGCATGAAACATGGATGTTCAGGAAAAGTCTTCAGCTACCACCTCGTCCTCGGGTGTCGGTACAGCTCCTATATCAGCTCCTGCTGATGTCCCGTATACCTCGGGATAGATCTCGTTTGCAAATCCTGGGAACGTAATCCGGATCCAGGTCCTCAGGGGACATAGCAAAGTACAGATAATACAAGCCAAAATAAATGCAGTGCAGCAAATAATGAAATAAATAGGGTAAGTATGTAACCATCTATGTGAAATGCAACTGAGAGCATCAAGAGTACTTAGGCTGAGCCACTACAAGCTCTGTGTCGGGGAGCCGGTAGCAGTAATAATGAGTAATGGGCCAAGCTCGGATTTCAGAGTCTTGCGCCTCACAATAATAGGGGATATATATGATCATCTTGTAGCCTGTGTGTCTCTCCCCACCTAATGTAACCACACATCTCATGTCCATAACGTCTCATGTACATGGCACGCAAGATCATAGCTAATGCAGCAAGTCATATAGTATCTATGAATATAATATCAATGACAAATCCTGTATCCTATACAGAATCACCATGAGTATCTCAAGAAGATTCTGTCACATGAATAGTGTCAAGTGTCCTAGGTATAATGCACTTAATAAGACAAGTACGAGAATGTAAATGGGTCACGAATGTCCATCTCTAGATGATAATACACAACATTGCGTACGGTGTTGGCATCCGACTAATAATCGGATGCTAAGTAAGTCACACCATCCTAGGTCAAGCATGCACAGCAATATAAATGAATCAAGAAAAATATGTAACAAGACTGCAAAGTTGGCAAGGTACACTTGCTTGGGGTTTGAATACCAACAGCTGTCCCTGTATCAGTGGATCCTGTAGGTACTCCTCCAAAAGCTGAAATAAACATCACCAACAGTCACAAAAAATAGGGGCAAAAATGATAATTCCGGGTCAAAGCGGGGTCCACATGTGGGCCACTTTCCACCAAAAAATATGTCAGGGTCAAAGGTCTCCAAATTTGTTAAACTTAGTGTCAACAAGTCAGGAATGATAATACGAACCCAATGGAACTTCCAAAATTAGATTTTGATGAGCCGATCATAAAATCGCCCGTCAAGTGGAGCCTATGGGGCCCACGATACGCAAATTTGTCAATGTTCTCAAAATCGAACCAAACTTGGGTCACAGGACCAGCGTGTTGCTACGAGTCCGATGGCGCAAGTTTCGTCTCGATCCGACGTGCGTACACAAAGTTACAACATGTTCCAGAATAGGCGGATACGGGACGTTGTCGGCGGATACACGTTGATTCCGGTGTGCACGCACATCCAAATCAACTTCTGTGAAATCCCGCACGTCCGTATCAATGGCGCGCACAATTTGGTAAAGACCGCGTGCGACCAAGTCGTCCCGTTTGGCGGGGCGCACTTAGTTCCGGGGTGAAATATGGCGTTGATTTTCCTGTTTTTGGATCGCGGTTCATGATCGCCACAGGACGCGACGCACCGAGTGGGTTGCACGGGCATCGAGGGGGTTATACAGTCTATGCGACACAACTGATGGAATCAAAAACGGAATCACGAGGAGAGAGAACGGGTTACCTGAACAAGGCTCCGTGAACCGAGAATTCTCATGTCCGGGATGTTGGTTCGTGTCCTGGTCACCGTTCCGGTCTACACAGGATCCGTGTCCGGGCTAGGGCTGTGTCCGAAGACAGCGGGGTTGGACTCGCCGGCTGAGGGCGGCTCAGCCTAGGGCATCCGGGGTGCTGGTCGGCGGCGTCGAGCGGGCTGGGCGGAGAGGAGCGAAGGTCGTTGGGTCTCGGCTAGGGCGGTGATGGTGGAGATGGTGGGGATGGTGATGGTGCTGGGCTCTGCGATGAAGGGGGAGATGGCTGGAGGGACGACGGAGTCGTGGTCGGGAGGTGGTGGAAGAGGTAGGAGATGGGTGGTGGAACTCGTCGGAACGGCTAGGGCGGAGGAGAGGGGTGTTCTGGTCGGCTGAGCGGAGGAGAGGACGACGGAGTCGAGGGTTGGTCGACGACTGGGGGAACGGGTGGAAGAAGTAGGAGAAGGCGACGGCTGCCTAGGGTTCAGGCGAGGGGTCGTCGGCTGCGACGGAGAGGAGTCTGTGGGTTTGCGACGGCGGCGGGCACGAAAGTCGAGGATTTATAGGGATGAACAATAAATCCGGTAGAGATCCGATTCTAGGGTTCGGTTAGGGTTTCGGGTTCGGGTCGGGTTTGATTCGGATCCGACCCGACCCGACCCGTTAGGTCTGGGTTGGCTTGGTTCGGTTTTAGTCAGTTTGGTTTGGTTTAATTTTAATTAAACCGGGTTCAGTTAGGGTTTAATTAGGTTTTAATTCTATATTGGTTTTTAGGGCTTTAAAAGTGTTTCCGGAGTCCAATAAATTCATAAAAAATTATCCTATATCCGGTTTTCTATTTTACACCATAAAATATTATTTCTATAATATTTTAATATTAATTAACATCGTTTAAAAAATCTTTTAATCACAAAATACCCTAGTTTTAATTCCAGAAAATACAAAAAATTGTTGAGAAAATGTTTTAAAATATTCTGAAAAAATTTGGGTTATGACAGAAGACCCAGTTCAAATGCTGTGGTAATTAAAATCAGTTATAAGAACAACAGCAATGTGAGGAAATAATTTGCCCTAGATTGTCCAAATAATAGACTTAGAAGGGGAGCATTATGTGTGTGTGGTGCAGGAGTGTGCATTGGTGTGAGGATATGAGGGTATATGGGTTTGTAGGAACTTGCATCCAGTATGTGTCAGGTGACACTTGGAAATAAGAAAGAGTAATGAGGGGAGGAGTGCAAAGAAGGAGATCGATTAACAGCTATTCACAATAGCAGTAGCGGTATAGGATAGAAGATATATGAGGGGTATTCATAATATATCATTAGTGTAAGAGTTGTGTTAGTACATAGACTTGAGGAGTGCAATTATGCAGATATGTAGGTTGTGTGGCTGAAACCTGAGATATCAGTTGGTGAGTATAAAAGGAAACCTGAGATATCAGTTGTTTCCCTGTGTGGTGTGTATAAAAGGATTGAGATGTGCGGTACATGATGTGGAAGAGTAAGTAATAGCAATACTTGTATGCAAGTGCACAGTTGGTGAGTATTCAATTTGAGAGTAAGGGTTGTGCTAGTGTTTAAGTTCAAATATAGTGTCAATTATAGGTAATTAAGAGTCAAGAATAGAATGAGATGAGAAAGGTGGACTATCAGTGATAACTTGGTATTAGAGAAGTTTGTGTTTTGTAATAGGAAATAAGGCAGTGAGGGTGTATTCAGGTCAAAGGAAGTTGGGTATCAGAGTATTAGATGAAGGGATATGAACTAGAATGAAGAGGTGGGGTTTTTTTGAATCTTACTACAGGTAAACTGAAGGGAGCAGCAACAAGACAAGATGCATTCGAAGACTGCAATGCACTGTATAAAAATTACAGTACCTGCAAGGGAGTTTGGAGGATACTTATTTGTATGCAATTTGGGAGGGAGGTGAGTACCTTCAAGTTTCAGTTGGGGCTATCAGGTATTTGAGTTGCGGTAGAGTGTTTAGTGGAGTATCTGAGTAGTGTTAACCATTGGAAATATGGGTATCAAGACACCAAATGGGTAAGGCTAAGGTATGACTAGTGTGAGTATATAACTAAGGTTATGTGGGTATCTAGATACTAAGGTACTATTAGGAAAATATAACAAGTTTTTATAGTAATGTTAGACACTAGATAACAATAGTATATATGGATATTAGTAGATATGGTACCTAGTACATAGTATTAGCTAGTATAGCTAATAACCTTAAGTTATTTACTTACAAACATAGGTATAGACTAGTACAACCTAGAAATGACTAGTTTGACCAAGTTTGACTAGTATGATATAGTTTGACCATAATAACCTAGTGTTGACCTACAGACCTACTTTTAAGCTAGTTTAGCATGTTTATAATTCTAAATACTGTTTTGACTTGTAATTCATATATAGGTCAGTGTGACACCAGTTCGGACAACAATTTGCATCATTTGCTTAGGATCATAGGCGAGTACATTCTCTGATAGTTTTATTTATTTAATATTTAGTATGATTCATGTTATATAGCATTGCTTTATCTTATTCCTGACACACTGAATACACAGATTGGTATTATATGGATTCATTGTCTTGAGATATGTAGTTTCAGACCTATTGACTTTTCTGGACTAATATATTACTGGACTAATGTATCGACTGGACTAATGTATTTTTGGGCCTAATTATCTATTCTGGATTATTATGATTCTTCGTGTTGGGATCTTGATCCATGAGTACTAGTCGGATGAGAAAATACCTAGGATACGTATGAACATACCCTTTCTATCCCATGGTCTTACTGGATTAATAACAGTCACATACGACACGTAAGGTTTGACGAATATTACCCCCTAGCCATTCACATGTCAACTTGGTATTTCAAAATACTAGTTTAGATATTTTCTTTCTGGATTACTCTATACTTGTTGGTTGTATATTTACATTGACAGATTTTTCTAGTTTAACATACCTATTTGTCGTTACTACTTATCTATTCTCCCTTTTTGCTTTTCATTGTATTTTATTTATCTGCTTACTCTATTTTGTACCCTATTTTTTATTATTTGCTCATCAAGTATTTATATCACTATTTACTGTTTTATAGTACTTGCCAATTAAATGGAACTGCTATTGGATTGTACTTCGCTCCAATCCTGACTGAATATATTTTTTAAACGACGACTTAGAGTACAGGTGTTCGACGTTTTACAAACCACATGAGAGAGTAGCGATCATGGGGCTTGACATTCAGAAGTGATTACTTGGCGAACAAGCCGGTGTCACTATATACCTTAGTTTCTTTTACTTAGTATTTGTACTGGATTTGTCTCCAACTCTTAGTCATTGAGATGTAATGGATATTCTAGACCATATATTGATATGTTAGACTCTAGACTTGAGTTTTGTTATAGTTATTTCTAGACTTTGACTTTGTGACTTTCTTTGTTTATATCATATCGTGCCCTCTTCATCCTCTAGCATATTATGATTAAGTATTATATATCATTATCATCTTGTCCTCTGTATAGAGTTGAGATATCATTGACATGCTTATATATTATTGTGTGAGATGATTAGATAGTATTATGACCTAGACAACGTTCAACCGCCGATGTTGTGGCGTATGTTATGACCCGCACCTGATGTAAGGATGCAAGTCAAAAACATTGCCCAGCCTACGCCATAGAATCGGCGGTAGAACGCTGTCTGGGTAATCTATCTAGCAATATAATAAACCACCAACAATGATAATATACTCAATCACAGATCTAAGATGGAAACGAGCACGAATAAGATAAAAAATAGAAATAGTCACATACAACTCATGAGTCCAAAATAATACATCAATGAGTCTGAAAGAATGCTAACAAAAAAACTGGAGACAAATTCAGTACAAAAAATACTAAGAAGGTACTAATCCTGGGTCATCTGTCTCAGTCGAGATAAGTCCCTACTGAGCCATGGTCTCTGACTCTAAGCCCACAATATCCTGAGGTCCATAATGTATAGGGTATCACTCCTTAGTGTCATCTGAGAAAAATATATCCAGTCAGGAAAGGAACAGAGTACATCTCTAACAGTAGTTCTAATCAATGATAAAAACTATGTAACAGTAAATAGATGTGAATATGCAAGATGCACAATAGATACGAGAGATATACAATAAGGAAATACTAGAATGAATACAATAATGAACAATATGACAATGAATAAGAATACTAATGACTAAGTGTATGAGTACTAGCTTTAACATGTGATCGGCTTAGGAACTTGATATAGTATATATGGCCTGGCTAATCATCCGTGCGGTGTATGTTTAATACTATTCAATGAACAATACTTGATACAATGAGGGTATGATCACATATCTACACTAAAGTACTCCTCGCCCTCAATTGGTATAATAGATCCAACCACGGTACGCTATGGCACGAGATTCCCCAAGAAGATAGCTAGTATTTCCGAGAATCAGTGTCTGTACATGTACAAGATAATTAATAAAATAATGCTTGCACAAGATATACCATATACCAAAGAATAACATCTCATGATGAGATCTGGATATACCAATCCGTGTAACCATAGTACCAAGAGAACATGGATATCTACACTAGATACAATGAACATAGAGGATATCATAAATGAGAAACTATCAGAGAATGTACTCGCCTGAAGTCCAAAGAATAGTCTCACAGATGTTTGATACAGTGCCTCAAAGACCTAGATATGGAATACAACATCAATACAAGGTTCCGGAAAGAAAATAAGTTAAACTAGTCAACTTCTAGGTCAACAAGTCAAATCTAACTCAAAAGTCAAACTAGGTCAAATCTAAGTCAACTATGGTCAACTATAGTCAAACTATGGTCAACTATGGTCAAACTATGGTCACCTACCTATTGCTAGGTTGCATAAGTCTAACACAAAAATATTGGGTTCAAATACTAAAGTCTAGGTCATAAAAGCTATATCTTCGGATACTAGGATACCGTATCTCTGGATATGTAAATCAATAGGTAAATCATCACATACACATATCAAACAAGCATTAATTATATAAAATCCTAATTACAAACATCAAAGGGATATCTTGGTTTTGAACCAACTTGGTATCACAACACTAAACCATAATCTAGATACCCAAACCCAATACTTTGGGTATTCCCAAATACCTTGACACTTACCTTGGTATCTCAAGGTAATATCCAATACCTTACTTATACTAACTATCCGTAAATATATATACTAACAATTAAATATTATACATATAGTA
The DNA here is from genome assembly GCA_036927795.1 of Iris macrosiphon. Classification (NCBI taxonomy): domain Eukaryota; kingdom Viridiplantae; phylum Streptophyta; class Magnoliopsida; order Asparagales; family Iridaceae; genus Iris; species Iris macrosiphon. The sequence goes on from JAYESA010000002.1 coordinate 97,254,180, forward strand.
TACTAAAACACCATTAGAAAGTTAGGAACATATATACGTATATATATTAATTACCATATATATATATATATATATATATATACACTATAATTATATATATAATGATAACCGCAGAAGCGTCGCTAAAGAGCTGCTGCTGCTATCGTAATTGCTGCTGTTGCTGGCGGGAACTGCTGCTACTACAACAGTTTTTCTGCTGCCGACGATGTAGGTGCTGATACTGCTGCTTTTCTGTGACAGTTTTCTGCTGCTGTCGCTAAACTGCTGTCGCTGCTACTGTATGCTATTGCTGCTACTGCTGTTTTGGCGACGCTGCTGTTGCTATAGAAGCTATTGCTGCTGTATGCTATTGCTGCTGCTGCTGTTTTGACGACGTTGCTGTCGCTATAGCCCCCTATTTCCCTCTCTTATATATATAACTTAATATATATAATATATAACATCTAATATGAATAGATACTAATATATATATATAACTACAATATATATAACTATGACTATATAAAATACATACATACACCTCTACCACCTATATATATACATAATAAATCCATATAACATAGCATATGTATATATATAGTAACATATGTATAACAACACACATACGAATACATAATATACAATATATAATATTATGTATACATATTATATAAGTATAAATATAACAACATATAATTATATTTATAATACATAACAACCACACATATATATACTACAATAGTGAGTAGATCTTACATATGTAGAATAATAACTACATAAATATACAGCACATATATATAATAGATACATAGATCTATGATATTTAATACATAAATATATATAACAACAATAAATATACATATAATTATATATCACAATAGCTAAGAATAAAAGGGAATTAGATCTAAAATTAAATTGCACAACACATGGATCGTATCACCCCGTATCCCACTAGATCTAGGATACGCTTTATACACGAGTCCACCACACATCCAAACGTACCCCGAAGGATACGAGCAAGTTTAATATATCATTTATGAACAATACGAAGAGTCACTCACAAATCTACGTGTCCGTTTCAAAATATGACATGCTCAAAGTCCTATGTCGGAGGAAAAACTCCCAAAGCAACATGTATCACCAAATTATTGGATTACGACCTACACGTACCCAATTGTGGATATGACACTAGCCCCAAACACACAAGCACATGCCAAAATGTCCTATAGGACTAATTGACACACACAACAATTGTCATTCTCGAAATTCTTCCAAAATTGACACAAAAGTACCATAACTTTCTCAATAGGCCTCCTATGAACACAAAACTAAATCCTATGGGTAGCCTATGCATATGGGTTAATTTTTCATTGTTAAATCTCAGATTTAGAACCTAAATTAAGGAAAAAAAAACTGAATTATACCTATTGAGAGATGGATTCTCAATGCAACTTCTAAATATAATAAAATTGGCCTCCAACTTGTAGATCCTTGCTCCTCTTTGTAGATCCTTGCTTTCTCCTTCTAGATCCTTTTTATACTAGTCTCCAATGATGGTTTATAAAGGAATTAGGATAAAATTTGGTAGAGAAATAAAGTAGGAATGAAGGAATTTGATTGAGGGAAATTCTAGATCTAGTTTCCAAATAAAAAGAGGATAGAGAAACCAATTCCCCCCTCTTTAATAGGTCGGCCCCCTTTCTCCTTCCTCAAGTTACTATGAAATGTCCAATACACCCCTTGGGGCCTCTCATGAAGAAATAATTAAGGAGAAAGCTTCTAGTCTAATGGTTTAATTAAATTAATCATCCTCCTAAACAATGCGCTTTTTAAATGGGCTAAAATCTAACAATTAATACATGTTGGTCCATGAGTTTAAACTAAACTAGTTAGGTTCACTAACACAAGTGTAAAATAAATAACTAACATCTAACAATAATTAATTAATACAACAAATAATTATTTATTATGCATAATATTTAATTAAATATAAAATTACGAAAATACCCTTTCCTAGAAAATATGGTAGTGACAAGTCTACCCTCCAAAAAATAATTTCGTCCTCGAAATTTTAAAATGAAAACTACCCCCAAAAAATAACATAACATAACAAAAGAACAGAACTAAAGAACAAAACTAACTATGAAAGAACATAACATAATTAGGAAAGAACATACCTCTAGGCACAAACAAATATGGATAACGCTCTCGCATTTCATCCTCTCTCTCCCAGGTAGACTCCCCCGGAGAGTGATGCCCCTATGTGACATGCACCAAAAGAATAGTCTGGTTCCTCAGCACCTTCTCTCTCTGATCCAGAATCTCAACTGGCTGCTCTAGATAGCTAAGAGTAGGGCCTACCTCTATCTCCGAGTGATCTATTACATGACTAGGATCTGCCACGTACCGTCTCAACTGTGACACGTGAAATACGTTGTGCACTCCCTCTAATGCAGGTGGCAAGTCTAGTCTATAAGCAACTGCACCGACCCTCTCTAGAATAGTGAAAGGTCCGATGAATCGCGGACTAAGCTTCCCGCTTCCATCGAAGCGAATCATGCCTCGTGTTGGAGAAATCCTCAAAAACACCAAACTACCCACCTAGAATAAAAAACCACCTTAAGAACTTAATCTATAACAAACAAATAATAACAAGCACGAAACAAAAATCTAAAACTTTACCTCGAACTCCAAAGGTCTTCGGTGGCTATCGGCCCAATGCCACTGTCTGTCCTGCGCCACATAAAGTTTGTCTCTGATCAACTTAACCTTCTCCATTGCATCTATAACCATCTCTGGCCCAAGCAAAACTCTCTCTCCAATATCGTCCCATAACAAGGGAGTACGACACCTCCGACCGTACAGAGCTTTAAAAGGTGACATCTCTATACTAGCCTGGTAGCTGTTGTTGTAAGCAAACTCTACCAAATGGAGATGGTCCTCCCAAGAACCCTAAAATCTAGTACACAAGTGCACAACATATCCTCGAAAGTCTGAATAGTCCTCTCTGATTGCTCATCTGTCTGGGGATGATATACAATACTGAACTTGAGCTGAGTGCCCAAACTCTCCTACAAACTCGTCCAGAAATGAGAAGTAAAATGACTATCTCGATCCGAGACTATGCTGACAGGAACTTCATTTATCCTAACGATCTGCCTCACATACATCTCTGCCAGCTTCTCCATAGACAAACCCACCTTAAAAGGCAAAAAGTGGGCCGACTTGGTCAACCTATCAACGATGACCCAAATCGCGTCTTTCCCTCCTGGAGATCGTATAAGTCCGGACACAAAATCTATAGTAATATGCTCTCACTTCCACTCTGGAATGGATAATGGCTGAAGTAAACCTCCTGGCCTCTGCCTCTCGGCTTTCACTTACTGGCACACTAAGCATCTGGATACAAACTGTGCCACTTCCCTCTTCATGCCATACCACCACACATTCTCTTGCATATTCTGATACATCCTGTTGGCACCTGGATGTATAGAATACTGAGAGCGATGCGCTTCCTACAATACCTCCTCACGTAGCTCTCCACTAGGTACACATAATCTAACTCCATGCCTCAAAGTTCCATCCTCAGCAATGATGAAATTATCCTCCAATCCTGCTCTCACCTGAGCTCTGATGCTCCTCAGAGATACATCCTCATACTGTGCTGACTTGATCATGTCCATCAAATCTGAATGTATCTGCAATCTCCACATCTGTATAGCACAACCAGGAACTATCACCTCGATGCCCAAGCTCTCCAAGTCCTCCAACAAATATCGATCCTGCGTCAAGAATATAGCTATCGGATACCTACTCAAAGCATCGGCAACTACATTAGCTTTTCCAGGATGATATTGCAAAGATATATCAAAATCCTTCATCAGTTCCAACTACCGACTCTGCCTCATGTTCAACTCCTTTTGCGTAAAAATATAATTCAAGCTTTTGTGGTCTGTGAAGATCTCTACACGCTCTTCGTAGAAATAATATTTTCACAACTTCAGGGCCAAGATGACTGTTGCCAACTAGAAATTATGAGTAGGATAGTTCTTTTCATGAGGATGAAATTGTCTGGATGCATAGGCAATCACTTTCCTATTCTACGAAAGAATACAGCCCAAACCTTTTCCCGATGCATCAATATAAACAGTGAAACCTCCAGACCCTGATGGTAACGTCAAAATAGGAGCAGACGTCAACCTCTTCTTCAATTCCTAAAAAGCAACCTGGCAATCCTCCATCCAAAGAAACTCTACATCCTTCCTGGTGAGTCTGGTCATCGGCTCGTCAATCCTCAAAAATCTTGCACAAACTTTCTGTAGTAGTCTGCAAATCCCAAGAAACTCCTGATCTCTGCTACCGAACTCGGGGTCTTCCAAGATTCTACTTTTGCGATCTTCTTCAGATCTACTGAAATACCATCACCAGTCACAACATGCCCCAAGAACACCACCTTGTCCAAGAAAAACTCACACTTGGACAACTTCCCATACAGCTTCTCCTTCCTCAGCACATCCAACACAATCCGTAATTGCTCCTCATGCTCCTCCGGTGTCTTCGAGTAAATGAGTATGTTGTCGATGAACACCACCACGAACTTGTTAAGTTACTGATGGAATACCTCATTTTTCAAGTTTATAGATACTGTCGGTGCATTAGTTAAACCAAACGACATCACCATAAACTCGTACTGACCATACCAAGTTCTAAAAGTAGTCTTCGATATGTCCACCGGCTTTACCTTCACCTGATGGTAACCTGATCTCAAATCTATCTTAGAAAATACCTTGGCACCACTCAACTGATCGAACAGATCATCAATCCATGGCAAAGGGTACTTAGTCTTGATAGTCAGATTATTCAATGCCCTGTAATCAATGAACATGCACACCGATCCATCATTCTTCGGTACAAACAATATCGGGGCTCCCCACGATGAAGAACTCGATCTGATAAACCCCTTATCCTATAATTTATCCACCTGCTTCTTTAGCTCGACCATCTCGTTGTTGTTTACTCTATAGACATATTACGAAATTGGTTCTACACCACCAAGTCTATAGAGAATTCAATATCTCGATCTGGCGGCAATCCTGACAATTTTTCAGGAAACACATCCAAGAACTCTACTATCAACGGACGCGGCAACACCTTGTCTTCTTCCATAGCTCCATAAATAATACCTTCTTCTTGCTCTGCAGCTCCTGTAAACCTCCTCACCCAAAAAATTGGCATTTTTTGTGTATTTTGTATTTCTTGTAATTATTTTAGTATATTTTTTGAAATAAATAAAACCCAATAATTTAATTAGGATACTTTACCGTGGTGTGGACATTAATAATATAGGATTGCCCCAAAATCTGTATTCCCTTCGTAGGAAGTAGAATACACAGGAGATACTACCTGTAGGATCTTTTCGTGGCACAAAAATTCAACCCCTTGGCATTAGTAAGACATTAGTGTAATGACCATAGATTCTGTGTTAAATATTTATATATTATATATATTGTAGTTATTTTCTAATTCCAACTTTCCTATAATTAGTAACCCATAATTCTCCACGCAAATTTAGACATTTTCCCTTTTTATAGATTTGCATAATATTTTCTATTACCTGTTTTGTGGATAACCATTTAATTAATTATTTAGTTAATTAGATAATATAATTATTTGATTTATTATAACTAGATAAATACCTAATTATTAATTACAAAATATTACATAAAATATTTTGAGTGTAGTAATTTGTTAGAACTTTACAAAGTAATTTTCTAGAATGTATTTGGTGTGCAAATATTATTTTTGGATTTTTCCTTATTTATATAATTAAATATATGTTAATAGCAATATTAATAGTAATAGTAATAGTAATAGTAATAGTAATAGTAATAGTAATAATAATAATAATAATAATAATAATAATAATAATAAAAATAATAAAATAATAGAAAAGGGGAAAACAGAGAAAATAGAAATAAAAGAAATAAAAAGAAAAAGAAAAGAAAAGAAAAAGGAAATAAAAGAAAAGAAATAAAAAGAAAAATAAAAATAAAATACTAATTGATAAACCCTAATACTAAACCCCCTACCCAAATCCTAAAACTAAACCCTCCCCCCTTTTCAGCAAACCGCAGCCCTCATTCCCAATATCTCTCTCTCGACCTCTCTCTCTACCTATATATATACATACTACATATACAATAACTAAAAACAATCTCAAACCCTAACCCTAACCCTACCCCAGCCCCGCGCCCCGACGACCGACCGCCGACCTCCGGCCGATCTCGACGCAGCCGACCCCGCGCCGCCGTCGCTGCCGTCCTTGTATGCGTACGCACACGCTTGTGCACAGCAGCATCCCATCTTCAAGGTAACATATCTCTCTCATCTTTTATCCTTTTCTCGAGCAGTTTGTCCGTGTAGATCCACAGCCTAACCCTCTAGGATTTTTATTCAAGCGGGCCGAGTTTTCGTGTCCCGGATTGGTAGAAAAATAGAACAAAAAATGGCCGAAAAACTGACCAAAATAGCCAAAAAACTTTAACCCAAACCCCCATGTTCACACCCAATTTGCCATCAACCTGTTTAATATTTTCAAAATATAATTAAAGGATTTTCTTCTCAATATAATCGAGAATTTTTCTGTTCTTTTAGTTTTTATTAATTCGTTCTATGTGTTAAATTATTCGACCTCCAAAATGACCAAAAACTTGATAATTTAAAACTAAAATTTTATGATATAGAGTACGCCCGGCTAGACAGGACCATCTTGTGGTGTACTAATTGTACAGAAAGGCGCGTATGGTATAGCCTAACATGTGGGCTTTCATGGAAGCTGATTCGGAAGTGTGTGCGCATCGGAATCAACCCGTATCCGTAAAAAGTTTCCTTATCGCGAATTTTACAAACTACCACACACTTTTGTGTACGCTCGTTGGAATATGACAAAACTAGCGCCATTGGATTCATGGTATCACGCTGGTCCTGTGCCCCAAGTTTCATGCAATTCTGAGACAGTTGACCAAGCCGCCTATTCTTGGGCCCCACGATTGACTTTAAGGGCGAATTTGTGATCGGCTCACCGGAATCCAAAATTAGACATACCGTTGAGTTCGTATTGACGTTTAGAATTTTTTTGACCTATAATTTATCCTATTTAGAGACCTTTATCTCTGGTACATATTTTGATGCAACGTGGCCCACACGTGGACCCCGCTTTGACCAGAAATTACCGTTTTTCCTCTGTGTCCAAATTAGACGAAAGGATAGGATTTTCTGACTATCTCGCTTATTCTGGAGACGTTGGTGATATTTATTTCAGCATCCGGAGATATTCATTCTGAGACCATAGTTTCTGATCCCTTGTACTTGACATCTGGATACTTACACTATGCAGCTTTCTTGTCAGGCAAGTATACCTTACCATTGTACTATGATTTACATTCCATATGGTGCATGCATTTTATTTCTATTATTTAGTTTATATATTTTAACTGTTATATAAACTGTGCGTCCAAGAATAACCTGAGTGCAACAACGGTAGCGTCGAATTTTATCTTTATTATATATTATGCATGTTGACCTAATTTTATGAGACCACCACATTATCATGAGGCATTCTTATATTTCATTGACCATGATACATTTCTTACAACGGGTTGTGAGTAGCATGTAGGACACGGACTTGCATATTCGGTTGGCCACATATACGTGTAGGACGTACGACGGATAGGGTATAACTGCTAATAGGGATGCATGTTAGAAGACTTAGCAATTATTAGTAGTCCAGGAACATAGACTATTGTAGTACGGTGGTCCAATCCTTGTCCTTGTTTGGTTGTAGGGTTAGAATATTGTTCTAACGATAGGCTATGAACCAAAGTTATGACGCCGATACTTGCACTCCGTCTCGACGTAGTAGCTAAGACGTGTTGTGGATACAACATGCAAAGAGCATGGGGGTGGGGATGACAACTAGTAGGCGTATGGGATACACAAATTATAATTTGAAGTATCCAGAGAAGCCACGGATCCAATGACTTACTTTATTCACATTCTACGTTCAAGGAAACGATATGGACATTATACTATTAAGATTCCACATTCTACGGAGCGATATGGACGTTGTACTATTCAAATTCCACGTTCTATGAAGCGATATGGACGTTGTACTATTCAGATTCCACGTTCTACAGAGCGATATGGATGTTATACTATATAGATTCTACGTTCTCCGGAATGATGGACGTTATATGTATATATGCCATGCTCTTCGGAGTACAGACGTTATGTCTACACCTACCCATACGTACCAAGGTTGTCCTTAAATTGTATTTCGCTTAGCTAGTTAGTTCACCCTTGAGTTTTCACAGTATTTACTTTATGGCATGCTTCTATGTATCTTGTTACGTCCCTCTAAGGACCTGGTCCCTTTTCAGGTGTAGACGATCATGATTATTCGCAGGAGCACAGATCAGGACTTGCTACTTATCTTCCTTTCGAGGAGGCCTTCTCTTCGAGCCTCATTGATCATTAGATATACTTATTTTGTTTCTCTTATACTTTAGTTTGGTAGTGGATTTGTCTCCATCCAACTACTTATCCTTATCAAGCATCTTATACTTGATTTAGTTATATAGATGATTGGTTATTCATTTATATTTGATTTTGTAGATAAGATTTAGTTATGCCCTATGACTTGTGATAATTATATACCACTTGTAAATTATTAATACCGCGTATGTATGTATTATGGTTTCTATATATTGGAGTTGCCATATACATACGGCTAGCATGCTTACGTATTCCTAGTCATACGTATATTGGGACTGGGGCATGACTTGTTTTTAGTGGTGGCCCATGAAGGTCGAGTTAGCCGTTTCGGTTACGTAACTGTACCGAGCGGGCCTGCACCTAGGACTAGAGTTTTAGGTCTCATCCACATTTGACTATGACTCACCATCCTTCCAGTCCGTTCTATTTAAATAATTATATCATACTTGATTCATGTACTTCCCTAATAGTTTCTTGAGTATAGCCTTCTGTTAGAATATAGGAATCCTTGTTGTTAGGATGATAATTAGGGTAATATTTTTACTAAGAATACAACTAGAATATTGTCACATCACCAAGTTTAGAATACCTAATGAAACCTAGCATCCCTTACTTGTAGATTAATTGACCATTATCCCTTGATACATTTAGGAATGACTTGAGAGTAGTATAGACACTACTAGGGTTAGCTAGAAATTTGACCATATTGTTTGACCCTAGTATTGAGGAACCAATAGAAATCCACGGTTGAATATTAGGACTAAACCTAACTTTCATAGTGAGATAGTATTAGAAAACTATAAATTAGCTTTTTGTCTTGATATTAATAAAATAGTACCTTAGGAAGCCAAGAGGAATGAATAAGAACATTTCTCTTGATCATGCCTTGAACACAGAGACTAGCATACCACCTTTTTCCTTAGGAAACCATGATATTATTAAGAGTCTCTCATTTTTTTTAATTTCATATCTTGTTCCTCCGAAACCTTAACGCTCGCAAATTGTGCGATGACTAAAATTTTCTTTCATCTTTCAATTCGTGCTACCTAACCATTCTGATTGTAGGCCAAGTGATTCCTTTTATGTTATGATATATAGTTTGCTAGGATTATGGTTGTTAATCTTGAATTTTAAAATTCTGTGCTTAGTAGTTAGAACTCGATAGTTGAGTTATTCATTAAGATTGTGATTTTATTATTATCCTTTAGTTTCAAATCAAGTAATATGTTTCACATATCTCCATATAGGTTATATCCTCTTTCACTTGATAGCAAGTAACTTCTCCATTCTTAATATTAACAATTTTATTCTATAAGCACTATGATTAAAGACTTAAGATGACCATTACCTATATAATGTAATATGATACCCTAATAAGTACCAAGATCTTTTTCTCGTGTACCCCAGCAAGAGTTTCTACTTTATCCCCAGAAGGAAATTACTGTATTAGTTAATTCTTTTAAGTTGGATAATATGCCTCACAACCTAGTTTCACATAGTACTCTTGACCAATTAATGAAGTATAATTGAATGACATAAACTATATGCTAGCATAAGACAATAATGTTTATCCAAATAATAGAACTTAGATGTCCATACCCCATTTGGTCGACTAGAGACCTAGACAAGGAGTTAGAATGACAACTGTTGAGGTACAACATCAGACGAGTCTTATCTTCTTGATGAACTTGAATTATTTTGTACATTCTCTCATCATAATCTCAGGTACTTATATTTTCTGGACTACCTCGACTTATGCTGCTATTATAGCCTAGTTTTGCAAGCTTATTCTTTTACCAAGCTTGTTCATGATATATGTATTATTAGGTGCACACACTAATAGAATTGTCTATTTAGAATCAGTGTATTATGGTCTGATCAACCTTAGTACGATTGGTTCGCTCTTCGCATAACTATTTTACGTGGATTGAGATATAGTTGACTCAACTCGTTACATAAACATATTTGCCCTCTAGACATATCAGATCATATCGTATTAGGTACATAGCTATTCTGATATGAGCATGCGAATAGGAATTTACCAAAAATTAGATTTTAATCCACAACTGCCTTGGCAACTCCCTTTTGAATTCTTTAATCGCTTTCAATCACGTACTTGTATTCTATCACCTCCTCCTTGAATTCTTTATTATTGTTCTCTGTCGTCCACTATTTCAGAAAGACGAATGCTCATGCTTGGTATAAGTTTAATATACGGAGAGTACTAGATATATTCCATAGGCCAATTATATTACTTGGTGACTATATTTTGTAATTAAGGGCACATCACATGTGATATATTTGGTGTTAAAATTTTTGAGGATTGAATAACATGATTAAATAATTTAAGAAAGTTTTTCTTAAATGTATAGCCTTATGTGATAGATGGGTAAATTTTAAGTTGGGTATAAGTTGCATTATCAACTTGAGGTAATTTTTTTTTTGATTATGATCAAGTAAGATTAGATTGAGAGATACAAGTCTTTTTAATTTTAAATTTTTTTTAGAATGTTTAAGATGATGAGGATTTAATAAATTTTAAAATCTTGGTATTGCGGACCAAATATTTATACTTTGAGCACATAATTTAAATTTTGAATATTAAAGGTTGAATCATCGATTTAAATTTTGAGGATAAATATAGAATTCTATACTTGAACAATTGGTGACTTAGATTTAAAATTTTATAATTTGATGATTTGAATTAAAAGTTAAAATTTTGATTGTTGCATCATCTATTTGAATTATTGAGGATGAAAATTGAATTTAAAATTTGAAGAGTACAAAATTCATAAGTTAAAAATAGGAATAAGATTTGATTAGAATTGTTTATTATTTAAAACCTAGAGGAGATTATGATAGTTGAAAATCATGATGTAAAATTTGATATGGGTTATTTAAATCTTGAAGATGTTATATGGATTTGACTTAAATTTGGATGTTGATAATTTGAAAATCGAGAAGAGATTACGATAGGTCAAATTTGATTTGAATAGTGGTTAATTTTGAAGTGATTGCGATAGATTTGAATAGTTTTGTTATTTAAATTTTTAGAAGAGATTGCGATAGACTTGCCTTATATACAAATGTGAAGGATTTAGCAAATTATGTCTTATTTTTAATTTCGAGGACAAAATTCTTTCAAGTTGGATAGATTGTAAACCCCCTCACCTAAAAAATAGATATTTTGTGTATATTTTGTATTTCTTATAATTATTTTAGATTATTTTTTGAAATAATTAAAACCCAATAATTTAATTAGGACACTTTACCGTGGTTTGGACATTAATAATATACGATGGCCCCAAAATCTGTATCGCCCTTCGTAGAAAGCAGCCTACACAGGAGACACTACCTGTAGGATCTTTTCGTGACACAGAAATTTGACCCCTTGGCATTAGTAAGACATTAGTGTAACGACCATAGATTCTATGTTAAATATTTAGATATTATATATATAATTTAATTGTGGTTATTTTCTAATCCCAACTTTCCTACAATTAGTAACCCATAATTCCCCACGCAAATTTAGACATTTTCCCTTGTTGTAGATTTGCATAATATATTTTATTACCTGTTTTGTGGATAACCATTTAATTAATTAATTAGTTAATTAGATAATATAATTATTTGATTTATTATAAATAGATAAATACCCAATTATTAATTAAAAAATATTACATAAAATATTTTGAGTGTGGTATTTTGTTAGAACTTTACAAAGTAATTTTCTAGAATTTATTTGGTGTCCTAATATTATTTTTGGATTTTTTCTCATTTAAATATTTGAATATATGTTAATAGTAATAGTAATAATTATAATAATTATAATAATAATAATAATAATAATAATAATAATAATAATAATAAAATAATAAAAAAGGGAAATAAAAAGAAAAAGAAAAAAAGAAAAAAAAGAAAAAGGAAATAAAAGAAAAGAAATAAAAACAAAAACAAAAACAAAATACTAATAAATAAATCCTAATACTAAACCCCCTACCCTAATCCTAATACTAACCCCCCCTTTTAGCAACCCGCAGCCCCCTTTCCCAGTATCTCTCTCTCGACCTCTCTCTACCTATATATATATACATACTACATATACAATAACTAAAAGCAATCTCAAACCCTAACCCTAACCCAGCCATGCTCCCTGACGATCGACCGTCGACCTCCGGCCGACCTCGATGCCGCCGACCCCGCGCCGCCACCGTCCGAGTGTGCGTGCGCGCGCATGTGCCCAGCAGCGTCCCATTTTCAAGGTAACATATTTCTCTCATCTCTCGTCCTTTTCTCGAGCGGTTTGTCCCTGTACGTTCACAACCTAACCCTCTAGGATTTTCATTCAAGCGGGACAAGTTTTCGTGTCCCGGATTGGTCAAAAAATTGACCAAAAAATGGCCGAAAAATTGACCAAAACAGCCCAAAAACTTCAACCCAAACCCTCATGTTCACACTCAATTTGCCATCAACCTGTTTAATATTTTCAAAATGTAATTGAAGGATTTTCTTCTCAATATAACCAAAATTTTTTTTTTCTTTTAGTTTTTATTAATTCGTTCTATGTGTTAAATTATTCGACCTCCAAAATGACCAAAAACTTGATAATTTAAAACTAAAATTTTGTGATACGGAGTGCACCCCGCCAGAAGGGACCACCTCATCGTATACCAATTGCACCAAAAGGCGCGTATGGTATAGCCTGACATGTGGGCTTTTGCGAAAGCTAATTCGAACGTGTGTGCGTGTCAAAATCAACCCGTATCCGTAAAAAGTCCCCGTATCGTGACTTTTGCAAACTACCACCCCATTTTGTGTACGCCCGTCAGAATGCGACGAAACCTGTGCCATTGGATTCGTGGTATCATGCTGGTGCTGTGACCCAAGTTTCACGTAATTCTGAGATAGTTGACCAAGCCGCGTATTCGCGGGCCCTATGGTTGACTTTAAGGGGGAATTTGTGATCGGCTCACCGGAATAAAAAATTGGACATACAGTTGAGTTCGTATGGACGTTTAGATTTTGTTTGACCTATTATTTGTCTCATTTAGTGACCATTACCTCTGGCACGTATTTTGGTGCAAAGTGGCCCACAGGTGGACCCCACTTTGACCCAAAATTATCGTTTTGCCTCTATGTCCAAATTGGACGAAAGGGTAGGCTTTTCTGACTATCTCACTTATTCTGGAGACATTGGTGACATTTATTTCAGTATCCGGAGATGTTCATTCGGAGGCCATAGTTTTTTATCCCTGGTGCTTGATATTTGGATGCTTACACTACGCAGCTTTCTTGTCAGGCAAGTATACCTTACCATTGTAATGTGATTTACATTCCATATGGTGTATGCATTTATTTCTGTTATTTAGTTCATATATTTTAACTGTTATATAAACTTCACGTACAAGAATAACCTAAGTGCAACAACGATAGCGTCGTATTTTATCTTTATTATATATTATGCATGTTGACCTAGTTTTATGAGACCGCCACATTATCATGATGCATTCTTATATTTTATTGACCATGACACATTTCTTACATGGGTTGTAAGTCTCATGTAGGATACGGACTTGCATATTCGGTTGGCCACCTGTATGTATAGGACGTACGACGTATAGGGTATAAATGCTAATTGGGATGCATGTTAGAAGACTTAGCAGTTATTAGTCGTCCAGGAACAAAGACTAATGTAGTACGGTGGTCCAATCCTTGTCCTTGTTTGGTTGTAGGGTTGGGCTATTGTTCTAACGATAGGCTATGAACCAAAGTTACGACGCCGATACTTGCACTCCGTCTCGGCGTAGTAGCTAAGACATGTTATGGATACAACATGCAAAGATCATGGGGTGGGGAGGACAACTAGTTGGCGTATGGGATACACACATTGGACTCCATTGTATCCAGAGGAGCCACCGATCCAATAACTTCCTTTATTCAGATTCCATGTTCGACGGAACGATATGGACGTTATATTATTCAGATTCCACGTTCTACGGAGCGATATAGACGTTATACTATTCAGATTCCACGTTCTACGAAGTGATATAGACGTTATATTATTCAGATTCTATATTTTATGGAGTAATATGGACGTTATACTATACAAATTCCACATTCTCCGGAACGATGGACGTTACATATATAGATGTCATGCTCTTCGGAGTATGGACGTTATACCTACACCTATCCATACGTACCAAGGTTGTCCTCAAATTGTATTTCACTCAGCTGGTTAGTTCACCCTCGAGTTTTCACAATATTTACTTGATGGCATGCTTCTATGTATCTTATTATGTCCCTCTGAGGACCTGGTCCCTTTCCAGGTGTAGACGATCATGATTATTCGTAGGAGCACAGATCAGGACTTGCTACTTATCTCCCTTTCGAGGAGGCCTTCTCTTCGAGCCTCATTGATCATTAGATGTACTTATTTTGTTTCTCTTATACTCTAGTTTGGTAGTAGATTTGTCTCCACCCAACTACTTGTTATTATTAAGCATCTTATACTTGATTTAGTTATATAGTTGATTGTTTATTTATTTATATTTGATTCTGTGGATGAGATTTAGTTATGCCCTATGACTTATGATAATTATATACCACTTGTGAATTATTGTTCATAATATAGTGTACGTATGTGTTATAGTTTTCATATATTAGAGTTGCCATATACATACGATTGGCATGCTTATGTATTCCTAGTCTTACGTATATTGGGACTGGGGCGTGACAGCTTCTCTAGCAAACTCGAGCTCTGGCTCTCCCGACGGACTAAACAAAACTCTACCTCCTCTACAATCTATACTAGCACGGTGCCTACTCAACCAATCCATCCTGAGTATAATATCGTAGCTCGAAAGTAGCATTACAAGTAGCCACGCACTCAACTCCCAACCTTCCAGAGTAACTCTTCGATCCTTGCAAATATCATTAACCAGGATAATGCCTCCCCCGGTCATGATCTTGCAAGTCCTAAGCAAAGACTCAGTTACCAAACCATGCTTTAGAGGAAAAAAACTGATACAAAACTATGGGAAGCACCACTATCAAACAAAGCTAAAGCTGGAATGAAATCAAGAAGAATAGAACTTGCGATGACATCTCCGGTGGGTTCGTCCTCCTCAACAGTCATAGCAAATGCTCGTCCCTGACGTGCTGATGCTGGACATAACGCTGCTGCTGTGTCAGAAGCGGTCCCATCGGTTGTACTGCAGGTGGTTTTGTTTGTGCCCTCGGAGCTGAAGCTGCTCCCAGAACTACACGACGAGGACACTCTCTCTACTGATGCCCTTCAGTACCACAATACAAACAAACTCCTAGCCTCCTCCTGCAAACTTCCTAGATATGGCTGCGCTTCTTGTAGTAGTAGCAGGAAGCTTGCTGTAACTGTCTCTACTGCTGTGGTACCTGGTGAAAAGGCGTCCTAGCTGGAGTCTGGTGCTGCTGTGGCTGCTGGAAAGGTCTGGACTGGAAATAAGAACGTTTGGCAGATACTGCACTGCTGTTGGACCCCAGAAAAAATTCACGGTCTCTCATGGGCTTCAAAACCAACTCCCGCTCCACTTTGCGTGGCTCCACAAGTATCTTCGAATATTTCTTATAAAAAGAATCACTTCCCAGTTTATACCCTCACGGAAACGAATAGCCCGAACCTCCGGCTCTATCACCAAATACTTTACAAATTGGCTCAACCTGCCGAACTTCGCAACATACTCCTCCACAGACATGCTCCCCTAAATGAGACTCTCGAACTGTCTCCCCAAGTCTAGGCTGTCTGCTCAAGCATAAAACTTCTTCTTGAAGAGGTCCTTAAATACCTCCCAAGACTGTCCTGTGTCAACTAGAATTGGCTCATTCCTGAACCAAGTACGAACGACATCGAACAGTTAATGTCCTGCCGCCTCAACCTTTAGATCCTCAGAAAGATGGGACACCCCCATAATACGCTCAATGTCCTCGAGCCAATTATCAGCATAGACGATGCTCTCCGTCCCATTGAAGACCCTAGGCTCCAGCTTCTTGAAGTCCTGAATGTTGCCTGGCCAAAGCTGAGCAACCTGAGGAACAACCTACTGCTGGACTGAAACTCGTCTCTCGACTACGGCACGAGCAAGCTGATGAGCACTCTCGATGCCCTGCCGTAGAACGTCGGTCTGCCTCTGATGTGCCTCAGACTGAGCACTCTGTGCCTCGAGCATCTCATAAAACAGTATAAACATCTGTGTCGCCTCTGCTGGTATGGGAGGTGGAGGTGGAAGCCCCTCAGATACAACTGGCACAGTCCTCTGAGTAGGTGGTGGACCTCCAAAATTAGCTGACACTCCAATCACCGGAGAATTGACTGGTGCAGGCCCTCAGGATGTCGCAGACCTCTCAGAAACTGCTCTTTGAGGCGGCATCCTGAGATAAAGCGAAAGAAAGAATCGATATGGCACATGATGTAAGACACTCAAGGAAAGATAGTTTAAGAGATCAAGTATCAATATCAAGGAAGAAAAGTTGAATCAAAAGAATTTTCCTATATGTGATTGAGTATTCTCAGCCTATAGCCTATATCCTATATCATATTGTAGGCTCGTAGTAGTACAACTAATTCGTCGTACTACCACGACATCGCATAACTTGCGAAGCTTGACCTGCATGGGCCACCACTAAAAACGTGTTCGACCCGCGCCCAATATAAGGATGCAAGTCAGAAACAACGCCCAGCCTACGCCGCAGATTTGGCGGTAGAACGTTGTCTGGGTAATCTATCTAGCAATATAATGAACCACCAATAATGACAATATACTCAATCACAGATCTAAGATAGAAATGAGCACGAATAAGATAAATTTTTTTAAATAGTCACATACAACTCATGAGTCCAAAATAATACATCAATGAGTCTGAAAGAATGCTAACAAAAAAATTGGAGACAAATCCAGTACAAGAAATACTAAAAAGGTATTAATCCCGGGTCATCTGTCTCAGTCAATATAAGTCGCTCATGAGCCAAGGTCTCTGACTCTAAGCCCACAATATCCTGAGGTCCATAATCTGTAGGGTACCACTCCTCAGTGTCATCCGGGAAAAATATCCGGTCAAGAAACGAGCAGAGTACATCTCTAATAACAGTTCTAATCAATGATAAAAACTATGTA
Organism: Iris macrosiphon; assembly: GCA_036927795.1. Classification (NCBI taxonomy): domain Eukaryota; kingdom Viridiplantae; phylum Streptophyta; class Magnoliopsida; order Asparagales; family Iridaceae; genus Iris; species Iris macrosiphon. Next base: position 97,271,858 of record JAYESA010000002.1, read on the forward strand.
ACAGTAAATAGATGTGAATATACAAGATGCACAATAGATACGAGAGATATACAATAAGAAAATACTGGAATGAATACAATAATGAACAATATGACAATGAACAAGAATACTAATGACTAAGTGTGTGAGTACTAGCTTTAACAAGTGATCGGCTTGAGAACATGATATAATATATATGGCCTGGCTAATCATACGCACGGTGTATGATTAACACTATTCAATGAACAATACTTGATACAATGAGGGTATAATGACATATCTACACTAAAGTACTCTCCGCCCTCGACTGGTATAATAGATCCAACCACAGTACGCTATGGCACGAGATTCCCCAAGAAGATAGCTAGTCTTCGTGAGAATCAGTGTCTGTGCATGTACAAGATAATTAATGAAACAATGCTTGCACAAGATACACCTTATACCAAGGAATAACATCTCATGACGAGATCTGGATATACCAATCCTTGTAACCATCGTATCAAAAGAACATGGATATCTACCCTAGATATAATGAACATAGAGGATATTATAAATGAGAAACTATCAGAGAATGTACTGGCTTGAAGTCCAAAGAATAGTCTCACTGATGTCTGATAGGGTGCCTCGAAGACCTAGATATGGAATACAACATCAATACAAGGTTTCGGAAAGAAAATTAGTTAAACTAGTCAATTTCTAGGTCAACACATCAAATCTAAGTCAAAAGTCAAACAACGTCAACTCTAAGTCAACTATGGTCAACTGTAGTCAAACTATGGTCAACTATGGTCAAACTATGGTCAACTACCTATTGCTAGGTTGCATAAGTCTAACACAAAAATATTGGGTTCAAATACTAAAGTTTAGGTCATAAAAGCTAAATCTTAGGATACTAGGATACCGTATCTCTGGATACGTAAATCAATAGGTAAATCATCACATACACATTTCAAACAAGCATTAATTATATAAAATTCTAATTAAAAACATCAAATGGATATCTTGGTTTTGAACCAACTTGGTATCACAACACTAAACCATAATCTAGATACCTAAACCCAATACCTTGTGTATTCCCAAATACCTTAATACTTACCTTGGTATCTCAAGGTAATATCCAATACCGTACTTTTACTAACTACCTGTAAATATATATACTAACAACTAAATATTATACATATAGTATACTAAAACACCATTAGAAAATTAGGAACATATATACGTATATATATTAATTACCATATATATATACACTATAATTATATATATAATGATAACCGCAGAAGCTTCGCTAAAGAGCTGCTGTTGTCGTCGTAATTGCTGCTGTTGCTGGCGAAAAATGCTGCTACTACGACGGTTTTTCTGCTGCCGTCGCTGTAGGTGCTGATACTGCTGCTTTTCTGCGACAGTTTCCTACTGCTATCGCTAAACTGTTGTCGCTATTGCTGTATGTTATTGCTGCTGCTGCTGTTTTGGCGACGCCGTTGTCGCTATAGCAGTTGTTGCTGTTGTATGCTATTGCTGCTGCTGCTGTTTTGGCGACGTTGCTGTCGCTATAGCCCCATGTTTCCTCTCTTATATATATAACTTAATATATATATAATATATAATATCTAATATAAATAGAAACTAATATATATATATAACTATGACTATATAAAATACATACACCACTACCATATATATATGTACATAATAAATACATATAACATAGCATACATATATATATAGTAACATATGTATAACAACACACATACATATACACAATATATAACATACAATAATATGTATACATATCATATAACTATAAATATAACAATATATAATTATATTCATAATACATAACAACCACACATATATATACTACAATAGTTAGTAGATCTTACATATGTAGAATAACAACTACATAAATATACAACACATATATATAATAGATACATAGATCTATGATATTTAATACATATATATATATATATATATATATATATATATATATATATATATATATATATATATATAACAATAATATATATACATATAATTACATATCATAATAGCTAAGAACAAAAGAAAATTAGATCTAAAATTAAATTGCATAACACATGGATCGTATCACCTTGTATCCCACTAGATCTAGGATACGCTTGCGACACGAGTCAACCACACATCCAAACATACCCCGAAGGATACGCACAAGTCTAATATATCATTTATGAACAATACGAAGAGTCAAATACAAATTTACATGTACGTGTCAAAATGTGACAGGCTCAAAGTCTCGTGTCGGAGGGAAAACCCCCAAATCAACACGTATCACCAAATTATTGTGATACGACCAACATATACCCAATTGTGGACACGACACTAGCCCCAAACACACAAGCACATGCCAAAATGATCTATAGGACCAATTGACACACACAACAATTGTCAATCTCGAAATTCTCCTAAAATTGACACAAAAAGTACCATAACTTTCTCAATAGGCCTCCTATGAACACAAAACCAAATCCTATGGGTAGCCTATGCATATGGGTTAATTTTTCATGGTTAAATATCAAATTTAGAACCTAAATTAAGAGAAAAAACTGAATTGTACCTATTGGGAGATGGATTCCTAATGCAACCACCAAATATGATGAAATTGGCCTCCAACTTGTAGATCCTTGCTCCCCTTTGTAGATCCTTGCTTCCTCCTTCTAGATCCTTGCTCCACTAGTTTCCAATGATAATTAGGGAAGAAATTGGGATAAAATTTGGTCGAAAAATAAAGTGGGAATGAAAAAATTTGGTTGAGGAAAATTGTAGATCTAGTTTTCAAATAAAAAGAGGAGAGAGAAACTAATTCTCCTCTCTTTAATAGGTCGGCCCCATTTTTCCTTCCTCAAGTCACTATAAAATGTCCAATATACCCCTAGGGGCCTCTCATGAAGAAATAATTAAGGAGGGAAGCATCTAGTCTAATGGTTTAATTAAATTAATCCTCCTCCTAAATAATGGGCTTTCTAAATGGGCTAAAATCTAATAATTAATACATGTTGGTCCATGCGTTTAAACTAAACTCATTAGGTCCACTAACACAGGTCCAAAATAAGTAACAAACATCAAATAATAATTAATTAATACAACAAATAATTATTTATTATGCATAATATTTAATTAAATATAAAATTACTAAAATACCCTTTCCTAGAAAATGTGATAGTGACAGCGTAGGCTGAACATATCCACGTACTCGTACCCTCACACCGGATGCGGGTCGTGGCATATTTTTGTAGTGGCTCTTGCAGGTCAGACTTCACAATTAGTGCGATATCATGGAAGTGCGGCTTAGTTGCACTATTGCGAACTTGCGATAGGATATATGATATAGGATAATAGGATGAGAGAATTTTCAATCATAAATTAGGATTCCTTGAAAGATTATGGGGATGACCCTTGAGAATCTTATTTTGAATCTATTTCCGCTTGCTTTGTTTCACCTTCACCTTTGTACTTGTCCATTATTGAATTTGATTATTGTATCTAAGTTGAGGTTATTTTGATAACGTAAATAGATACAAATAATGAGAAAGGTAACAGTCTGCTTTAGATATGAAGTCTAGAGTTTATCGCAGCTATACTAGCTGGCGTGGCAAAGACATAGAGCTTGATTTTGGATATATTTTTCTTGGTTATGGAATTTAAAGTTTTCGCAACCAAGCTAGCGGTAGGGAAAATTTTTTAGATACCATGATTTTAGAGGTATGTACCTTAGTTAAGGAATCTATAGTTTATCGCAGCTATTCTTACTTGCGTGGTGAGGATTCTCGGTAACATGATTTCAGACAAACGTGTATGATTATCAGATTGCATCTTAAATTATTTCTTAATATATAAACTCTATCAATCAACCCTATTATCATTGAGTTCTTTTCCATCACTCTACTAGCTTAGGATAGAAATATCTTTAGTTCCTCTAGTTTAGTTCATTATAGAGTTTTACCTTTATTAGTTTTTGAGGTAGTTTCTTTGGATAGTGTAGTAGTTTGGTAACTTACATATAGTTGAAGGCAAGTTGAGTATCATTGTTGATTGTTGAGAGATAGCTTATGAGTTATGAGTGGTTCTTAGTAAGGTATATGAGCATTAGGTATCAGTGTATAAGCTTAGAAACAACCCATAGTGTAGTATTCTTGTAACAATATTTTATTAGTAGGTATCAGAGTAAGGTTATTAATTTGTACCAACAATATTAGGGAACAAGAGAGTTAAGAGGGAGTATCACAGAGAATAGTACAGGTGTTCTAGTAGTGAGAAGATGGTAGTGGCAAGTATATGAGTTAGTATCTTGTGTAGATAGTATCAGGAATTTGAACAGGTATCCTATAGATATTATCCTAGAATGGTGAAGTAAAATATCGATGTAGATATTTTATGAGTATCATGAAGTGGGGGTCCAGCTAGGCCATCTGTGTTACCGTAAATTGTCCCCTACCAGCAGTTGTATACACCCCAACGGGGAAGGGCTTATGAGATGGCGGCCGGAGAGACCGATGCTACAGGTGATGGGTTAGCAAGTTCTGTTCTTTCTTTCTGTCTTTTCTATCTATTGATCCGATTGATTTCTTAGTACCTTATAGTTGCTTTATGTTATATAGTTAGTATAGTTAGTAGTAAACCCCTGATTGAAACTGTAATATCATGACAAGTAAAACTATAACCAAGCATATTATTCCTTTTATACAATTGTCTATTATATGATTTTGAATAGGATTTTCATGGACCATAATTGATAGGCGTTTGACCATAGTAAAGATTAAAATGATAGGTTATGTCTGACCAAGAGAAAGGAGCGCGGTGCTCAAATTTTGAGGACAATTTTTTAAGAGGGGTATGATTGTAATTAACTAGTTCTCGAAGAAGGATATTTTTTTATTTTAATACTTCTTATGAATAATTGTTGTAATTATATTATTATTGATTAGTCGACTAGCCTATTCATTAGGCTAGATGTTAAGTGGACCCAACTAGACTTGACTTGACCCATTGATTCAATTAAATAATTAGTCATGGTTTGACCTATTAGTTTAAGATAATGAGTTAGTTATTAAGTTTAGACTATTTGACTTGAGTCATTAGTTAGTCATGAATAGATTAAGTCTATTAAACCTATTTAGACTCAAGAATATAATTTTTTTTCTGTAGGATTAGTTGATCCTATTCAAGAAAGAATAAGAAGAGATTTTGAGTCAATTCAAATATTCCTCAACCTAACCCTAACCTAATTAGGAAGCTATATAAACCTCTTTATTCATAAATAGCCTCTATTTACTTTTCTAATTAACTAATCCCCAAATTTGAGAGCAAACCCTAGTTTTTCACTCCATATCTCATTTTATTCCATTTTTAAGGCAACTAAGGAGCTTGGTGTTGCTAGAAGGAGAATTGGAGGGAGCTTTGCTAGTAGGATTGTGACCAACCTTCTTTATTTTATGGTGATATATTAGGAATCCATCGTCCAATAGATAAATTTCTATTTTCCTATCAATTTCATGGTTAATATGATGTATTAGACCTATAAGAACTCTTCCATGTCTAAGGACTACCCATAGGACGAAGAACTAGGTTCATAGGATACCTATTGTGAAAGTTACATTGAGTTTTATGCCAATTTAGAGAAAACTCCGAATTTTGGACACTAAGTATTTCTTTTAGTGCATATTGTGTCTATTGGTATTAGAATAGTTGTTTTGTGGCTTCTAAACTCTATTTGCTATATTAGATGATGTTTATATTGATTTGATGGTGTATCATAGTAATTAGGGGGTGTGGGTGTTGGTATCATGGTGATAATTGGGTGTGCCCACCAAGTGTTTGATGCTTGATTCTTAAGTTGAGTTATGTTTATATTTATATTTGCGACATGCTTTAGGTGTTAAATTAGTTGGTGTGTTTATATATATACACTAGTGTGTGTTTGATTGTATATATATACCTATGTATATTGTGTGTATGTGTGATTGTGTCTGTGTGGTGTCACACAAGAGGAGTAGTGTCTCGGGTCACTATGACTGTGCATATATGTTTGTTTATATTGAATGAGTGATTGTTGTATGAGTTTGGAGTCTTAGAGAGGTGGGTGAGTATATGTTGAGATAAGCCAACTTGTTTGCAGTAGGTGTATTAGGGTCTATTATAGATGTGGGGCTGTGAAGGGTCATACAAGGGTGTATGTTCCCTTGATAAGTAAGTATCAAGGGATAAAACTGAGTTGGGAAAGTTTTAAGTATGGTGCACATGTAACTATGTGAGCATGGACTGTGTACCAGTCTGCTGGTTGAGCTCGGCTAGTGGGGGGAAACAATAGTTACTAGTGTATTAATTGTGAGACACGGGATGGTGAGTGTGTGCTTGTGTCTATAATAAGTGGGGAATGTGTGGAGTGTCCAGGTGAGGACTAGTGTTAGTGGACTTGGGTTCTAGGGGGTTAGAGAATAGGTTGCACTGCTCGAGTATGAGAAGCCTACATTAGTTAGTTGTTGGTAGTACAATAAGTTGATGTACCGTGCAGTATGGTGTGCATAATAATTAGTATAATATGTGTGATGGGTATATGCTCAGTATCAAGTATCGGATAAATGTAAGATATGGGGTATCAGTGCACAAGAAGAGGAAATATTCAGATGTATATAGATTGTGTGAGTGCTCGAGCAAGTGTACCAATGTGAAAACTAGTATGGGTACTAATTTAGGTATATAATTGAGGGCTGGTTTCTGCCAGAGTTCAATGACACTACTACTATATTAGCTATTGCAAGCAGTGACTTGGTGTATGGAATAAGAGGGGTTCAACAATGAGGGGGGACTGTCAAGTATGGGGGAAGACCATGTTCAAGTGCTGTAGCAACTAAAATCAGTTACAAGAATAGCCGCAGTGTGAGCGAATATTTTACTCTAGATTGTGCAAATAGTAGACATGGAAGGGGAGCATTATGTGTGTTAGTACAGGAGTGTGCATTTGTGTGAGGATATGAGGGTATATGGGTTTGCGGGAACTTGCATCCTGGATATGTCAGGTGACACTTGGATATGAGATAGAGTAATGAGGGAAGGAGTTATAGTGTGCAAAGAAGGAGATCTAGTAATAGCTATTCATAATAGCAATAGTGGTATAAGATGGAAGAAGTAGGAGGGGTATCCATAATATATCATTAGTGTAAGGGTTGTGTTAGTACCTAGACTTGAGGAGTGCACTTGTTCATATTTGTAGCCTGTGTGGTTGAAACCTGAGATATCAGGTTTGTGTGTGTGTGTGTGTGTGTGTGTGTGTGTGTGTGTATGTGTTGTGTTTGCTTGTGTGGGGTGTATAAAGGGAATGAGATGTATGGTACAGGACGTGAGAGAGTATGACAAAGCAATACCTGTATGAAAGTGCACAGTTGGTGATTATTCAGTTTGAGGGTAAGGGTTGTACTATGTTCATGTAAGTATCAATTATAGGTAATTAAGAGTTAATAATAGGAAGAGATGAGAAAGGGTTAGTATCAGTGATAACTTGGTATTAGAGCAGTGTGTATTTTGCAATAGGAAATAAGGCAGTGTGGGAATATTCAGGTCAAAGGAAGTTGGGTATCAAAGTAACAGATGAAGGGATGTGCTCTGAAATAAAGAGGTGGGCTTTTTCCTAAAGATCACTGCTGGAGAACTGTAGGGAGCAGCATCAACACAAGCTACACTCAAAGACTGCAATGCACTGTGTGCAAATTACAGTGCCTGCAAAGGAGTTTGGAGGACACTTGTTGCTGTGCAACTTGGGAGAGAGGTGAGTGCCTTTATATTTTAGTTGGGGCTATCAGGTATATGAGTGTTGAGGTAGAGTGTTTAGTTGAGTATCTGAGTAGTGTTAACTATTAGAAATGTGGGTAACATGACACCAAATAGGTAAGGCTAAGGTATCACTAGTGTGAGTATATAACTAAGGTTATAGGGGTATCTAGATACTAAGGTACTATTAGGAAAATCTAGCCATGTTCTATAGTAATGTTAAACACTAGATAAGCCTAGTATATATGGATATTAGTAGATATGATATCCTAGTACCTAGTATTAGCTAGTATAGCTAATAAACTTAAGTTATTGACATAGAAACATAGATATAGGCTAGTATAACCTAGAAATGACTAGTTTGACAAGTATGACCTAGTTTGACCATAATAACCTAGTGTTGACCTAGATACCTAGTTTTAAGCTAGTTTAGCATGTTTATAATTCTAAACTACTGTTTTGACTTATAATTCATATATAGGTCAGTACGACACTAGTTCAGACATTGATTTAAATTATTTGCTTAGGACCACATGCGATTACATTCTATAATAGTTTTTTTATTTAATATTTACATGTATTATTGTTCTATAGTATTGCTTTATCTGATTTCTGACATGCTGGATATACTAATTGGTATTGTATGGATTCATTGTCTTGAGATATATAGTTTCAGGCCTATTGACTTTTCTGGACTAATGTATTACTGGACTATTATATCGACTAGACTAATATATTTTTGGGACTAATGATCTATTCTGGAATATTAAAATTCTTTGTATCGGAACCTGGATCCATGAGTATTAGTCGGACGGAAAATACCTAGGAGACGTGTGAACATACCCTTTTTATCCCATGGTCTTACTAAATAATAGCAGTCACATACAACACATATGGTTTGTCGAATATTACTCCCTAGTCTTTCACATATCAACTAGGTATTTCGAAATACTATTTTAGATATTATCTTTCTGGATTACTCTATACCTGCTGGTTGCAAGTTTATATTGACAGTTTTTTTTAGTTTCATATACCTGTCTGTGTTTACTACTTATCTGTTCTCCCTTTTTGCTTTTTATTGTACATTATTTATCTGCTTACTCTATTTTGTACCCTGTTTCTTTATTATCTGCCATAAAGTACTTACATTACTATTTACTGTTTCATAGTATTTGTTAATTAAATAGAACTGCTATTGGGTTGTACTTTGCTCCGATCCTCACTGGATATATTATTTAGAGGACGTCTTAGAGGATTGGTGTCCGATGTTTTATGGACCACATGAGAGAGTAGTTACCAAGGGCCTTGACATTCATGAGTGATTACCGGGAGGACTAGCCGATGTTACTAGATACCTAAGTTTCTTTTACTTAGCATTTGTACTAGATTTGTCTCCAACTCTTAGTCATTGAGATGTAGTGGATATTCTAGACCATATATTGATATGTTAGACTCTAGACTTGAGTTTTGTTATAGTTATTTCTTGACTTGTGACTATGTGACTTTTCTTGTTTATATCCTATCGTGGCATCTTCTTACTCTAGCATATTTTTATTCAATATTATATATTATTATCATCTTGTCATCTGTATGGAGTTGAGATATCAATGATATGCTTATATGTTATTATATGGTATTGTGACCTAGACTATGTTCTACCGCCGATGCTGCGATGCAGGCTGGATGTACCCACGTACTCTTGCCCTTACAATGGGTGTGGGTCGTGACAGGTCCAGAGCGAATCTAAACCCAGCTCTTTTGTACTAGAGCTTGAATGTGAAGACGTACGTTACTGTTTGTGGTATTAAACGAAAGAATGAAAGTGTATTTCAATGACAGGGTTTATACGAGACCCGTGCCCTTTGGTTTACAAACAAACTTGTATAATTCGATCCTATACGAGGATGCGGGAGTACAATTTATTTAATCTGGGTATAAATTGCTATAGGTGTCTGATCTGCGGTCGATCACTTTAGCCCTTGGACTACACGATGTTGAAGAAGTGCCGTGGAAGACAGGATGCAGCTTCGGGGGTTGCGAAGGAGGGTGGATGCGCGATGCTGAAGGTCGTCGCTCCCTATTCCTTGCCTGAGCTCTGTATTCTTCTCTCTCTCTCTGTCTCTCCCTCTTGATCTCCGGTTCGGTGACCTTGTTCGATCATTCTTTCAAACTTTCGAGCTTTGATCTGATATTGGTATTCATGGCCAAATTTTCCGACCTTGTTCCCCATTGACAGGGGCCTCTATTTATAGAGTCTTTGGTGACAGTGACCACTCCGTTGGTATAGCAACCGAGGAGTGGACAGTAGAGCACCCTTTTACACAACGGTTAAAGTAACCAATGCCTGCGTAATAATGACCTTTTGAGTGAGCAAGTGATGCGCGTCCAACTAAGGGGACGAAACGCGTATATCTGCTGCGAAGACCACGACGTAGAAGCCACGTAGGTAGGTATCCCTTGTGTAGAAGAGGTTGGCATAGAAGCCAAATGTCTGTCACCTTGGCGTAGAAGCCAAATAGGCATAGAAGTCGAGTAGGCGTGGAAGCCGAGTAGTCGTAGAGACTGAGGGGGCGTGGAAGCCGAGCAGGCATGGAAGTCGAACAGGCATAGAAGCCGAGTAGGCGTGGAAGCCGAGCAGGCATAGAAGCCGAACAAGCATAGAAGCCGAGTAGGCGTGGAAGCCGAGTAGGCATAGAAGCCGAACAGGCATAGAAGTCGAGTAGGCGTGGAAGCCGAGCAGGCATAGAAGCCGAACAGTCGTAGAGACTGAGGGGGCGTGGAAGCCGTAGGAGCACAGATCCTGAATGGGCGTAGAAGCCGCTGCGTACCGTGCCAGGGTGCTGATGTGGACGTCTTTAGCCGGAATTATGGCTTTTGGAGATCAAATCTTTGGCAGAGATTTGCCATCATCCTGTGCATTAAATGCGGAGACGTGCCTTGAGGGGAAACTGTCACCGCTCTGTGCGTTTTGACGGAGGGACGTGCCTTGAGGGGACCTTGAGGGGACACTGTCACCGCTCTGTGCGTTTTGACGGAGGGACGTGCCTTGAGGGGACACTGTCACCGCTCTGTGCATTTTGACGGAGGGACGTGCCTTGAGGGGACACTGTCACCGCTCTGTGTGCTTTGGCGGAGAGACGTGCCTCGAGCCCTGTACGAAGCACAGCTTTTGACTTGGCAGGCGGTTTGTCTTCTGCGGAGCGTAAAACAGCCCATGTTTGCCTGTGTAAAACAAGGCAGCGTGTTCTTTTTGCACGCGAAAGAGCGGTTTACGCCGGGGGATTTTAGTAAGCGCCGGTTTGGTGATATTTTAACCAAATCCTCTGCATTAAATGCTGAGATCCGCCATCATACTATGGAGCGCGTCCCGAGGGGTCTGCCCCCGTTCCCAGCCGTCGTTTGGGTAGTTATGCAGCACTTTTTGTCAGGAGTCAGAGGTCAGGTTTACTGCGTGACTGGACAGTTTCTTTTCGGGAATACGAAGCGTTCCTCGTACGCTTTAACGTTGCTTTGGGAGCGGCTGGGTTTTACGCCATGGAGGCGATGAAGAACCCTGTTTTACGCTGGATGGCTCTGAAGGCCTCTGCTTACGCTGCTCTGTATCAAGACGCTGCGTAGATCTTCCAAGCATTTTTTTCATGCTTCTATAAGACCCCCTTTAAAGCTTTTAAATTCCTCGGAATTTGAAACGCTTTGAATGAAGCATGAACGGCCCCTCGTAACTCGAAACGTTTCTGAATGGAGCGTTGAAACGGTCGATGCTGACTTTATGGCAGATTTATTGGGGACCGCTGTGATCTCTTTTGCCTATAAAAGGCTGGGGGGGTGAACCTGTCTTCACCACATTCCCATTGTCATGCAGAGATGATCGCCGGAGTTCGTCGGATCGATCTGAGGAAGAAGGAGATCATGTTCTTCCAGCATATAGGGAGCCGTAAAAGACGGCGTCTTCGAGCAAGTGTCCACTGCAACGATGGATCATGGAAGGACATCTTAGCCTCCCTTGCTCGGGATAATCAGCAACTTTCTATGGCGTTGCCCCAGAAGAGAGGAAGGGTCGTATTGGCCCACACAGTTTGTAGACTGTTTATTTCTTCCTGAGGCCCCCGCGGACGAGAGTCAAAAAGACTCATCCTGTCCCGGCTTGAGAGGCGCACGGAGCATGGGATCTGCAAAATCTATGCAGGCCCAGTTCTGTATCCTTCCGTCGTTTGACCAATATGTCAGTCAGTTTTCGGTAAACCGACTGACTGCCGGAGAAGATGGATGAAGAATTGAGGCCCAGCGAGAGCCTGCCAGAACAGCTTCTGGGCGATCTTCAGACGACGAGGGGGTATCTCCTTTGTAGACGGAGTTTCCCTCAGATGTAATCATGAGAAATAGAGAAAAATCCTTGTAGATTGGATTTCCCTCATATGTAATCATGATTTTAATCTTTAATAAAATTGTCTTCTTCTCCATATGATCGTCTTGCCATACGTTGCTTGTGAAGTATGAATATGTGCAGCTTCGACACGTCTGAATCTTTGCGCTGACTCTGATAGAAAGAGTATTAGGCCCTGTCCTTTATGCATAGCGGATAGTCCATAGAACGCTGCTGAGCACTTTGAACATTTAGAACTGTCCTGTTGCTAGGACTGCGTAGAATTTCTGAACTGTTGCCTTTCTGATGAGCGGAATTTCGTTTTGTTCAGAATTCGTCTTCAAGAATGATCTCTCGAAACTCCCTTGGAACAGGGTCAAGGTTTTTGGCTGTCAAACTGAGTTGCCACTTTGATAGACGAGATGTTCAGACTGGAATCTGGATGAACCTCCAATTTTCTGGACCCGAGAGGAGTAATTTCTCAATGTTTGAACTCTGCATACTTCGGGTACTTGGGGATGCTTTAGGTCAAGAATGAGTATCTTCTGTGTGAACTCTTTGCACTTGACCGCCTTGGGGACTGTTTGGATATGCGAAAAGTCGTGGAGCGAGAAATCATGTCTGTAGCCTCTTGAGCGTAAAACACCATCGAGCGTGAAATCGTAAACTTGTGGTTCCTGAGTGTGAAGTCGTAGGTTTGTTGCCTCTCGAGCATAGAATGCTACCGAGCACAAAGGCATCCGGGCAAGAAAAACCATAGACTTGTAGCTGTCGAACGTAAAGCCGTTAGATTCGTAGCTGTCGAGCGTAGAAAAGCTCCTTTAGCGTAGGACTGTAGATCTGTAGCCTGTGAGCGTAGAACACCATCGAGCGTGAAATCGTAGACCTGTGGTTCCTGAGCATGAAGTCTTAGGTTTGTTGCCTCTCGAGCATAGAATGCTACCGAGCACAAAGGCATCCGGGCAAGAAAAACCATAGACTTGTAGCTGTCGGACGTAAAGCCGTTAGATTTGTTGCTGTCGAGCGTAGAAAGCTCCTTTAGCGTAGAACTGTTTGATTTGTAGCTCCTGAAAAGAAAATTTCTTTGAGTGTGAGGTTTGCGGATCTGTTGCTGCTGAGCGTAAACTGAGCGCCACCGAGCGTGAGATCATCGATTTGGTATCTGCTGAGCGTAAAGTCGTGGGTTTGTGGCCTCTCGAGCATAAAAGCTACCGAGCACAAAGGCATCCGGGCGTAAAACCATAGACTTGTAGCTTGCGAGCGTAAAACCGTAGATCCGTTGCTGTCGAGCGTAGAAAGCTCATTAAGCGTAGAACCCGCTGAACCGTCTTGCACGAAAAAATCTTTCGAATTCGCTGACTGTCCGTCTTCCAAGGGTAGTGGGCTGACGTAGCATCCAATCATAATCAACTATTAATTGCGAGATTTGGTTAGGGTCTGGAGGGGTTCGTCCGAGGATTCGAGGAGTCGACCCGGACTGTATATATATCCCCAGCTTCTGGAAAGAAAAACTTTTTATCTGTCTTTTGCGAAAGAGAGCTTTCGACTGTTCGAGTTTTTTTTCGTTCTTTCTCCGAGCACTTCGAGTCTTTCAGAAATGGCGCCGAAACAAACCCCCTCCGCTAAGGGAAAGAGCATAGGTTCTTCTTCTCATTCTTCTGTCCCGGCGAGGGAATCTCCGGTCGGGCAAGGTAAACTTCCCTCTGAGGGGAGCATCCCGCCGACGACTAGCGCTCCCGGCTTTAGAGGTAGAACTTTTTGGGATGACACAAACGACGAAAAATTCTTCGCACACGTTGAACGTGACTGCGCTAGGTCGTCTTCTATGCTGATAGCCTCTTTTGAGGAAGATGACGCACGGAGGCATTTTCATCTTTTACGCCCACATTTCTAATGTGTCAGCGTAAAGACTCCGTATTTTCGTAGCTCTGGGCGTAAATAGCTCGGGCTACCAAAAATTGGCGTATTTCGTAAAATTTGAATTTTACGTTTGTGGAGGAGACTTCCGGCGTTAGGTGACCAAATTTGTACAATCTTGGCGTAAAGCACAGACTGTCGTTTCCTTGGTCCTTGTGTTTGTGCCAGACTTGTAATGACATATCTTCTTTGCATTATCTTGCAGTTGATCTGGGTGAGTCCCCATTGGCTGAGGTGATGGGCTCCGCTGCGGGGATGCTGCACTCGAACTATCTGGAGGATCTGTCCTATGTAGCATTTTCCATCTCTGGACCCCAGTATCCTGAGGGAAGGGAGCTCCTGATATCGGCCCAGGGTGAGCGAATGCTGTTGAGTATGATCAACGGCGAACCCTTGGTACGTGTAGATGGGGAGCAGTACATAAAGCCGGCTTTCTTTTTTGGGGACATGATTGATAAACAGTCCCAGACGAAGCCCAAGAGGGAGCCTTGGGTTTTCCCTGCCGGGGATTTAGTCTTGTACCTGCCAACGATGCCGAGGGATTATCCCATCTCGGCCTTCTCCCATGCGACGCATCCCAGGAAAATGTCTTAGAAGCTGACTCCTGATCTTCACGGGAAGCCGGGGAAGATCTTTCATCTGAAAGGCGCTGACCAGGGGTCGTTTGTTAGTCGCCTTTCTGGCGTTGTGACGCTGTTCCGAGGACTGTGCCCGGGCAGTGTTCCAAGTGAAGATAGCTCGGTGATCTAGCCGGTCCAATTGCCGACCTTCTGCAACGACTTCATGGGTCGAGGTGGGGTATATCCCAAGGAGAATCCTCGGTGCAATGGGTGGATCGCCCCAACGAACTCCCAATGGAGATGCCTAGTTGACTGGGCCTTAAAGCACTTCCAGAGAGAGTTGGAGGGCATTGGACTTTATGCCGCTGTGAGTGCGACGAGCATCGGGCTGCCTCCGAACCCTAATTTGTTCCTGGCACTGATGGAGCGGTACATTTCGCTCACCGGGACCTTCGCCACTCCACTAGGGGAGTTGGGGTTGGCCCTTCATGAGATGACAGTTGTCTCGAGACTGCCGATGGGGGATACCCCATATGAAGAGTACGTTCCCACCAACCGGGAGTTGGGAGATTTGGACCCTCGGGTGGCGGAAGTATATCAGGAGTTGATGTGTCAGTACTTCGCGTGCACCACTTTTTATAACGAGCCTTCTGATTTGGCTCACACCACCAAGTGGATGTCTTACCTCTTCTTCCACCGAGCCAGGGCCGCCAGGTCGGAGAAAGCCTCGGGTGGTAAGAAAGAGCCCGTGAACTGCTTGGGCGTCCTCAGTGCCCAGGTTGTGGAGACTCTTATGGAGGAGGCTGAAGCTCCGGATCAGATTCTTGTGGAGGGGGTAGGAAAGTACCCGGAAGGCACTAAGGCCTGTAGTTAGTTGAGGCATTGCCGTAGGCCTTTGTATAAGGAGGCCCAGCTGGCTGGTTTCCTCTCCATATGGCTGCGTCAAGTAGTGGTGCCGGGCACCGCGTCCGCGGACTGCATTCACCGCAACATCCTGTGGCCGGCAGTGCGCCTGGTGTTTGGGGCAAGACTGGGCTTGCTTCCTGCCATGGTGTACCGTATACAGGCTGGCCTGAGGGCCATGACAGATGGGTTGCTCGTTGATGAAGCTCGGCGGGAGAGCTTCCCTAGGGTGGAATTACCATACTTGTACTTGATGGGATGGTTAATTCTCCATAATTCTCGGGTTATGTCACCCGGTT
Organism: Iris macrosiphon; assembly: GCA_036927795.1. Lineage (NCBI taxonomy): Eukaryota > Viridiplantae > Streptophyta > Magnoliopsida > Asparagales > Iridaceae > Iris > Iris macrosiphon. The sequence goes on from JAYESA010000002.1 coordinate 97,287,685, forward strand.
TCGGTAGCAGCTTAGGGGGTATATTCCTATTGAATTACAGGGATTCCTCCTGGAATGTGAATACAGTTTTAGACTATCGGCTGGTTTTGAACCTCAGCCATGGCTGGAAGATCCTTTGTACTCCCCCTCCTGTGCATCGCAACCAGTCAGGGCTGTGGCTCGAGGATTCAGGTCGAAGGAAGACCGTTCTTTCTTCGGAGGCGTTTAATTGGTTGGTCTGTATAGACCTTCCCATCTGCTGTATAGGAGCGAAGACCATTGCTTCTTCGAGCCCTACCTGCTCAGTCGGTTCGCCAGGCAGTTCGGGTATGACCAGTTGCATGTGGGCAACGCCGTCACCAGCTTCAGGTCCAGGGGTGGACTCATTGATGGAGCTAGAGGGTGGCGATATTTTATCATGGGTTGTACGGGGGCAATTTTTATCGTGCCGGTCGTTACAACCTCCATGGAGCTGCGCATCCTTCACTCCTACGCCCAGTTTTATGTGGCGGTTAACACTTTCCACCGCAATTTTGACAGGCATGGGAGCTTCAGGGTGCCTTCTGCCAAGCCTGGGGGAAGGGTCGAAGTCCCCTCGGTTTCTTCTGTAGAGGGGGAGGAATCTGGTACTCCGGATGAGCCTCTGGTGTCGTTGCCGAGGTGTGTAGTGCCTCTGCCGGTGGGGGCTCTGGTAGTCTCTTCCGGGAAGCGACGGGCTTCTGCTCCGAAGGAAGCTTCCCTTCGTAAGAGGAGGAAGGAGACGGTTGCTCGTCCTCTCCGTATTCCTGGTGTTGAGGTTCCCGGGAATGAGCCTGCATCTCCCTGTATCAGGGATGATTCTTTGGCCGGAGGTTCCTCGCCTTTCAGAGGGGGACCTTCTACAGTTCTGGCTGGCGGCGCCGGAGAGTCCTCGCTAGAGGCTACTGTCGCTGCGGCTGCTCCAAGCAGCGGAGCGGGATTGCCTACGTGGCCCCAACAGATGGGAGAATCTTCCCTGAGGTCAGTAGCGGGCGGAGTTACTCTTGCGTTAGCGAGCGTGCTTAGCGAGACTCCGGCTGATGAACCTCGACCGCGTCTCGGGGAAGGCTTGACCAAACTCTTGGCGATGTCGGTCGACCCACCTCCTTCTCCAGGTATGACAGTTCGTATCGCGTCATTAAGGCGTGGCTTAGCTACATTTGCTGCAGATGCGTCGTATATGCCGTTGGCTCCGGGTAAATGTCGTTTCGATGTCTCCTCCTAGGAGGATTACCACTGTGTTTGACATTTTGCTTTCTTGTCCTCTTTTCAGGGGATGATGTCCACGGGGAGCATGGCGTTGAAGCGCCTTCCGGCTTTGTTCTGGCTCCTGGCGGTGACGTGGAGGCGCCGGATTTTGAGGCAGGAGTGTCTTCGGGGGCTAGCTCGCCCGGGGAGGTTTTGTCGTCTCAAGGGGAGGACGAACCTGTCATCGTGACCTCGCCTGTTGCGAGTATGCCGATGACTTCGATTGTCGCCATCGCACCTTCTTCGGGCGTGCCACCTGTTGAGGCGGCGGTGGCTACCTCGTCTGCAATTGTGGCCGCTCCGGGCGCTCAGTCGGGTTTAGTCGCGTTGATCGAGCAGCATTCCAGCCTCGTCTACACTGGCTTAAAAACGATAATACCGATGGTGTTGGCGAAGAACCTTGACTTCGAGCTCCTGAAGAAGACTTCTCAGCTTTCGATCGAAGTTGTCAGGGGGCTTGGCAATCCTGGAGTGGCTGACGCTCTAGAGGCGGTGGTTAATGGTTTAGAGCAACCCATTAACGAATACTTGCAGCGGACTGAGGGCAGCCTTGATGCTGATGTCCAGGCTCGGTACGACCTCATGTCTGAGCGGTTCGCTACAAAGCTTGAAAGCCTAGACAACTATATCCAGACGCATAAGCTGGAGATGGATAGGAGAAGAGCTGTTGTGGAAGAAGCCCTTGCCGTTGAGATGCAGTGTCGATCCGAGCATGAAGGGAATGCGGCGAGGGCCTCCAAGCTGCGGGAAAAACTTACTCGGGCAGAGGAGCGGGCTTCCCAGTCGTTGGCAGGTTTGGAGGTAGCGACTGGTCGACTGAGCGAAGCGCGACGGGATCTGGACCGTACGAAAGTTGCCCGTACGGGCTGTCTTCGGGCAAGGGCTAACTTGACCCTTACGCATACTCCGGAGGCACGGCTGGAGCAGGCTCGCGCCGATGCTTTGGCCCTTAGGAATGAGAGGATAGCTGCACTGGAGCGGCAGATTCATGGCCTGATTACTCCGCCATCTTGATGTACCCCTTCCTATGTAATTCTGCCTTCTTCGGGAATGAATAACAGCGACTCTTTTCTGACTGTTTGTGGACCCATCATTTTGGAATGTAAATGACAGGTTAGGTGAGAGTGATATCAGAGGTAGTATGGACGTGATAAACTCTCGATAAACTTCTTAGCGGGACATATCTATTCAGAGGTCATACGGACATGATAGAGTGTAACCCAACTAATTATGTTTTTGGAAGTAGTTTTGTCAGAATCGAGGTCCTTGCTATTTTCCTCTTTGAGCAGGAAAGATTTAGGCATAGTACCTTTTCAGGAATTTGCCGTTGATAGGAGCCATTAACAGATCTCCGTTGGGCTGGGCTATCCTGTAGGCGCCGTTTGAGAACGTTGTCTCGATCACATAAGGGCCTTCCCATTTGGGCTGGAATTTGCCTTTACTTCTGTGAGTTAGAATCATCGGCCTTCTCACGGCTAGAACTAGCTCGCCGACTTTGAACACTCTTTCCTTTACTTTATGATTGAAAGCTTTGGAAATGCGTGCTTGGTAGAGCGCGATGCGCTGCTGAGCTTGGAGGCATTTCTCGTCTAATCCTTCCAACTCTTGGAGCCTCAACAGGTCATTCTTTTCTCGAGTCAGCTCACTAGTCACGGATATTCGGAGCGACGGGATCTGGATTTCGATAGGAAGGACCGCCTCGCTTCCGCAGACTAGTGAAAAGGGGGTACAACCTGTTGGTGTCCGTACCGTTGTACGGTATGCCCAGAGACATTCGCCCAGCTTCTCGTTCCAGTCTCTTTTGTTTGAAGAAACGAACTTCTTCAGGAGTTTGACAATGGTTTTGTTGAAGGCTTCCGCCAAACCATTAGCAGCTGGATAATATGCCGTAGAGGCAATATTGTGTATCCGGTTATTATCGCAAAACCGATAAAACGCTTGGCTGATGAACTGAGGTCCATTGTCGTGGATTATCCTTCGGGGAATCCCAAAGCGATAAGTGACATGGTGCTTGATGAAGCTGATTACGTCAGACGCCTTTACTTCAGCCAGAGGGATTGCTTCGGCCCATTTGGAAAAGTAATCTGTGATGGCCAGTATGAACCGGTGGCCTCTGGAGGAAGACGGGTGAATGGGCCCAACGATATCCATACCCCAGGCTTCGAAGGGCCAGGATGCAATCGTAGGATATAGATATTCAGACGGTTGATGTATAAAGTCTGCATGGACCTGGCAGGTCCTGCATCGTTTTGCATAGCTGGTCGCGTCTGTGATCATAGTGGGCCAGTAATAGCCCATTCTCCTGATGCGGTCCTGCAGCTTAGGATCGGGCTGATGCGCTCCGCATACGCCATCGTGAGCTTTACGGATAATCTGCTGTGCCTCGGCGCCAGCGAGACATCTTAACAGTAGTCCGTCGTAGGTCCGGCGATACAGGTATTGTGAAGATGCATCGAAGTAGAAGCATAACGATCGTCTCTTGACGGATACTGCTTCTTTGGGGTCCTCTGGCAAGATTCCATATGCCACAAAATCTATGAAGGGACTCGTCCAATCTCTTGTAGGAGGATCGGCGCTCATCTGGTTCGTCGTAGAGGTCAGATGTCGTCTTGCGCGTGGAGCGTGATCTGTTCTTCCGATTTGGCGTTGAGGCACCGTCGGAAGTTTTGTCTGTACCGCACGTAGCGGAAGACAGGTTCCTACGCGTGGAGCACAGGGGATACTTCTGGGTCAGCGCTGAGGCTTTGCCCAAAGTTTTGTCTGTACCGCGCGTAGTGGAAGACTGATTTCTGCGCGTATAGCACAGTGGATACTCCTGGGTTAGCGCTGAGGCTTTACCAGAAGTTTTGTCTGTACAGCGCGTAGCGGGAGACTGATTTCTGCGCGTATAGCGCAGTGGATACTCCTGGGTTAGCGCTGAGGCTTTACCAGAAGTTTTGTCTGTACCGCGCGTAGCGGGAGACTGAATTTTACGTGCGGGGCACGGAGGGAGCGATGCTACGACCTCATTGGTCGGAGAGATCGGAGAGATCGGAGAGTCCACAGGAACGGCGGAGGATGTCTTGGGCATCCACACTTTGCGTAGCTTCCTGTTGTCTTGGACGGAGAGAGAGTGAGAGCTACCCCCAGTCCGAAGCATGTCTTCGTAGGCAGACTGGTCGAAATGAACGACCAGTGTCTTCTTCACGGTTCCTACAGATACCGCATCGTGTTGAGCAATTACTTCCTCGTCAGAAGAGAAAGACGTCCCCAGCAGAGTCGCCATCTTGTTTGTGGTATTAAATGAAAGAATAAAAGTGTATTTCAATGACAGGGTTTATACGAGACCCGTGCCCTTTGGTTTACAAACAAACTTGTACAATTCGATCCTATACGAGGATACGGGAGTATAATTTATTTAATCTGGGTATAAATTGCTATAGGTGTCTGATCTGCGGTCGATCACTTTAGCCCTTGGACTACACGATGTTGAAGAAGTGCCGTGGAAGACAGGATGCAGCTTCAGAGGTTGCGAAGGAGGGTGGATGCGCGATGCTAAAGGTCGTCGCTCCCTATTCCTTGCCTGAGCTCTGTATTCTTCTCTCTCTCTCTGTCTTTCCCTCTTAATCTCCGGTTCGGTGACCTTGTTCGATCCTTCTTTCAAAGTTTCGAGCTTTGATCTGATATTGGTATTCATGGCCAAATTTTCCGACCTTGTTCCCCATTGACAGGGGCCTCTATTTATAGAGTCTTTGGTGACAGTGACCACTCCGTTGGTATAGCAACCGAGGAGTGGACAGTAGAGCACCCTTTTACACAACGGTTAAAGTAACCAATGCCTGCGTAATAATGACCTTTTGAGTGAGCAAGTGACGCGCGTCCAACTAAGGGGATGAAATGCGTATATCTGTTGTGGAGACCACGGCGTAGAAGCCACGTAGGTAGGTATCCCTTGTGTAGAAGAGGTTGGCGTAGAAGCCAAATGTCTGTCACCTTGGCGTAGAAGCCAAATAGGCATAGAAGCCGAGTAGGCGTGGAAGCCGAGTAGTCGTAGATACTGAGGGGGTGTGGAAGCCGAGCAGGCATGGAAGCTGAACAGGCATAGAAGCCGAGTAGGCGTGGAAGCCGAGCAGGCATAGAAGCCGAACAGGCACAGAAGCCGAGTAGGCGTGGAAGCCGAGTAGGCATAGAAGCCGAACAGGCATAGAAGCCGAGTAGGCGTGGAAGCCGAGCAGGCATAGAATTCGAACAGTCGTAGAGACTGAGTGGGCGTGGAAGCCATAGGAGCACAGATCCTGAATGGGCGTAGAAGCCGCTGCGTACCGTGCCAGGGTGCTGATGTGGACGTCTTTAGCCGGAATTACGGCTTTTGGAGATCAAATCTTTGGCAGAGATTTGCCATCATCTTGTGCATTAAATGCGGAGATGTGCCTTGAGGGGAAACTGTCACTGCTCTGTGCGTTTTGACGGAGGGATGTGCCTTGAGGGGACACTGTCACCGCTCTGTGCGTTTTGACGGAGGGACGTGCCTTGAGGGGACACTGTCACCGCTCTGTGCATTTTGACTGAGGGACGTGCCTTGAGGGGACACTGTCACCGCTCTGTGTGCTTTGGCGGAGAGACGTGCCTCGAGCCCTGTACGAAGCGCAGCTTTTGACGTGGCAGGCAGTTTGTCTTCTGCGGAGAGTAAAATAGCCCATATTTGCCTGTGTAAAACAAGGCAGCGTGTTCTCTTTGCACGGTTTACGCCGGGGGATTTTAGTAAACGCCGGTTTGGTGATATTTTAACCAAATCCTCTGCATTAAATGCTGAGATCCACCATCATACTATGGAGCGCGTCCTGAGGGGTCTGCCCCCGTTCCCAGCCGTCGTTTGGGTAGCTGTGCAGCACTTTTTGTCAGGAGTCAGAGGTCAGGTTTACTGCGTGACTGGACAGTTTCTTTTCGGGAATACGAAGCGTTCCTCGTACGCTTTAACGCTGCTTTGAGAGCGGCTGGGTTTTACGCCATGGAGGCGATGAAGAACCTTGTTTTACGCTGGATGGCTCTCAAGGCCTCTGCTTACGCTGCTCTGTATCAAGACGCTGCGTAGATCTTCCAAGCATTTTTTTCATGCTTCTACAGTTACTTTTTCCAATTGACGAATACCTAGTCCCCTCTTCATCCTTAGCTCTGGCCACTCTAGCCCAGCTTAACCAAGACATCTTTGTCCTAGAATAAACCATCAAACATGTATTTAATAACCTTAAGAACCGAGATAGGAGTATATAAACATGTATTTATATACTGGAATGGATGTCATGACGGCATTAAGTAGGACCAGTTTACACCCCAGAGACAGAATTTTATTATCCCACCCCTCAATTCTAGCCCAGACTTTTCTAATTAAGTCAGTGTACATCCCTGCATTCTTCTCCCACACATGAGGGGGCAACCTAGATAGATAAGAGGAGGGTGTTTCACTGAGAATCCCATAGGTGCTTCCAATTCCTCAACTCCATTTGTAGGAAATGTTTTAGATACATAAATGGCTGACTTCTATGGGTTAACTTTTTGGCCTGACACTTCCTATTATTGTTGTAATGTATATTAAACTTTCTGCATGGATTTCTTATCCCCGCCCTGGAAGATAATCAGGTCGTCTGCATAGGCTAGGTGAGAGACTCTAGGGCACCCACTTGGAGTTTAGTAGCTGTGATATCCCGCTGACTCTTCTAGTCTCTGAAGATTACGGCTTAGGGCTTCATCTGCAATGATAAACAAAACTTGGGATATTGGACCACCTTGTCAAATACCCCTAAAGCCTTGGAAAAAACCAGATACTTCCCCATTGATGAGTGTAGAGAACCACACATTGTTTATTAGGTGTAAGATCATATCCAACCACCTTGGACAAAAGCCAAACTTCTGGAGAACCTGCAATAAGAAGCTCCAATTAACCCTGTCGTGCGCTTTACTCGTGTGGAGCTTGATGATCACATTCCTCCTCCATTTGTGGTTACTAAGCATACTTATCATCTTCTGTGCCAACACAATATTATCCACAATCTTTCTGCCTTTCATAAATCTAATTTTTTCTGGGGAGATAATTTTGGGCAGCACATCAGCCAACCCCCGAGCAAGTAATTTAGAGAAAATTTTGTTGATGAAGTTACAAAGACTAATAGGTCTGAAGTCCCTAAAGGATGTCGGGTTCTTCCCCTTGGGTATAAGAACTAAAAAAATGCTAGTTATTGTTTTGGGTAAGGTGAATCCATCAACAAAAATATTAATGGCTTCAAGGATATCACTCCCAATGATGTCCTACACACATGAAAGAATACTTCAGAGAACCCATCAGGACCCCATGAGCTGCTTTGGTTCATACATTTGACTGTTGCCAACAGCTCCTCTATCGAAGGCTTAACAATTATCTTCCTCTGATATCAGTTGGGGTATGGCCGACATAAAATTATCATCATGCACAACCTGTTCTACCGAGAAGAGTTTGTTAAAATGGTCATTAGTTTCTGTTTGGATCTACCTTAGGTTTGTAAGGGTTATCCCCTCCTTGTTGGTGATGCTGTGGATGTGGAGATGCCGTCTTCTACTGGACATGCACGCATGAAAGTATTCAGTGTTCCGATCACCCTGCAAATCCTACTTGACTCTTGCTTTTTGCTTCCCATATGTATCTTCTATTCAGAGGAATTATTTGAGGTTGGCTCTAGCCTCCTACAGCTGTGATCGAAGGGATGGGTCCCCACAACCAGAATAAGGCAAATTAGCGAAGCAGGAAAGCGTCGCCAAATCGCTAAATTATGTCGCTAATACTTAGTAGTAACGTATTTAGCGACGTTTTGATTTAGTTGCCAAAAAGCTAGTTGCTGATCAAAACGACGTCGGAAAACATCGTCGTAGCGACGTAATTTAGTGACGTTTAAAAGTCGCAAGAATAATGACTCTTAGCATCTCAGGTCACCAAATTTGTGATATTTAGTTTTAGTCGATAATTTTCGTTAAATTTAGCGACAACTTGCGACATAATCAGCGACGAAAAGCTGACTAGGCAAATATTACCATGTCAGCAATATTTAGCGACGTTTAGGGACGATCATCGACGTAAAATAAATTATTTGACAGTTTAGTGACTTCATTAGCGACTCATATTGACGTCACTGAATATGACTAAACATTGTTGAACGTCGCTAAGATTAAAAATAAAATAAAATAAATGAATGCCTATAATATGACAGTATAACATGCCTACAGTATGATTATATTTTAAATAAATAGACAGACCCGGAGCAACCCTTCGTTGAATTCCCTGGGTTTGTCGACGCCTTCGATAGAACACTCAACACTGGTACAATAACACAATAACAATGATAAAATAAATCAATAAAAAGCTCTAAGGCCCGAAATATAGTCACAAAAATCCAGTCATAATAAAAATTTATAAATAAGTCACACAATAAAAGTGTACAAATAATAACTACAAACTCCCATAAATAGGCCAATACACACATGTTGAAAAAAAACTACTGATCAAGAGGATGAGCCGCGTCAAATCTAAAATAATAGCGCGTCAAACTGCTCCTGTGTAAGCGTCACAGAACCAAATGCAGGAGTCAATGTAGATAACGTTGCAGGCAGACCAGGTGGACGTCGTTGCTCTAATTCTGTCAGTCGAGTGTCACAAGTTTCTATGACAGATAATAACATCCTAGTACTATGATCCACTCACTCGCCCATCTGAAGATGTGATGCCTGCATCCTTGATAGTGAAGTGCCCACGGTATCCACTCGCTCACTTATCTTAATATGTGACGCCTGCATCCTTGATAGTGTGGTATCCACGGTCAACTATGACTCCTACAATGATATCATGTTGCGCTTTGTCGACGTGGCCAGATCCCTCAGCTCCATGATGCTAAGCTCCAGCTATTCAAAATATGCTTTGAGCGTCGCCTCGTCCGTCTGCGGCTGCGGTTGTACCGTAATCCTCTACATCAATTTGTCATGCAAAGATGCGATCTGAAGGTCAACTCTCTCATGGGATCACTGTGACGCTTGGGAGGGCTGTGGGGTATGCACATCGGTAGAGGGTGTCCTAAAGGACTATGATGTAATATAGGCATCGTAGGATCCCGTACCGTAGTACGTACCCTATATAGACCACAAATGTCTCTCATCCATATCTCGTCATCCGACAGAGCATACTGGACCGGGGGTTCTGAGGAACTACCCCCCTCTCCAAGTGTAGGCTGGATCGACTCTTCGCGGAGCCTTTTATACTCATCCTAGAAAAATATGTATCTATCGATAAGCGTACTACTTACTCTATATCTTAGGTACTTATTACTAATTACATGTATTTTTGTTAAGTTATATCAAAATTAATATAAGAAAAGAGTAATACTTACGTAGCTCTACGTCGCCCTATCACCGATAAGTTGTCCCCCCTTCTTATGAGTAGCAAGGAACACTGTCACCATGTTAGCGTCCTCACCCCTCTGGACATGTTAAGAACTATATTATTTGTTATTAAAGTAAAAAATTATGCCACAATAATTAAAAAATTTACGTATACAATGAAAGATGTACCAAGCGATGAAAATATTCTGTCATCAAAATTGACCCACCACACCACTTTCCCGCCCTCTGCCGAGCTACCTTGCCCTTCACCGACTTTTTCCTATACCTATCCTCGTTGAATTTAGCCCTCATCGAAGTCCACTATTCAGGCGTGATCTATCCTTGGATCGGTTTTTCTTTGCGATCATGAGCATTCTGATCATTGATAACATCACTGATGGGCTTGGTGGCAACGGAAGAAAACTGCTGCTCGATCTTTGCGTCCCAATATGGTGGATAGAAATATGTTCTCTACAAGAGAACTATAATAGTTAGTTATAAAATATTAACATAAAAATATTAATGATGTTAAAATCAAGTATACTTTTACCTAGAAGTGCCCAAACCAAAACGTCTTTCTCTCTTCCGAGACATCCGAGTAGTTTATCTATGGCCCACCATAGATTTACCAAAGAAAATGTTCCAGTGATCTTTGTACCGCCGGGGGACGATATCTATATATACATTGATAATTAAACTCATTAAAAAATGAATATATATATATATATATATATATATATATATATATATATATATATATATATATAAAAAATAAATAACTAATTAACTTACTTTGTAGGGCCATCAGCCCAAATCTTCATTCTCGTCTCATCCGGCGGAGCGTACGGAGGATCGCTCTGATATGGAGACAGAGTCGGCTCGACCGCCATCTCCTCCTCTGTCTCTGTGGTACCGTCAACAGCAGGAACACTGGACGGAGCAAGAACACTATACGGGATACTCTCATGCCTGAAACTGCTAGTCTCAGGAGTACTGTTGGTCCCAGGAGTATTGCCACATGTGGTCATCGCAGTCGCAGTCTGAGGTACTACTGGTCGAAAGTATGGAGTACTCGGGGACGAGGATTGGGAAGGAGTATCCATGTCCTAAAGAGGACGTCTAGAGGATATACCGCGGGATAGGATCCACGTCGTCCAGACATATCTGAGAACAACATATAATAATAAAACAAATATACAGAGATATTTAGATTATATGACAAAAAGAAATACACAGCAGTTGTGAACTAGGCCAAAATAAAAGTCTAAATAATAAAAGTGTCACCATCACAAAACATAAGTATCTATCACCGTCACAAACAAAAGTATCACAGAACTAGATCGTAAATACATAGAGGTAAATATGTATCACCGTCACAAACATAAGTATCATAGAACTAGGCCCCAAAAAAATAGAAATAAATTTTATTAAATTTTTAATCATCATCTGAAAATTTATTTTGTTCTTCTTCCTCCTCCTCCTACTCCTCTTCCTCTTCATCTTCACTTTTATCTACTTCATCATCGTCTTCTGATACTTCTACCTCTTCTACTTGATAAAATATGTCATGAGTAACTTTCGTTGAGTCCACATCTATAATATTTGCATCAAGAGGTAGGTCGTCTTCCTGATAAGCTATTTCGTCAACATCAAAGATATTTTTAGCTTTAGTCTTACAGACTGACCACCAATCTGACCTCCCGGTTTCTCGTTTACAATAAGTTGTGAAGTACACTAGTTGAGCCTGACTTGATAGAACAAATAGTTCATATCCTTGATATCGACGCTGGTAGTTTATATCCACAAGACCATGCTTATAAATTTTCTAACTTTGACCTTGGATAGGATTGAACCACTCATACTTGAATAACATGATCTTTGCAGGCTCTGTGGCATAATTATATGTCAACTCCATAATCTCTCGTAAGACGCCAAAGAAATCAGTGCCTAGATCGATGACTTTTTTGTTCGAAGATTTGATACACAAACAACTATTTTTCGTAGAATCGAGATCCAGAAAGCTATCTTTTATTGGGGCATTTGTTGACTTGAACCTAAATCCATTCACATAATAAGTTGGCCAAATCTTGACGTCATAAATTGGTCCCTTCGCTAGAGTTCTAATAGATTCATTCTCAAGTGTTTCCTCTGGACGATAGACCTAAGTATCAAATAAGCGATATTAAGTTTAACGTTTATTATTGTGCAAGTATACATAAACAAAAATTAATTTCCGAGATCCTTACAGATGCTATCAACCATGAAGGAAAATAAAGTCTCATTTCCTGTTCTACTTCTTCATATATGTATGGTTTACTCGACCTTACCGCATTATTATATGTGCTGAAACACAACGAAGCATAGGCGGGTTAGTGTAATAGGTGTATTGAAATAAGGTAAATGTCGACGTATTAATTACTTACCCCCCTCTAGTTTATCCATCTCATCCTTATTACAATTGAGTAATAATATATTAAACTGAGCGGCCCTAAGCTCATTGTTATTCAGATATATCTTCTTCATTTTACCCGAGGGCTTTTCGAAAGCATTGAATACTTTTATTATTGCCCCATTAGATTCTTGATACCCGTCATCATTTCTGGGAGCTCTCGTTCTATTAGTAGCAATATGAGGCTTGAAATACATCGAACAAAAATTTATAATATCCTCGAGAACATACGCTTCACAAATAGAATCCTCCACCCGTGCCTTATTTTTTACCTTCCTCTTTGAGGTGGTTCAAATGTCGCTCGAACGAGTACATCCATTGATAACCAACAAATCCACTAACGTGTGCCTCATAGAAAAGATAAATCGGCAAATGCTCCATGGAGTCAAAGAATCCAGGAGGAAACACTCTCTCAAGCTTACAAAGTGTCACCGTAATATCCCTCTCCTGCTTTTCTATACGATCGACGAGCAACTTAGTAGAATAAAATCTCTAAAGAATTTTCTAAGCTCTGTCAATGGATCACAAACTACCTGCGGTAAGAATTCCCGAAATGGAATTAACCTCTCCATAAATACGTGACAATCGTGGCTTTTGGATGCAGTTGTGAAGCCTCTAATAGCATCTCCGTGTTGGTGACCCAATCGGAGATCTGTTCTGCAGTCTCATTGCCTGAGAAAGTATCTGGTCCCATCTGTCAGAACCATCTAACAGTGCCACTTGTCTGGGCTGGTAGGGGTGCTGGTACGGGTGTTGGGACAGGTGTCCTCTCTAGTACTGCCATCAAACTCTGTCTCAATGTCTCTGTCTGATGCCACTGTGCTTGCATCATGGTCTGAAAGAACTGAAGCATCTGTGGCTGTCCATCTAGCTGTGGCATCTGGGGTGTATAGGGCAGAGGTGGTGGTTATGGAACCTCTGGCTGTGCAGTAGGCGTCTCTTCAGATGTCGGCCTCTCAGTTTGCAGCATCGGTGTGGCTCCTGAGGTCTGTCCCTCAAAATGCTGCATGAGAATCGTCTGGGAAGTCTGTCCCTCGGGCTGCGGTGTAGGATCGCCCTGAGAAGTCTCGTGCCAATGTATCAGCGGGGTCTGTCGCGGGGGTTGCCCTTGGGGTACCTCCTCTCTTTGGGTGGTGTTGTCTGGCACCGAGGCACTGGGTGCTCCTCGTCCACTGTGCAAGTTCATCTTGCTGCAAAAGATAGGACTTCATTAAAAAGAGGACGGAATCAAAAAATAGGATGCAGATATTTAGAAGTAACACGAAGGAAGTTCCAAAAACATAATCAGAGTGGATGAGACCTAGTAATTTCTATCCTATTACAGGCTCGCTGGGCATGCCATCATACCACAAGCGATAAAGTTGACCTGCATGGGCCACCACTAAAACCATGTCATGCCCCAGTCCCAAAGTATACGGGACCAGGCTACGTGGCAATAGCCAGCTGTCACGTCTCCGAAGATATCCCAATTTAATGGATCCTAACGAAGAGTGCTATGCTGTTCTAAAATACTAACATGTCCACTATCAGTCAACAATAGGTAAACTAATCTCATCCATAATATAAACAGTAAGAAATACTAAATAAACTACTGGAAGATAAACACCAGTCTCAAGATATCATAGTACAACCAAGAATGTCTGGTGGGAACAAACCCACTAATATGACGAAATAAAAGTACTGGAATGATAGATAAAAGATAATGACTAGGGCATCAGCTGACTAGATAATGATGCACCCAATCCTAGGCAGAAGGCCTACCAAGTGATCAAGGAAACTCTGATAGTAACACCTCTAGCTCCTCTACGGTAGTGAACCTCGTCTCCTGTCCTGGGCCGTACACTGTGGGGTAATATACCTCGTCCAAATCTGGAAAGGTACCAGGTCCTCAGAGGGACGTAACAAGATACATAGAAGCATGCCATATATAAATACTGAATAAAATAAATACAATAAGGGATGTGCTAACCATCTAAGGGAATGCAATGTGAGGACAACTGTGAGTATATGGGAAGGTGCATATGCTGACGTAATTCACCAGTCGTGACAACCGGCTAGTATATGCCACACATGCCCCCTATAACACGGGCGCAGGAATATAATAACGTCCAACGTCCTATAGAGTGTGGTATCTATAATATCACCAAGTAACGTCCAACACTCTACGGAACGTGGTATCAGTAATATATATATATATATACGTCCATATCACTCAGTCGAGTGCGATGTCTGTATAAAGGAGTGGAGTGTCCCATATGCCTACTAGTCGTTCTCCTCGCCCAATGTATATATCCAAGTCGAATACTCGACATGCATACTCCGTATCTAAATGCCAAGTCTCTACACTGAAATAATCCTGAATTACTTATTAACCGTGATGCACGTCACACGCGCCGATAGTTAGTCGAGCCCGCGAACTCGCTTCCCAACATGAAATTGTCACCACGAACGTGTAGAAGTGTCAGGTCTCGGAAGATATCAGAGTATCCTCCAATGGGGTTAGTCAACTATGAACTAGGTCAAGTATACTAATCATCGACGTATCCGTCGACAGCACCCGAGTAAATCTCGGATATGCATAGTTGTATAGAAGAAAAGCAACAAGAATACAATACAACTTATGCATAATTTAAATTAGACAGTAAATATGGCAAGGTATCTTGCCTGAGTCCTCAAGATGTGAATGCCAATAACCTGCTCCTGCAGTATTTCCTGGCTGATCCAATGACCCTAACATACAATATAATATAGAAATTCTACATCAGACACTAACACAAAAATATACATAATTTATGACGCTGCTCTTAGGTACTGTCGCAAGATCACGGCTGATCGAATACAGCGTCACGTGTGCACGTAGCTAGGGTGTACACGCATTCTGTCCTCGGTTAACGTGCATCTTGAGACAATAATTCTATGTTATCGATTTACAACACTATATTATGCCTTGTTGAATTACCCGCCATTTATTTCCATGTTAATTGCACTAGGTAAATATCCATATTTTTGGTGAATTCTAAGTTCTTATAACAAGTCCGACTATTGGGGTAATTATCATCTATTAATTACTGTTTTAAATCAATTTAGCATACATACTCATATCTAGGGTTCCACATAATTGGTTTTGTGTCCACATACGACGTACGACACAACTCGATGACATGATGATACAACCATGCATGTTACCATGGAGAAGAGATCCACAAGGTTTACCTATTCGAGGTTGATCGTGGGGCCTGCGCTCAAACTCTGGACGTTCTCCAGCGAGGGGAGCTCCGGCGTCGATGGTCGGTGAGCAGCAGCGGCAGAGGCAGTACAGCGCTGCAGTAGCCACAGCAGCAGCAACAGTCCAAAGCGGCGGCAACTGTCGGGTCGAGGCGGCACGAGGGTGGCCGTCGGGTCGAGGCAGCGCGGGGGTCTTGCGGTCAATGGTGGGTGAAGGTGTTATGGGTGGTCGGGAGCAGTCAGGACAGACGGAGGATGTTGATGATAGGATTGGTGAGGGTGTGGGCGGTTGTAGGCAGCCTGAGGGGTTGTCCGACATTGAGGGGCGGTGGCCTGAGGTGCTGTGGAGGTGGCAAACTGAGATGGCGGGGGAGTCGTCCGGCCGGGGTGGCGGATGGTTGCTCGGGTGAGGCTCGGCTAGGGTTTGCTAGGTTTGAAGTTAGGGATGATGGTGATCTTGGGTTTCAAAGGGTGAGAATGTGTTTATATATATAGGGATTTGTGGGTTGCTCTTGGGACTTGGGCCTGTCCGGCCTGGTTGGGGTGGGGCTGGTCCATGTAGCAGAGTGCATGTGGGCTTGGTTAGGTTTGGTTGAGGTAAAATTGGCCTCAAATTTAATTAAATTAATAATTGCAAGGCGTTCTCTTAAGGGACATTGCGTGGATAAAATGAGACGCAATAACGAGTATCTAAGGTTGCACAATGGCCAGGGGGTAGTCTGGTATGTCTAAAAGATGTTCATAAATTCGGGTGGAAGATACTAATGGTGGGGTGCTCTAACCTCGAAGCACCGACAAGGTGTATTAAGACGTATAGTTGGCGCACATTAATCCTAATTAATTCCAAATTAATCCTAGTCTCTTGATTTAATTCCAATTAATCCTGAATTTGTCGAGGGGGTTTACAGTACTGATACCACAATTGCCTTATTATTATTCATAAATTAATGTACGCCAAGGAGCGACACATCATGTTACGTGTTAAGCGAGTCAAACTAACGAAGCGTTGGTAGGGCATTGATTATATGAATGTTGCACACACGCCCGGGTGAATCCAGATTTGACTTTCATGGATTCGTATCTAGCGTGCCCGTACTTTGTACGATATCTTAAAGAAAATTTTCATGTGACCACATCTTGAGATTTCAAGCACAACATAGGGCTAATTAGGTAACTAAAAGTGATAGTAACATTTGGAGGGAACGGTATCCCGAGATCATGCAACGAACCTTCCCACAGAGATTCATTCTAAGTGCGCTGTGGGCTGGCCACCAAAGATATTGTATATCATCAGCCTTAGTGGAGTGTAGTATCTGACTTATTATTATGTCGAGCCACTATTTTAATATAGGAACACTGGAACCGTTAATACCATATTTTTAGCACAGTGGCCCTACGGGGGATTGGTGTATCTTGCAAGTGCTTGTTTTATTATATTTGGTTTAGTTAGCTCATGTTTAGCACTGACGGGATATTAGGATACTTATATCATGGTTGGCCGATTAAGGAAGAAATAAACTTGGTTTTGATTGTATCTACTTAGCTAGCAGCCTAGGGAAACGGAATATCTTATTGTGAGGGTTTAACCCTTGTCCTTGTTTAGTTGTAAGGTTGAGCCTTAGCGCTAGGATATGCCATGAACCTAGGTTACGACACTGAACCTATGTAATATTATATTATTTTAACATGGGTTTTTGTTTTTCTATTTCGTGCTTCCTTTGTGGTACTTGCTATTTGGGGTCTAACCCCACTTGTTTTATATGGCCAGGTTTTGAGCCAGCACCCGAGGATCCACTATACTTTTCTCCAACTCATGGTATGCACCAGAAATATGGTCGCAAGGGATAGCGAGTTAGTTTTCTTCTTCCCAGCTCGTCTTGCACATTTATTTTCTTTTTGACGTTTAGCCACCAGCACGTGTTAGCCGGCTGGTCTTAACATTAGTTTTTCTTACATGATTGTATTAAATCAGATTACACCTGATCACTATCATGTACTAATGTTACTCTTCCAGCTTCTTATTTTGCGCAGCTTGACTCCAAAATATTTTAAAAAAGCATTAGGACACCTTATTGCTTATTATATATGCTCTATGCTTACTATTTCTTGTTTGAATGATTGAGACATAGAAGTTCTTGACCATAGGAGATTAAATTATAGCATGCACCCCCTTGTCTTATATAACCATAATCGCCATATGACAAATAGTACCTTGTACGGGGTAGCTGACCATGTCCATCTCCATATTCCGGTAATGGGGTATGAAAAGATTTTAGTGCTGGCCCATGCAGATATGTTCTTCAGACTTGTAGGGTGTCATGGTCATAGGAGTCTCAATCAAACATGATCCTTCTTGAAATTCTGAATTTGTCCTCTTCGATACTCAGCTTGAACTTTTTCATATTGGTTGCTTCCTTGTTCATTCTCATCATATGCTTATTATTTCTTATGCTCTTCTTTAGGGTTTCTTCTTCCTTTGATGCTGCAGCAACAAGAGAGACAGAGTTGTCAGTAGAACAAAATCCTATGGAACCCCAACTAAGGATCCAAGTTTATCACGTGATGATTGGGACAGAACAGAAAGCTCCAGGTGTTCCCGTACATCCTGCAGTGTCGGCAATACTGGATACCCTGGCTTTGCTAGAGATTATCCACAGATTATTGGATTTCCAACAACACCAGATGGTGGTGCAATAACAACAACAACAACAGCAACATCAACAATAACAGCTCTAGCAGTAGGAACAGAATGTCCGGTTAAACCAAGGGTTACAAACGGCCCTAGAACGAGGCAAGAGAACAGATTCTAGGACATCTGTTAGATTTTGCAGACTGAACCACATATATTTCGATGGCACGGAGGATACAATCATGGCAGACGATTGACTCCAGGATATTGAGACCATTCTGACAGCGGCTAATATTTTGGCCGAGGAACATGTTGACTTGGTTCGCCTATAACTCCAAGATCTGGCAAGAGATTAGTGGGCTAAGATGGAGGTAGGACTGAGGTATCCTATTACATAGGAGGATTTCAGCACCCAGTTCAGGGCAAAGAATATTAGGATTGTGGCTCACTGTGAGTTGCAGCAAAGGTTCATTAACCTTAAGCAAGCTAAAAGGATACTAGACGGCTATACGGCAGAAGTTTATTGACTTAGCAAATTTGCTCCAACCATGGTGGCAACAGAGTTTGAGAGGGCAATGAGGTTCTAGCAGGGACTTCACTTAGAGATCTTATAAATAGTAGAGGTGAACGACTACCAAACCTTCGAGGCGGTATTGATAGCAACCAAGAGGGTCGAGCTTACTTCCCAGAGGATGGCATCCAGAAGAGTGGATCGGAAGAGCCCTCATGGACAAAACAATGAGGGAGGACCAGTACCCCGAACGTCAGCACCATCACCTAGCATTCGTATACATGATTCAGCACCACGGAGGGTAGTAGATTCAACAGTGACAATACCAACTCGGTAACAACAACCGAGACAGCAAGAGCAACAACAACGACGGGGAGCGACGACAGGTTGTACCAACTATGGCAAAGGAGGTCATAGCCGGGATGTTTGCTGGATAGCTAATAGACTATGTTTGAGATATCGGAGCCCTGATTACAAGATTGCCACATGCCCAATGATGTAGAGGCCAGGAGGGCCAGTACAACAGTATTTTGCATTGCCAGCTCCAAGGGCAGTACATTAAGGAGGACCAGCAGTAGTATCATGTTCTTTGGCTCAGCATCTGTTGTCGACGCAGGCCCAACTTTATTGGTAGCAATAGTAGAATCATCAGGTGCCACAACTACGATAATAATAAAGATAGCTGCAGGAAGCTCAACAAGGCCAAGAAAAGGCACTCACCTTATCTTCAGAGGAAGCTATGGCATCGAACGACGTAGTGGCAGATAACATTTTTGTTACAACCTTTCCTGCCATAGCTTTATTTAATTTTGGAGCTTTGTACTCATTTATATCTGCACAATATATGACATATATTGGATTAAAGTTTGAGGCATTGCCAGCGAGACTGAATATACTCACTAGCAATGGGATCCTAGAAGTTAGTATGGTGTGCTTAGCATGTCCAGTCATAGTATGTAGGCATTTATTACCTAAAAAGTTTCCTATGGGTAACTTTGATGTTATCTTAGGCATGGACTGGTTGAGAGACAGTCATACAATGATAGGCTGTCATGAGGGTAGAGTATTATTTAGAATTCCTGGTCTAGAAGAGTTTGTCCATAGCAGAATAATAAGAGACCAGCACAAAGGAGGACTCACAATAATAACAAGGAAAGAAAAATAGCTGTCCAAGATAGTTGAAGAGTTCATGGATGTCTTTTCCAATGATCTTCCCGGACTACCCCCAGTTAGAGCAGTAGAGTTCTGTATAGAGTTGATGCCAGGAGCAGAACCAGTTTCTCATAAGGTGTACCCAATGTCACCATCAGAACTTGATCAGTTATATAGACACGTGGAAGAAATAAATGCGAAGAAGTTTATTCGGACCAGTGCCACACCGTGTGGAGCACCAACGATATTGGTAAAGAAGAAGGATGGATCGACACAGTTGTGTATGGATTACAAGCGGCTTAATCCAGTAACCGTGAAGAACAAGTACCCACTACCAAGGATTGATGATTTATTTGACTAGCTAAGTAGAGCAAGAGTCTTCTCCAAGATAGATTTACGATCAGGATATCATCAGGTGCGAGTCTGGGAGTAGAATATACCAAAGACAACATTTATGTCATAATATGGGTATTATGAATTCTTAGTTATGCCATTCGGACTGAATAATGTTTCTACAGTATTCATAGACTTGATGAACCATATTTTCATGCCTTACTTAGACCAATTTGTGGTAGTATTCATCGATGACATCCTGGTATATTCTCAAAATAAGGAGGAGCGTAAAGAATATCTTAGGATAGTTATGCAAACTTTGAGGGAGCACCAGTTATATGGGAAGCTTAGTAAGTGTGAGTTTTGGCTGGATCACATATCCTTTCTTGGACATATTATTTCTGTAGTAGGAGTGTCAGTTAATCCCAAAAAGATAGAGGTAGTAGAGAACTGGCTAGTTCTAAAGTCAGTAGCGGAAGTGCATAGTTTCCTGGGCTTAGCAGGATATTATAGAAAATTTATGTCGGATTTTGCTACAATCTCGGTACCCTTGACTCGGTTGACGCACAAGGAAGTTAAATTTTTATGGTCAGCGGAATGTCAGATAACCTTTGAAGAATTGAAGAAGAAGTTAATATCTGCACAAAACCTTACTCTTCTAGTAGGCTCCGGAGGATTCACAGTATACTGTGATGCATCTGGAAAAGGACTTGGATGTGTTTTGATGTAGCAAGGGAGAGTGATAGCATATGTTTCTCGGCAGCTCAGAGATCATGAGAAGAACTATCCAACTCATGATTTGGAGTTAGCAGCAGTAGTATTTACACTTATGCTATGGAGACACTACTTATATGGTGATCGAGTAGAAATATTCATAGATCATAAGAGATTGAAATATGTGTTCACGCATAAGGACCTGAACATGAGGCAGAGAAGGTGGCTAGAGTTGTTGAAAGACTATGATGTGGAACTTCAGTACCATCCACGCAAGGCTAATATAGTAGCTGATGCACTTAGCAAAAGAGGTGGCAAATTTATGTTGACTACTCATAAGCATATTCTAGAAGATTTACGAGTGATGGGTGTCAAGATAGTATTTTCACAGAGGATAAAAGTTCAGGCTTGCCTATAAAGTCAGTAGACTTTGGTAGATAGAATCAAACTAGCTCAGGCAGAGGATACGAAGATTCAAAATCTATAAGAAGAATGTGAGTCAAGTCTTTGGAATGAGCTGACAATACATGCGGATGGAACGCTAAGGTTTGGGAATCGTCTATGCACACCAAGCGGGGATATTCGGCAAGAAGTTATGACTGAAGCACACAGTTCTCAGTATTCTATTCATCTAGAAGGCACGAAGATATACCAAGATATCAAGCAACACTTTTGGTAGAACGGAATAAAGAAGGAAATAACATGCTTTATATCGCGATGTCTGATATGTCAGCAAGTGAAGGCAGAACAATAGAGACCGGCAGGATTGTTGCAACTGCTTTCTATTTCAGAGTAGAAGTGGAAATACGTCACGATGGACTTTGTGACTTATTTACCTAGATCACCGACAGGTTGAGACATAGTTTGGGTGATGATAGATCGTCTCACAAAAGTAGCTCACTTTCTTCCGTTTTGAGTAGGACAGTCTACATAACAATTGTCTAAAATGTATATGCGACTGATAGTGAGACAACATGGTATCCCAGTAACTATCGTGTCAGATCGAGACATACGATTTACTTCTCATTTTTTGAAAAGTTTGCATGAGATCATGGTCATGAAGTTAAGATTCAGCACAACTTACCACCCCCAAATAGACGGACAATAAGAAAGAACCATCCAGACCCTGGAAGATATGCTATGAGCCTGTACCTTAGACCTTGGTGGATCTTGGAAGAATCACCTTCACTTGGTGGAATTCTCGTACAACAACAATTATCAGGCCAGTATTCAGATGGTACCTTTTGAAGCACTATACGGAATAAAGTGTAGATCGCCATTGGCTTGGGACGAGATTGGTGAGCGAAAGATGTTAGGCCCTGAAATAATCATACAAAAAGTAAAAGTTGTCAGACAGATAAGAAAGTGACTTCAGGTTGCACAAGATAGCATCGTTATTGGGCAGATCAGCATCGTAGACCTTTAGAGTTTTATGTCGGTAACCACGTATTTTTGTGGATTTTGCCTACTCGTGGAGTTATTAGACTCAGGGTTCACATAAATCTTAGTCCGCAATGCGTAGGTCCGTTCGATACTCTCGAGCGGGTAGGTGATATTGCTTATCGTCTTGCCCTTCCGCCTTCTTTACATGAGGTACACGATATATTTTATGTGTCTCAGTTGTGAATGTATGTTCCTTATCCGGGTCATATCCTCAATTACTATGAATTAGTTGTTGGTACCGACTTATATTACGAGGAGCAACCTGTATCAATATTGGACCGAAGGGAGAAGGTGCTCAAGAACCGAACTATTTCTCTTGTCCGGGTTGCTTGGGGAAATAACACTCTTGGAGAATCGACGTAGAAGCACGAGGACGATATTCGATCCCGATATCCACACATGTTCGATTCCAAAGGTATATTCTACCTTATGCCTTTGTATCTAGTTTTCGTGATCTGGTGATCACCTTTATGTTATGATGATATAGCTTGCATGTGTAGTTGCTAGTTGGTTTGTAACGTGCTTGTCTGACTTATCTAGCAATTGCTTGGATTCTAATTCCAAGGACAAAATTTTTCTAAGGTGGATAGAGATGTCACTCCTTGTTCCCGATATACGTATTTGGAACATATTTTTTTTGTTTTTAGAATGGTTAAATGTGCCTGGATACTAAACCCATTCTTTGGTTTAAGCAGGTTCATGGTTTATTTTGTGGGTTGGTTCAACTCATGAGAATCTTTGGTTCAACCCTCAACCCTATAATATATAATCTAACCTTTTCTTTCTCTCTCTCCTCACTTCCTCTTCCTTGAGTTTTCTTTTCCCATTTCAAAGGCAAGTATACCTTGAATGAGAAATGGAGAAACCCTCCATATTGTTGTTCTATTATGTTTGTTATGTGTTTATAAGCACTTTTAGTTCTTGGAGTTTTCTGTTTTGATGGATGGATTAGGGTTGATCTATATTTTCTAAACTTAGGGTTTTATGGATTTTATGAGTTTTTCTTGGTTTTCATTTATAAAACTTGTGCCTCTAAAACCAGTTTTTGCTACATGATAGAGTTTTTAATTTAGAGCATTTTGGCTTTTGGTTTATCCGATTTGGACTTAAAATGAGGTTTTATGAACAAAACAAGATTTTAGTTTTTGAGCTTTTCTGTCATGGCTGAACCTGCTGTTGGAGAAGATAAAGTCTTCATACAGCCAACGAGCTATGCGGCTGAGAGTGTTATATAGATCGGGAGGGTTATGTGGCCTTAACTTTTGTCGCATACTGACAGCATGCGTCCATCTTGTTGGACGCATGATTACTGATTTGCACAGTATCCTTGAACACCTTGTTCTTTTACTCACTAAATGAATAAAAATTTATCTAAAAGTCCTAGAAGCTCCATGCGAAGAGGACCCCATGCAGCACCGACACCCATGTGGCCAGGAGAACATTGGCCCATATTTCTTGGACGCATGACTCTGAACCGTTGGCACTTATTTCTACGGTTTTGTTCTTTTTTCCTTACACACTTTATGTCTTGTCACATCAGTCATATCAGTCACTTTATGTCACATCTCTGACACTTTATTTATTGCATGTCACTTCAACACTTGTCCCATAGGTGTAGACCTTAACCCTTTTCATGCGGCCTGACTTCATACTGCTTAGAGACCCATGTTGCGTTGCTTGTTTTGACAGAATATCTTCTTGACTCTTGTGACCTAATGTATAATTGGTAATTAGACTCGAATACTGTATTAATGCTGATACCACTTTTGCTTGATTATTATTCATAAATTAATGTGTGTCAAGGAGTGATACGTCATGTCACGTGTTAAGTGATTATATTTGGGTTGTGCATCGAGAATTCCTCCAAATCCCTGAATGTGTGATATTATAAATATACAACATTTTCCAGTACGGGCATAATAAGAGAGTCAAACTACCAAAGTATGGCTAAGGTATTGATTGTATGAATGTTGCATACATGCTTGGGTGAATCCAGATTTGACTTCCATGGATTCGTATCTAGCGTGCCCGTACTTTGTACGATATCTTGAGGGAAATTTTCATATGGCTACGTCATGAGATTTAAAGCTCAACATATGGCTAATTAGGTAACTAAAAGTGGTAGTAACATTTGTAGAAAACGGTATCCCGAGATCATGCCAACGAACCTTCCCACAGAGATTCATTCTAAGTACGATGTGGGCTAGCCACCACAGATTTTGGATATTATCTGCCTTAGTGGAGTGCAGTATCTGACTTATTATTATGCTGAGCCACTCTTTCAATATAGGAACACTGGAACCGCTAATACCGTATTTTTAATGCAGTGACCCTATAGGGGACTGGTGCATCCTACAAGTGCTTGTTTTATTATATTTGGTTCGATTAGCTCATGTTCGGCACTAGCGTAATCTGAGGATACTTATTAGGCATTATTCTGAGATAAACTCAGACTCACAAAATAGCAATCTATATAAATGATTGACCAATTTAGGAAGAAATGGACTTGGTTATTATTGTATCTAATCAGCTAGCACCCTAGGGAAATGGAATATCTTAGTGTTAGGGTTCAACCCTTGTCCTCGTTTGGTTGTAGGGTTGAGCCTTAGCGCTAGGATATGCCATGAACCTAGGTTACGACACTGAACCTATCTAATATTAGATTATTTTTCCCTGGGTTTTTGTTTCTCCTTTTAGTACTTCCTTTGTGGTACTTGCTATTTTGGGTCTAACACCACTGATTTTGCATGGCCAGGTTTAGTGCCAGCACCCGAGGATCTAGCGTACTTTTCCCTAACTCATGGCGCACACTAGGAATATGGTTATACGGGATAGCGAGTGGATTTTCTTCTTCCCTGCTCGTCTTGAACATTTATTTTCTTTTTGGCGTTTAGCCACCGGCACATGTTAGCTGGCTCATCATGACAAATTTTTTTTTAAGGTAGGTAGGATTGTCTCCCTCACTTTTCCAACTAGGTATAGTTTGATAATTTGGCATGGTTTTTAATTTTAGGAATATAATATTAATATTAGTGTGATATAATTTTTAATTGATGCTTGTATTAATTATTTAATTATTAGCATGCTATATAGATTAATTATGACTTATATTATTAATTTTAGTTAGGAGGCTAGTCCAATAGTTAGATTTCTTATAAGTCTAATTATACTTATCATGACAAATATTTGAACTAACTTGGACTAAGCCCAATAGACCCTTCCCACTAATTAATTAGGAGGATTAGAATTAATTTGGATTAGTTAGATGCCTTCCTAATTTACCACTTCCTAATTATGACCTACATAACACTAGGGGAGGGGAAACTTGAACATTTGATATTTATTAAGGAAGAGGGAAGGTGTCGGCCACTTGATATTTCTTAAGGAAGAAGGAAGGGGCCGGCCACTTTAAGAGGGGTCTCCTCTCTCTCTCCTCTTCATTTACATTCATTTTAGATCCCCAATTCTAGATCCCCAATTTTCTTCATTTTCACCATCAATTTTCTTCTCAATTCCTTCACATTTTCTCTCATTTTTATTCCTTAAGAAGCCTTGGTGCTTGGAGAAGCAAAAAGCACAATAAGGTGGAGCTTTGATGAAGAGATCGTGTTCGGATCATGTCCATTGAGCATTTTATTGGAAATTTATCTCCTATTTGGTAAATTATGAATTTCCTTTTAATTATAACTTCTAAATCATGCATTAGACCATTAGAAATGACCCATGGCTTATGGCTATCAATAGAAATATGTTTTAGGCCAATTTTTTGTGTATAGAAAATTCTACATAGGTTTTTATATGTATTTTGGGGGAATTCCGAGATTGACACATCAATTGTGTGTCATGAGACCAATGAGATCTAATTAGATTTAGATTAGGGTTGTGAGACTAAGTACGTGTCCAAAATTGGACACGAGTAGGCCGTATCACGATACGGTGTGATACCGTGTGATACAAAGCTCTATTTTGGGTGTTTTGTAGAATTACTCTTCAATTCTCATTTTATCAAGTTACTTTAGTTATATTATGAAGTATTATATTTGTATATAGGATTATTGTAGAGAAATTTAGGTTTTGACACCTCAATTGGATGTATATCATAGTTTTCCTAAGTGTATACTATAGGTGTTTGTTTTAATGTCTCTAATGTATTATATAGATATAAGCATATGATATTAAGGGTTTATATATTTATATTTATATATATATATATATATATATATATATATGTGTGTATGTATGTATATATATGTGTGTGTGTGTGTGTGTGTGTGTGTGTGTGTGTGTGTTTGGATATATATAGATAATGTGAGAGGTTGTGTGTGGGGATATTGAGTGTATGTGTGCAGGCCACAAAGGGGTGCACAGAGGTGTGACAGTGTAGGATACACTGATAAGCGTATCAAGGTAGAGCAGTGTGGTGTATGTTTCCAGTGGGGGATGTGTGTGTGTATTTTTATGTATAATCATGTGTTTAGTGTTGTATGTGAAGTAGTGAGGATGGAGTGTTTGTATTCTGTGGTGGCAGACGTGTTGGTGATTTATTGAATATATATTGAGTATTTTATACTTAGAAGCAAGCACTGGTGAGTGCTACGACCTGGATTCGAGTATAGAGCATGTTGATATGGGTGAATTTCAAGTGAAGGTGAAGGAGCTAACTGAGAGCACAGTGACTGCAATGATGGTGATGGCATGATTTCTGTTGTGTTGATGGGGATTATAGCCATCTGAGTATGTGTGTGGAGATGTGTCTTGGGTTGTAAGGGTTGCAGGTTGGTCAGATGAGGTTGTGGAAGCAATGAAGGCAAGAGCAGCAGCAACAGCATATGAAGAACAATAGCACCAACAACATGAAGGAAAGTTAGAAGCAGTATTAATTAAATGTTAGTTAGTTAGTATTAAGGAATGATTTGTTACCTTAGAATTTAATTTGCAGCAATGTCAAGAAGGTAAAAAACAGTCGGGTAGGTTCAGATTGGCATGGTGTGATGTGAGGTTCCAGATTGGTGAACCAAGATGGGGTTCAGTTGTCTAGTGGAAAGGAGTATCAGGAAATGATACTTTTTGTGTGCAGGGAACAACAACATGCATGTAACATATATAGATGTTAGGGGATAATACTTAGGAACAGTCACTACACAGTTAAGGGTAACTGAGATTCTTCTTAGGAGTTTGATTTGTTGATGTAAGTGTGTAACTGCGATCAGTTAGTAATGAACATTAGTTAGTATCCTAAGAAGATGTGTGTCTGATATCAATGATAAGTAAATTAGATGTTAGTAAGTGTGGTCCTCAGGTGAAAACAAAGGGGAGGATTTCTGGGTTTAGGTTGTTGTGTAGTGCAGGTACAATTATGGAGTATGTTAAATGCTAGTTTAGATGTTAGAAGTTAGATAGTTAGTAGCAGTGTCCCAAGATACTGAGATTAGGACTGGATATCAAATAGACAATTAGTTATTAGCATGTGAAAAGATAAGTTATGTTGAGATTTCAGTTGCAGTTAGTGTATTATAGAATTGTGATATGTTAGAATCACTTCTAGATAGTATAGTTAGTAGTAGTTAATTAGTTAGTTAAGTTGGTATCACTAGTATATATATTATTATCAGTTAGTATAAGTGTGTAAGGATACCAGTTAGTTGTTATATATATATGTTAGTTATTAATACCAACTGTTAGTTAGTGTGTGTATATATATATATATATATATATATATATATATAGAGAGAGAGAGAGAGAGAGAGAGAGAGAAAGAGAGAGAGAGTATTCTTTGTATAGTTATTAGTGTTAGTAACTATTATAACTAGTTTTGACTTGTAATAGCTAGTTAATAGCCATTATAGACTAAATGACTTAGTATGGACCTAGTACGACTTCGTTAAGCTAGAATGACTTAGATTGACCAAGAAGCATGCATTACTATATTTTAACACATTTCTTATTCATTACATCAATTAACCTGATATTTCCTAAATAGGAGTGTGTGGCACCAGCTTGGGCATCGAGAGATACACTTTTCTCTGGACCATAGGCGAGTATATCTCTCTGTTAGTTTTTATTTCATAATAGTATATATATATATATCGTATGTCCTAGAACTGTATACTTGATTCTGACACAGTGGTTACTCTAACAAGTACTATATGGATCCTGTCAGGAGATGTTATCCCTTACCGTATTCAACGGGTACTCCTTCACATGTATCTCATCGTGTGTATCGGGTATTGATTTAATGTACTTCGTGTTCACACAATTCTCGTGTTCAGTATGCCCATAATCGTGTTCGTAATGTGTCATAATTGGATCTATTGGTATTGGTTAGGGATTGAGGAGTAGTAATTGGTTATGTGATCATGTCCAGTGTATTCGTGTACATGTTGATTAAATATCACACGTGTAATCAAGTAACCATATTGTATTCGTGTTCAACCCAAACTGATCACAAAATAAACTTTTAATCTAAGCACATTAGCTAGTATATCTATTTTTATTACTTGCAGCTATTCATTTGTATGTTCTTTACTTCCAGTACATTACCTGTTCACTCTAGTTTATTCCATTCTTATGATTGGTTATCTTATATTTTTTCTATTATCTATAATATATGCTCTATTATGTATTTGAAATTTCTTTCAAAGGTATGTACTTCGCTCCAATCCTGACTGGATATATTTTTCAGATGAATAGCTTGTGGACCAATGTCCCACCCACTACGGTCCACAGGATGGTGTTCTATTATAGGATACTCCTTTAGAGCAGGAGGAACTAGCACTAGAGGCTAAGGAGGCTTAGACTTATTGTTTAGACTTGTATTAGACTTATTGAGGTTATTGGCATGTATATATATTATTTTGGACTTATTGATGTATTCTGACTCT
Source organism: Iris macrosiphon (assembly GCA_036927795.1). Lineage (NCBI taxonomy): Eukaryota > Viridiplantae > Streptophyta > Magnoliopsida > Asparagales > Iridaceae > Iris > Iris macrosiphon. The sequence goes on from JAYESA010000002.1 coordinate 97,316,643, forward strand.
TTTCTTTCGTTATTCCATATCGTGCTTTATCTTCCTTAGTTTGCTATATGATTGAGTATAGTTTATAATTATCATATACCATATTGTTCCTCCATTATAATTGAGATGATATTGACAGGTAACAAGTGTATATTATATGAGATATTTAGATAGTATAGTTGACCCAGACAATATTTTACCGCCAATGCTGCGGTGTAGGCTGGGCGTTGTTCACTACTCGTGCCTTTATTCTGGGTGCTGATCGTGACACGTTTATAGTGGTGGCCCATGAAGGTCAATAGTCACATCTAGAGTGATATCGAAGTGGTGCTTACCTTTTGTACTGCTACGAGCCTGTGTTAGGATATAGGATATAGGCTGAGAGTATACTCAATCACAACTAGGAAATATTTTCAAATAACTATTTATCCTTATCGATATGAATGCTTGCCTTATTTTGAATAATTCTGTCCTTCTTTGATGATATCATATCTTACTTAATATTGATTACTTTGTTCAATCTATCTTCAGGATGACGCCGAAGAGGCATTCTCAGAGCTCAAGCGCAATGTCAGCGAGGTCGGTCACTTCGTCGCCTATGAGGGTAGCACCAGTAGACACTGGTCCAGAAGCTATATTTTAGAGGTCCGCTTCACCAATCCAGGTGGACCTTTCTGCAGCAGCTTTTGGGGGTGCTCCACTTCCGGTACAGAGAACAGCACCAACAGTTTTAGGGGATCTTTCATCTTCGCCACCCATAATCGATCAGACATAGATATTTTTACTCTTTCAGCAGATGATAGAGGAGTAGCAGCGCCAGTCATAGGTTATGAGATAGGGCATTAAGAATGCTCACCTGATTGCGCTCACCGTAGTCGAGAGAGTTGCCTTAGTCCTGCCACAGAGGGTACCACCTCAATTCACCCCGCAGAAGCTGAGGCTGAGGACAATCATAGACTTCAAGAAGATGGGGCCGAAGGACTTTAAAGGCACTGAGGGAATTATTTCTGTTGATGATTAGATAGAAGATATTGAGAGGAACCTACGACTGACGCAGATTTCATAGATATTGCATGTAGAGGCCATAGAAAGATAATGTTTGACATCGTATTGACATGATTCAGGATGGACCCCAGGATCTCAACACCAGGACTTACTTGGGAAGCTTTTAAGGATCTCTTCAAGGAAAAGTTGTTTCCAGATGTGGCTCTGACATCTCTAAAGAGCCTATTTTAGTATCTCGTTCAGGGAGGTATGATGGTGGATTAGTATACGACAGAGTATTATAGGTTAGGCAGTTTTGTGGAGGAAAGAACCCCAAAGGAAGGGCCAAGAAGTTAAGTAAGGGCCTGAATAAGGAGATCAAATCATATACGAATGGAGACTCCACTGCTACTTTTGAGGAGATTCTGAGGCAGGCACAGTGGGCAGAGAATGATTTAGATCTAGGATCCAAGAGGCTGAGGGACATAGGAGGATCCAGTACTAACACGAGTTCCACAAAGCGGCCTCACTTTTAGCAGCAGTATCAGATACACTTTCAGCAGCCGAGGTAGCAGTACCCGGGACCAGCTAGAGCGCTAGTACACCAGACGCACTAGATCCAAAGGCCAACTATCCCTTGTCCATCCTGCAAGAAGTAGGGACATAGATAGGATGTATACATGATGAGATTAGGCCAGTATTTATTATACGAATTAGGAGACCACCAGTTGAGGGCTCGTCCTAGAGCTCCAGCTCATCAAGCTCAGGGTGGGGCTCAGGCACAGAGAGCACCCACGAGACCACCAGTGGGACAGCAGAGAGGACCTCCCCTACCACCATAATATCAATAGTTCTCTTAGCAGCAGCAGCAGTAACAGCAAAGAGGTGCCCAGCGATAGGGTGAGCTTTCTTCTTGATCGTCGAGAAGGAGGAGCCAATCGGTGATGTTATTTCAGGTTTAGTCGATTTTGATTCTTTTCCAGCTTATGCTTTATTTGATTTTGTTGCTTCATATAGTTTCGTATCTGTATATTTTTCTCTAAAACATCACCTTGAGACTAAACGGTTGGCGAGGATTTACAAGATCATGAATTTCCTGACTCGCATCCGGTGTTGGGATGCATGTAGTGAATAATGCCTAGCCTACGCTGCAGCATCGGTGGTAGAACGTTGTTTGGGTAATCTATCTATCTAACAATCAAGTTATATATATGCCACCAATGTAATATGAATACTCAATGACAGATCTATAAGATGGAACAAATTGCACGAATATGATAAACGAATAAAAGAGTCAAAGTACGCTCACAAGACAATAATATCCAATGAGTCAAAGAAATACTAATAACAAAGCTGGAGACAAACCAAGTACAAAAGATCTAACTACAATGCTACAAGTCCTGGGTCGTCTGTCTCAGTCGGGATGAGACCCTCCTGAGCCAAGGTCTCTGGCTCTAAGCCAACAATATCCTGAGGCACATAGTGAGTGGGATACCACTCCTTAGTGTCATCTGGGAAAAATATATCCAGTCAGGAAAGGAGCAAAGTACATCTCTAACAGCAGTTCTAATAAATGATATAAACTATATAACAGTAAATAGAGAGAATATAAAAGATAAAATATAAAGGTACAAAAGATATACAATAAAGGAATACTGGAAATAAATACAATAATGAGCATCATAGGAATGAACAAGAAATACTACTACTAAGTGAGTTTGTACCAGCTTTAACATGTGATCGGCTTAGAAACTTGCACAAGAATAATGGCCTGGTTAATCATACGTGCGGTGTATGATCAACACTCATAAGGAATAAGATATGCACAAGGAGGATATGATCACATATCTACACTAAATAATCTTTGCCCCCGACTGGTATAGTGGATCCAACCGTGGTACGTTATGACACGGGTTTCCACAAGAAGGATGCTACTTTTCTCATGAACCAATGTCTGTATTTGTACAAGAAGAACAAGGAAATAAGGCTTGCACAAGATATACCATAAATACCAAGAAATAATATCTCATGACAAGATTTGGATATACCAATTCGTGTAACCATCATGTTAAAAAATTAAGGATATCTACAATAAATACAAGAGACATAGAGGATATCATAAATTAAAAAATATCAAAGAATATACTAGCTTGGAATCAGGTAAATAGTATCAAAGATATCTGGTACGGTGCTACAAAGACCTAAATATGGAATATTATATCAATACAAGATTTTAGAATAAAAATAAGTTAAACTAGTCAACTTCTAGGTCAAAAAGCCATTTTTAAGTCAAAATAGTCAAACTAGGTCAACTATAGGTCAAACTAGTCAAACTTGGTCAAACTAGCTATTTCTTGGTAGTAAGAGTCTATTTGTAGGATATTAGGTCCATACATTATATAACTAGGCTATACTAGCTATACTAGGTATAAATAGTATTTCCACAACTTCAGGGCAAAGATGACTGCTGCCAACTCCAAATCGTAGGTAGGATAGCTCTTCTCATGAGGATACAATTGCCTCGATATATAGATAATCATTTTTCGAATCTGCGAAAGAACAAACCTATACATTTCCCCGATACATCACTATAAATAGTGAAACCTCCAAACCCTAATGGCAATATCAAAATAGGAGCAGACGTCAATCGCTTCTTCAATTCCTCAAAAGCAACCTAATACTTCTCTGTCCAAACAAATTCTGCATCCTTACTGGTGAGTCTAGTCATTGGCTCGGTAATTCTTGAAAAATCTTGAACAAACTTTCTGTAGTAATTTGCTAGACCCAAGAAACTCCAGATCTCTGCCACTGAACTCGGGGTCTTCCAAGATTTCATAGCTGCGATCTTCTTCGGATCCACTGAAATTCCATCACCAGTCACAACATGTCCTAAGAACTCTACCTTGTCCAATAAGAACTCACACTTGGATAGTTTTCCATACAGCTTCTTCTTCGTCACCACATCCAACACAATTCACAAATGCTCTTTGTGCTCCTCCGGCGTCTTCAAGTATATGAGTATGTCATCGATGAACAACACCACGAACTTGTCAAGGTACCGGTGTAACACCTTGTTCATCAAATTCATAAATATCGTCGGGACATTAGTCAACCTAAATGATATTACCATAAACTCATACTGGCCATACCGAGTCCTAAAAGTAGTCTTCAAAATACCCTCCGGTTTTACTTTCACCTGTTGGTAGCCTGATCTCAAGTCTATCTCAAAAAATATCTTGGAGCCACTCAACTAATAGAACAGGTCATTTATCCGTGGCAACGGATATTTATTCTTGATAGTGAGATTATTCAATGCCCTGTAATCGATGCACATGCGCATCGACCCATCCTTCTTCGGTACAAACAATACCGGGGCTCCCCACGGTGAAGAACTGGATCTGATAAACTTCTTATCCTGTAATTCATCCACTTGCTTCTTTAGCTCGACCAGCTCGTTGTTTTTTACTCTATAGACAAGCTGTAAAATTGGTTCTTCACCTGGCACCAAGTCTTTAGAGAATTCAATATCTTGTTCTGGCTGCAATCCTGTCAATTCTTCAGGAAATACATCCAAGAACTCAGCTATCAACGAATGCTACAACTCCTTGTCTTCCACCATAGCTTCACAGATAATGCCTTCTCTCTGCTCTGCAGCTTCTCTAGCAAACTCAAACTCTGGCTCTCTCAGCGGACTAAACAAAACTCTACCTCCTCTACAATCTATACTAGCATGGTACCTACTCAACCAATCTATCCTTAGTATAATTTAATAGCTTGGAAGTGGTATTACAAGTAGACATACACTTATCTCCTGGCCTCCCATAGTAACTCTTCGATCCCTGCAAATATCACTAACCAGGATAATGCCTCGCCCGGTCATGATCTTGAAAGTCCTAAACAAAGACTCAGCTACCAAATGATGCTTTAGAGCAAAAAAAAAACAGATACAAAACTATGGAAATTACCACAATCAAATAAAGCTAAAGCTGGAATGAAATCAAGAAGAACAGAACCTGCGATAACATCTCTGGTGGGCTCGATCTCCTCGACCGTCATAGCAAAAGCTTATCCCTGATGTCCATCTCCCTGATTCTGGTACTGGGCATAATGCTGTTGCTGGGTCGGATGCGACAGTCCCCACGGTTGTACAACAGGTGGCCTCGTCTGTGTCCTCTGAGATGGAGCTGCTCCCTGAACTACACAACAAGGATTGGAAGGACACTTTCTCAAATAATGTCCCTCGGTACCACAATACAGACAAACTCCCAACCTCTTCCTGCAAACTTTCCAGATGTGGCCGGGTTTCTTATAAAAGTGGCAGAAAGCTTGTTGTCTCTACTGCTACGGTGCTTGGTGAAATGGTGCCCTAGCTAGAGTCTAGTGCTTCTGTGGCTGCTGAAAAGGCCTGGACTGGAAATGAGGACGCTTAGCAGTTACTGTGCTGCTATTAGCCCCCAGAAAAGAATCACTATCTCTCTTGGGTTTCAAACCCAACTCCCTCTCAACCTTGTGTGCCTCCGCAAGTATCTCCGAATAGGTCTTATAGAAAGAGGAATGAGGATCTTCACTTCCCAGTTTAGACCATCGTGGAAACGGATAGCTCGAACCTCTGGCTCCCTCACCAAATACTTTGCAAATCGGCTCAGCATTCCGAACTCTGTGGCGTACTCCTCCACAGACATGCTCACCTGAGTAAGGCTCTCAAACTGCCTCTCCAAGTCTAACCTGTCCGCTCGAGCAAAGAATTTTCTCTTGAAGAGGTCCTTGAACACCTCCCAGGACTGCCCCACATCAGCAAGAATTAGCTCATTCCTGAACCAAGTGCTGGCAATATCGAACAACTGAAGTCCTACTTCCTCAACCTTTAGATCCTCAGCAAGACGAGACACCCTCATGAGATACTCAATATCCTTGAGAGAATCATCAGCGTAGATGATCCTCTCAGTCCCCTTGAAGACCCGAGGTTCCAGTTTTTCGAAGTCCTGAATACAACCCGGTCGTAGCTGGTCAACCTGCAGAATAACCTGCTGCTGGACCGGAACTCTTGTACATTATATCTCATCGTATATATTGGGTATTGATTACATTTCGTGTTCACATACTACTCGTATTCAGTGTGCTTATTCGTGTACACCCACCGCTCGTGTTCAGTGGTTATGATATTCGCGTACACCCACTGCTCGTGTTTAGTGGTTATATTTCGTGTTCGTAGCATGTCATGATTGGATCCATCGATTTTAGTTGGGGTGGGAGAGGAGGAGTTGATTATGTGATCAAAGCCCCATTGTTACATCGTATACATTCTGGTTACATATCTCACTTGTAATCGTCTTACCTGATCATGTTCACCCAACCCGATCACATAATAAACTTGTATTCTGAGGCACATTAGCTAGTTTAGATTGTAGTTATTTTATCATACTGTTGATATTCAGATTATTGTTTTATATTCTCATACATTATTTGTATATCTATTGTTCATCATTTATATATTTAGTGATCTTGTATTTCATTTTTATATATGTTTATATGCTCGATTATGCTATTGAAACTGCTTTCAGAGGTATGTACTTCGCTCCAATCCTGACTGGATATATTTTTCCAGATGATTGGCTTATAGAGCAGTGTCCCACATTCTACAGTCCATAGGACAGTGTATCTTTAGAGGATCCTTTGGTAGACCAGGAGGACTTAGTTGCATATTATCTTTAGAGGATCCTTTGGTAGAGGTGAGGAGGTCTAGTTTATTTGTGTTGGACTTGTATTATATTATATTGTTGAGATTCATTGGGTTGTCTATTATTTTAGTTTGTGATTTATATCTTATTCTTTCCTTCACTATTCTATTCGTGCTTATCTTCCTTAGTTTGCTTTGTGATTGAGTTTAGTTATATTGTGAGATACCATTTTGTTCCTCCGTTTGGAGTTGAGATGATTGACAGGTACCATATTATATTGTTGAGATGCTAGATAGTTAAAAATTATCCAAACAACGTTCTACAGATGATTCTGTGGCATAGGCTGGACGTACCGACGTACTCGTGCCCGAATATCCAGGTAAGGGTCGTGACACTATTTTAGTGGTGGCCTATGCAGGTCTAGATAGATATCGTAGTGGTGCTCGTCTAGAGTACTGCTACGAGACTGCTTTAGGAAATATGATTTAGGTTGAGAGTTTACTCAATCACACCTAAAAAAATTCTAATATCAATTTTTGCAAATCCTTATTTATTGAATATTATTTTACTTTGAATAAAGTTATGTCCTTATTTGATGATATCGTATTAAATTTAATATTGATTCCATATTTCAATCTATCTTTAGGATGTCGCCGAAGACGCGTTCCCAGCGATCAGGTGTCGTGACAGCGCGATCAGTCACTTCATCACCAATGAGGGCAGCACCATCAGATGATGGTCCAGCTCCTACATTCAGGAGGTCAGCTTCACCGGTCCAGGTGGACGTATCGGCAGCAGCTTTCAGAAAGTTCTCCATCTCCAGTACCGAGGAGAGGGCAGACAGTTTCTGAGGATCTTCCACCTCCACCACCAGTAGTTGATCAGACGCAGATGTTCGCGCTCTTCCAGTAGATTATGGAGGCACAATAACGATAATCATAGGTCCTGCGATAGAGAGTAGAGAATGCTTACCAGATCGCACTTACAGCAGTTGAGAGAACTACTACAGCCCAGCCCTAGACGACACCAGCTCAGTTTATTCTGTATCAGCCAAGGCCGGGTACCATTATCGACTTTAAGAGGATGGGCCTGAAGGACTTTAGGGGCATAGAGGGGATTATCTATGCGGATGAGTAGATCGAGGACATCGAGCGGAACCTGCGACTGAGGCAGATTCTAGAGATGTTACGGATAGAGGAAGCAGGTTGTATGATGTTTGATATTGCATTGACATGGTTCCGGACAGACCCGAGGATTGCAATACTAGGACTCTCTTGGAAAGCCGTCAAAGAGCTTTTCAAGGAGATGTTCTTCCTCGACATATCTCTTACATCTTTGGCTCTAAGCCAACAATATCCTGAGGCACATAGTGAGTGGGATACCACTCCTTAGTGTCATCTGGGAGAAATATATCCAGTCAGGAAAGGAGCAAAGTACATCTCTAACAGCAGTTCTAATAAATGATATAAACTATATAACAGTAAATAGAGAGAATATAAAAGATAAAATATAAAGGTACAAAAGATATACAATAAAGGAATACTGGAAATAAATACAATAATGAGCATCATAGGAATGAACAAGAAATACTACTACTAAGTGAGTTTGTACCAGCTTTAACATGTGATCGGCTTAGAAACTTGCACAAGAATAATGGCCTGGTTAATCATACGTGCGGTGTATGATCAACACTCATAAGGAATAAGATATGCACAAGGAGGATATAATCACATATCTACACTAAATAATCTTTGCCCCCGACTGGTATAGTGGATCCAACCGTGGTACGTTATGACACGGGTTTCCACAAGAAGGATGCTACTTTTCTCATGAACCAATGTCTGTATTTGTACAAGAAGAACAAGGAAATAAGGCTTGCACAAGATATACCATAAATACCAAGAAATAATATCTCATGACAAGATTTGGATATACCAATTCGTGTAACCATTATGTTAAAAAATTAAGGATATCTACAATAAATACAAGAGACATAGAGGATATCATAAATTAGAAAATATCAAAGAATATACTAGCTTGGAATCAGGTAAATAGTATCAAAGATATCTGGTACGGTGCTACAAAGACCTAAATATGGAATATTATATCAATACAAGATTTTAGAATGAAAATAAGTTAAACTAGTCAACTTCTAGGTCAAAAAGCCATTTTTAAGTCAAAATAGTCAAACTAGGTCAACTATAGGTCAAACTAGTCAAACTTGGTCAAACTAGCTATTTCTTGGTAGTAAGAGTCTATTTGTAGGATATTAGGTCCATACATTATATAACTAGGCTATACTAGCTATACTAGGTATAAATAGTATTTCCACAACTTCAGGGCAAAGATGACTGCTGCCAACTCCAAATCGTAGGTAGGATAGCTCTTCTCATGAGGATACAATTGCCTGGATATATAGATAATCATTTTTTGAATCTGCGAAAGAACAAACCTATACATTTCCCCGATACATCACTATAAATAGTGAAACCTCCAAACCCTAATGGCAATATCAAAATAGGAGCAGACGTCAATCGCTTCTTCAATTCCTCAAAAGCAACCTAATACTTCTCTGTCCAAACAAATTCTGCATCCTTACTGGTGAGTCTAGTCATTGGCTCGGTAATTCTTGAAAAATCTTGAACAAACTTTCTGTAGTAATTTGCTAGACCCAAGAAACTCCAGATCTCTGCCACTGAACTCGGGGTCTTCCAAGATTTCATAGCTGCGATCTTCTTCGGATCCACTGAAATTCCATCACCAGTCACAACATGTCCTAAGAACTCTACCTTGTCCAATAAGAACTCACACTTGGATAGTTTTCCATACAGCTTCTTCTTCGTCACCACATCCAACACAATTCACAAATGCTCTTTGTGCTCCTCCGGCGTCTTCAAGTATATGAGTATGTCATCGATGAACAACACCACGAACTTGTCAAGGTACCGGTGTAACACCTTGTTCATCAAATTCATAAATATCGCCGGGACATTAGTCAACCTAAATGATATTACCATAAACTCATACTGGCCATACCGAGTCCTAAAAGTAGTCTTCAAAATACCCTCCGGTTTTACTTTCACCTGTTGGTAGCCTGATCTCAAGTCTATCTCAAAAAATATCTTGGAGCCACTCAACTAATAGAACAGGTCATTTATCCGTGGCAACGGATATTTATTCTTGATAGTGAGATTATTCAATGCCCTGTAATCGATGCACATGCGCATCGACCCATCCTTCTTCGGTACAAACAATACCGGGGCTCCCCACGGTGAAGAACTGGATCTGATAAACTTCTTATCCTGTAATTCATCCACTTGCTTCTTTAGCTCGACCAGCTCGTTGTTTTTTACTCTATAGACAAGCTGTAAAATTGGTTCTTCACCTGGCACCAAGTCTTTAGAGAATTCAATATCTTGTTCTGGCTGCAATCCTGTCAATTCTTCAGGAAATACATCCAAGAACTCAGCTATCAACGAATGCTACAACTCCTTGTCTTCCACCATAGCTTCACAGATAATGCCTTCTCTCTGCTCTGCAGCTTCTCTAGCAAACTCAAACTCTGGCTCTCTCAGCGGACTAAACAAAACTCTACCTCCTCTACAATCTATACTAGCATGGTACCTACTCAACCAATCTATCCTTAGTATAATTTAATAGCTTGGAAGTGGTATTACAAGTAGACATACACTTATCTCCTGGCCTCCCATAGTAACTCTTCGATCCCTGCAAATATCACTAACCAGGATAATGCCTCGCCCGGTCATGATCTTGAAAGTCCTAAACAAAGACTCAGCTACCAAATGATGCTTTAGAGCAAAAAAAAAACAGATACAAAACTATGGAAATCACCACAATCAAATAAAGCTAAAGCTGGAATGAAATCAAGAAGAACAGAACCTGCGATAACATCTCTGGTGGGCTCGATCTCCTCGACCGTCATAGCAAAAGCTTATCCCTGATGTCCATCTCCCTGATTCTGGTACTGGGCATAATGCTGTTGCTGGGTCGGATGCGACAGTCCCCACGGTTGTACAACAGGTGGCCTCGTCTGTGTCCTCTGAGATAGAGCTGCTCCCTGAACTACACAACAAGGATTGGAAGGACACTTTCTCAAATAATGTCCCTCGGTACCACAATACAGACAAACTCCCAACCTCTTCCTGCAAACTTTCCAGATGTGGCCGGGTTTCTTATAAAAGTGGCAGAAAGCTTGTTGTCTCTACTGCTACGGTGCTTGGTGAAATGGTGCCCTAGCTAGAGTCTAGTGCTTCTGTGGCTGCTGAAAAGGCCTGGACTGGAAATGAGGACGCTTAGCAGTTACTGTGCTGCTATTAGCCCCCAGAAAAGAATCACTATCTCTCTTGGGTTTCAAACCCAACTCCCTCTCAACCTTGTGTGCCTCCGCAAGTATCTCCGAATAGGTCTTATAGAAAGAGGAATGAGGATCTTCACTTCCCAGTTTAGACCATCGTGGAAACGGATAGCTCGAACCTCTGGCTCCCTCACCAAATACTTTGCAAATCGGCTCAGCATTCCGAACTCTGTGGCGTACTCCTCCACAGACATGCTCACCTGAGTAAGGCTCTCAAACTGCCTCTCCAAGTCTAACCTGTCCGCTCGAGCAAAGAATTTTCTCTTGAAGAGGTCCTTGAACACCTCCCAGGACTGCCCCACATCAGCAAGAATTAGCTCATTCCTGAACCAAGTGCTGGCAATATCGAACAACTGAAGTCCTACTTCCTCAACCTTTAGATCCTCAGCAAGACGAGACACCCTCATGAGATACTCAATATCCTTGAGAGAATCATCAGCGTAGATGATCCTCTCAGTCCCCTTGAAGACCCGAGGTTCCAGTTTTTCGAAGTCCTGAATACAACCCGGTCGTAGCTGGTCAACCTGCAGAATAACCTGCTGCTGGACCGGAACTCTTGTACATTATATCTCATCGTATATATTGGGTATTGATTACATTTCGTGTTCACATACTACTCGTATTCAGTGTGCTTATTCGTGTACACCCACCGCTCGTGTTCAGTGGTTATGATATTCGCGTACACCCACTGCTCGTGTTTAGTGGTTATATTTCGTGTTCGTAGCATGTCATGATTGGATCCATCGATTTTAGTTGGGGTGGGAGAGGAGGAGTTGATTATGTGATCAAAGCCCCATTGTTACATCGTATACATTCTGGTTACATATCTCACTTGTAATCGTCTTACCTGATCATGTTCACCCAACCCGATCACATAATAAACTTGTATTCTGAGGCACATTAGCTAGTTTAGATTGTAGTTATTTTATCATACTGTTGATATTCAGATTATTGTTTTATATTCTCATACATTATTTGTATATCTATTGTTCATCATTTATATATTTAGTGATCTTGTATTTCATTTTTATATATGTTTATATGCTCGATTATGCTATTGAAACTGCTTTCAGAGGTATGTACTTCGCTCCAATCCTGACTGGATATATTTTTCCAGATGATTGGCTTATAGAGCAGTGTCCCACATTCTACAGTCCATAGGACAGTGTATCTTTAGAGGATCCTTTGGTAGACCAGGAGGACTTAGTTGCATATTATCTTTAGAGGATCCTTTGGTAGAGGTGAGGAGGTCTAGTTTATTTGTGTTGGACTTGTATTATATTATATTGTTGAGATTCATTGGGTTGTCTATTATTTTAGTTTGTGGTTTATATCTTATTCTTTCCTTCACTATTCTATTCGTGCTTATCTTCCTTAGTTTGCTTTGTGATTGAGTTTAGTTATATTGTGAGATACCATTTTGTTCCTCCGTTTGGAGTTGAGATGATTGACAGGTACCATATTATATTGTTGAGATGCTAGATAGTTAAAAATTATCCAAACAACGTTCTACAGATGATTCTGTGGCATAGGCTGGACGTACCGACGTACTCGTGCCCGAATATCCAGGTAAGGGTCGTGACACTATTTTAGTGGTGGCCTATGCAGGTCTAGATAGATATCGTAGTGGTGCTCGTCTAGAGTACTGCTACGAGACTGCTTTAGGAAATATGATTTAGGTTGAGAGTTTACTCAATCACACCTAAAAAAATTCTAATATCAATTTTTGCAAATCCTTATTTATTGAATATTATTTTACTTTGAATAAAGTTATGTCCTTATTTGATGATATCGTATTAAATTTAATATTGATTCCATATTTTAATCTATCTTCAGGATGTCGCCGAAGACGCGTTCCCAGCGATCAGGTGTCGTGACAGCGCGATCAGTCACTTCATCACCAATGAGGGCAGCACCATCAGATGATGGTCCAGCTCCTACATTCAGGAGGTCAGCTTCACCGGTCCAGGTGGACGTATCGGCAGCAGCTTTTAGAAAGTTCTCCATCTCCAGTACCGAGGAGAGGGCAGAAAGTTTCTGAGGATCTTCCACCTCCACCACCAGTAGTTGATCAGACGCAGATGTTCGCGCTCTTCCAGTAGATTATGGAGGCACAATAACGATAATCATAGGTCCTGCGATAGAGAGTAGAGAATGCTTACCAGATCGCACTTACAGCAGTTGAGAGAACTACTACAGCCCAGCCCTAGACGACACCAGCTCAGTTTATTCTGTATCAGCCAAGGCCGGGTACCATTATCGACTTTAAGAGGATGGGCCTGAAGGACTTCAGGGGCATAGAGGGGATTATCTATGCGGATGAGTAGATCGAGGACATCGAGCGGAACCTGCGACTGAGGCAGATTCTAGAGATGTTACGGATAGAGGAAGCAGGTTGTATGATGTTTGATATTGCATTGACATGGTTCCGGACAGACCCGAGGATTGCAATACTAGGACTCTCTTGGAAAGCCGTCAAAGAGCTTTTCAAGGAGATGTTCTTCCTCGACATATCTCTTACATCTTTGGAGATTTAGTTCCAGTCCCTCGTCCAGGGTGGTATATCAATAGACGAGTCTGCAGCAGATTATTGCCGTCTAGGTCACTTTGTGGAGGGTCAGAACTATAGAGACAGAGAAAGAAAGTTCAGAAAGGGCCTCAACCGGGAGGTCAAACCCTACACCAACGGAGATCCTACTGCCACCTTCGAGGAGATACTCGGACAGACGCAAAGAGCGGAGTATGACTTACAACTTGGCTCTAAGAGGTCGAGGGACACAGGAGGATCTAGCAATAATACTGTAACCTCCGTATCCTGAGATTCTAGCTTAAATGTTGTTTTTAGGTTAATTTGGGGCTAGTGAGATTTTTTCAAATTTTTTGTTAATTAAAAACTAGTAACACTAATTTTTTAGGACTTTCAAGAATTTATTTTAGGTTCAAAGTTAACTAAAAATATCCCAAACTTTTATTTTAGGTTCTAAATAATTAAATATATTTTCTAGAATTTTTTGATTTTTTTTAGCATTTATTTTGAGTTAATTAGGGAAAACTGAATTAAAAACAATTTTCTGAAAATAAAAACCCAAAAAAATAATTATTTTTGCCCAGTCAGCCAACAGGGGCCCACCTATCAGCCTCCCACAGCCAACTGGGAAGGGCTCGCCTGTCAGTGACAGTGAGCTGGGTGCGAGTGCAGCCGAGCCGACCCAGAGCCGAGCCGAATCCAAGTTCGACTCGGACTCAGATGAGCCAAGCCGGGTCAAACCCGGACCGTCCGATCTGGGTGGGGTAGCGCGGTTGGCTGCCATGTGGCAGGCTCACAAGCCACGGCTTCCCTCTCTCCTCTATATATATACATAGGATATTTAGTTTATAATTCTAGGGTTTTCTTTGAGCCGAATTTTGGGGAATTGCCATCTAGGGTTCCTTCATCTTCCAAAAGCCATTGCGTATAGCTCCAAACTCCAAACGAGACCCAGTTTCCTGCGTTAGAATGATATTGAGGTTAACTTTCTGATTATATAAAAGTTTTTATGAAATTATGACTATTAAATTCTGGAAAATTCGTAGAGCACAGCATGTCCGAAAATAGACGCGTCTTGATGTTTTTATAATTTCGGGAGAACCAGGAATCATAATCATGAACCGTTTAAAGATTCGAAAAGCTAATGTCGAGATCATTGACATATAATTTTACCAGAATTTAATTCCATATATTTGTATACTTTTAATTCTGTAGAACTAAAAGGTTAGAATTTAACCAATAGTGCACGATACGAAATTTGTATGTGCCATAATTCCCAAATAAATTTAAATTCGGACGAGCCGTAAATTCTAGCATGTTTTTGATGATAAAATCTACAGGAAATCATGCATAAAATTCGAGTTTGTGTTGGTTGACTTTTTGGTCAATAGATCGCCTCGATTTGCGTGCTATGAGTCTCAAGTCGATAAATTTTAGGTTCTTTTGGACAAAATTTGGATTTGACCTAAAAATCAGAATAATAAAATTAAAATAAAATTTTAGAGTAATTATTCTAAAATAAATTATCTTTTGACATGATAAATTTGTAATACATAGGCTATTTGGACTTTGACTGGGATTCTGATTCATACCAGCTAAGGACCACAGGCGAGTACATTTCCGTGATTACTTTCAGTACTTTATAGTCTCTATAATGCATGCTTAGTATTGATTATTTGATTCTTGACACTTGTTACACGGTTTGGTATGATGGATTCTTATTATGAGATAAGTGATTGTTCTAGATTATTTTTATTTCTTCGTGACTGATTTGGAATCCATGTGTACTTGTGAGGAGGGGAAATACTTAGTGGACATGTGAACTACCCTTTCTATCCTATGAAATTTTCTGGAATAATAGCAGCCATGTACGACACGTGTGGTTTGTCGGATATTATCCCCTAGCCGTTCACATGTCAACAAGGTATTTCAAATCACATAGAGTAGTTGTTCCTATATGTTCTTCCATTCATAATAGTTATTTCTTTTATTGTTTGGAGATATTGTACTATATGTTGCCATGACAGGAATTCAGTATTTGGTTATTCTAGTTGCTTTATTGTGAGTTCAGTTTGTTGCTATCATATATTCCATGCTATTTATTGTATTATAGCTTCTACCATGTGTTGGAACTGTTTTCATTGTGATGTACTCGTTCCTTTCCTGACTGGATAAATATTTTAGGTGACTACATTGAGGATGAAATCCTTACACATTATGGACCGTATGCTAACGACATAATAGAGCCTGATCTTGCCCTTTCGGACGATCAGGGAGAGTTAACAGCTTAGATACCGTCTGCGATGGAGTACTTTATTAGTAGTTGATTTTGTTAGTTATTTGGATCGGATTGTTCTCCGATAATTTCCTAAAGTATTTTGAGCATTATATTTGGATAATTAGTTTTGGGAAGGATTTATTGTACCCACATCAAGGTTATTATTTTAATATTATCTTGGTGTATTCTTTTAAACTAGTGCCTGTGATTGAGTATAATGTAGAGATATATATATATATGTTGTGAGTTATAGATTACTTGTGGCTTATTGTACAGCGTTCTACGCCGACATTGCGGACTAGGCTGGGCATACTCATGACTCATGCCCAAATCCAGGGTGCGGGTCATGACACATTTTTAGTGGTGGCCCATGCAGGTATGATTTTATACAAGTTTGCGAACTCGTGGTAGTACTTAATTTAGATGTACGACTGCGAGCCTGCCATATGATATATATACTAGGAATAAGAAAATACTTAATCACAACTAGGGATCCAGTATACTCAACTTGTTAACCCTTGAAAATTCCTTTTGAGCAATTGAACCTCTTTCATAGTTGATCGACCTCCTTGGATACTTTCTTATCTTGTGCCATATCAACTTTATTCCTTTTGTTTTCAACCTTTCAGATTGCCACCCAATACTAGAATATGCGGTGCCAGAGCCAATGGTGCTTTTCTCACACCACCCGTATTGCATAGCTTTATATTTGTATCCTTTGTGCTTAAGCATAGTTTAGTATCGGAACCCTTGAGTAGGAGTTGCAAGATCACGACTGGTGGAGGCACTATCCTAGTCAGTAATGCTTGTAAGTGGCGTTGTGTTACCTTGGGAGGCCATAATTTGGATGCTAGTTTACTCATAATGCCACTTCCGAGTTTTGACATTGTCCTTGGAATGGATTGGTTGAGTATGCACCATGCTAGCATAGACTGTCGTGGAGGATGTGTACTATTTTGCCCTCCAGGAAAGCCAAAATTCGAGTTTGTTAGGGGAGGAGTTGAGCAGAGCGATAGAATTATTTGTGAAGCCATGGTAGCAGAGACGGACTCGCTACACTCGATTATTGTAGAATTTTTAGACGTATTTTCGGAGAAGCTACCCAGATTGCCACCGGACAGAGACCTTGAATTTACTATAGACTTAGTGCCTGGGGCAGAACCAATGTCGCAACAAGTCTACAGGATCAACAACAGCGAGCTGACAGAATTGAAAAAGCAGGTGGATGATTTGCTAGACAATGGTTTTATTAGATCGAGTTCCTCGCCTTGGGGAGCCCCGGTCTTATTTGTACCAAAGAAAGATGGGTCGGTGCGAATGTGCATTGATTACAGGGCTTTGAACAACCTCACCATTAAAAACAAATACCCTCTACCAAGGATAGACGATCTTTTCTATCAGCTGAGTGGAGCGAAGGTATTTTCAAAGATCGATTTGAGGTCTGGCTATCATCAGTTGAAGGTGAAGAAGGAAGATATTCCAAAAACTGTATTTCGGACAAGATATGGCCAATATGAGTTTATAGTGATGCCATTTGGGTTGACTAATGCTTCGGCAGTCTTCATGAACTTGAAGAATAAGGTATTCCACTAATACCTTGACAAGTTTGTAGTAGTATTCATAGATGATATTCTTATCTATTCGAAGACACCGAAAGAACACGAGAAGCATCTAAGGATTGTGCAAGAGACCCTCCAGAAGGAGAAGCTCTATGGAAAACTCTCAAAATATGAGTTCTTCCTGGATAAGGTAGAGTTCCTTGGACATGTGGTAACTGGAGCCGGGATATCGGTGGATCTAAAGAAGATTGCTGCTGTAGAGTCTTGGACCACTTCGAGTTCTGTTGCAGAGATTATAAGCTTCTTATGATTGGCCAGATATTACCAAAAATTTATAAAGGATTTTTCATGGATCGGGGAGCCGTTGACTAGACTCACTAGGAAGGATGTGCAGTTCAAGTGGACCGAAGAATGTCAGGCTATATTTAATGAGCTAAAGAAGAGATTGACCACAGCTCCTGTTTTGACGGTGCCATCGGTGACAGGAGAATTTGTTATTTATAGTGATACTTCAGGAAAGGGCTTGGGATGTGGACTAGAGCAGAACAAGAAGGTGGTGGCATATGCTTCTAGACAGTTGCGGCCACATGAGAGAAACTATCCCACTTACGACTTAGAACTAGCAGCGGTGATTTTTGCTCTAAAGCTATGGAGACATTATCTGTACGGAGAGCGTGTAAAAATTTATACTGACCACAAGAGCTTGAAGTTCGTCTTTACGCAGAAGGAGCTGAATATGAGGTAGCGCGGGTGGCTAGAACTGATGAAGGATTTTGATATTTTACTATAATACCATCCAGGGAAGGCTAACGT
Organism: Iris macrosiphon; assembly: GCA_036927795.1. NCBI lineage: Eukaryota > Viridiplantae > Streptophyta > Magnoliopsida > Asparagales > Iridaceae > Iris > Iris macrosiphon. The sequence goes on from JAYESA010000002.1 coordinate 97,334,836, forward strand.
AGTTGTCGATACATTGAGCAGATATCCAGTAGCGATGTACTTGACAACGGATCGTCACTTATTTGCAGAATTGGATAGCCTGGGCATCGAGATTATTATTCCAGGATTGGAGACGCAGATAATGGGCATGCATATTCAATCAGGATTGATGGAGAAGATTTGAGAGACGCAGTACCAGGATGAGGGTCTGCGAAGACTCAGAGCTCAAGTACATGCAGGATTGATAGATGACTTCTCTATTGCAGATGATGGTTCTCTAAGGCACGGGACTAGGTTATGTGTGCCTAGTGGGGACCTGCGTGTAGAGATCATGTAGGAGGCTCATCGTTCTCAGTATTCTATACACCCTGGAGCTAACAAGATGTATAAGGATATGAGAGAACACGTGTGGTGGTATGGAATGAAGCGAGAGGTAGCATATTTTGTCGCCAGATGTTTAGTGTGCCAGCAGGTCAAAGCCGAGAGGCAAAGACCAGGAGGATTGCTACAACCACTACCAATTCCTGAGTGGAAATAGGAGCATATCACGATGGATTTTATTTCCGGACTTCCACGCACTCCAGGAGGGAAGGACGCAATTTGGGTCATTGTGGATAGGCTGACCAAATCAGCCCACTTTTTGCCTTTCAAAGTAGGATTGTCCACAGAGAAGCTCGCTAATTTATATGTAAGACAGATAGTCAGGCTGCATGGAGTTCCAGTAAGCATCATGTCCGATCGGGATAGTAGATTTACGTCCCACTTTTGGAGGAGTTTGCAGGCTAGCTTGGGGACCCAACTCAAATTTAGCACAGCTTACAACCCTCAGACGGATGGACAGTCAGAGAGGACTATTCAGACGCTCGAGGATATGCTTCGGACTTGTGTACTAGATTTTGGTGACTCATGGGAGGATCATCTTCACCTGGTAGAGTTTGCATACAACAATAGCTATCAGGCTAGTATCGAGATGTCTCCTTTTGAGGCTTTGTACGGTAGGAGATGCCAAACTCTATTATATTGGGACAACGTAGGAGAGAGAGTACTTTTGGGACCAGAGATGGTAGTTGATGCTGTAGAGAAGGTAAAGCAGATTAGAGAGAGACTTCGGGTGGCTCAGGACTGACAGAAGCAGTGGGCCGATAGCCACAGGAGACCGCTAGAGTTTGAGGTATCGATTCGTTTATTTAAATAGTTATTACGTTCTTAGATCATGCGTTAAGTTCTTGATTTGGCATAGGTTGGCGACTTAGTGTTCTTGAGGATCTCTCCGATACGTGGAATAATTCGTTTCGGTGGAGGTGGAAAGCTTAGTCCAAGATTCATCGGACCTTTCAATATTCTAGAGAAGGTCGGAGTAGTAGCTTATCGACTAGCCTTACCGCCTACATTGGAAGGAGTACACAACGTGTTCTATTTATCCCAGTTGAGACGATAAGTGGCAGATCCTAGCCATGTATTAGATCATTCGGAGCTTGAGGTTGGACCCAGCCTCCGTTATCCGGAGCAGCCAGTGGAGATCCTTGACCGCAGAGATAAGGTGCTTCGTAACCAAGTAATCCCCTTAGTTCGCGTTGCTTGGAGGCATCATTCTCCCGGTGAATCCACTTGGGAGCGGGAAGAGGAGATGCGAGAGCGTTACCCCTATTTTTTTGCACCAAGAGGTAATTTTTCTTCTTATTTGTTCTGCCATAAATTTCGAGGACAAAATTTTTCTTAGGAGGGTAGACTTGTGACCTCCGTATCCTGATATTCTAGCTTAAATATTGTTTTTAGGTTAATTTTGGGCTAGTGAGATTTTTTAAAATTTTTTGTTAATTAAAAACTAGTAACACTAATTTTCTAGGACTTTCAAGAATTTATTTTAGGTTCAAACTTAACTAAAAATATCCCAAACTTTAATTTAGGTTCTAAATAATCGAATATATTTTCTAGAATTTTCTAGAAATTTTTTGATTATTTTTAGCATTTATTTTGAGTTAATTAGGGAAAACTGAATTAAAAACTATTTTCTGAAAATAAAAAACCAAAAAAGTAATTATTTCTGCCCAGTCAACCAATAGGGGCCCATCCGTCAGCCACCCACAGCCAATTGGGTGGAGCCCGCCTGTCAGTGATAGCGAGCTGGGTACGGGTGCAGCCGAGCCGACCCAGAGCCGAGCCGAGTCCGAGTTCGACTCGGACTCAGATGAACCAAGCCGGGTCAAACCCGGACCGTCCGATCTGGGCGGGGTAGCGCGAAAAGCGGCCACATGGCAGGCTCACGAGCCGCAGTTTTCCTCTCTCCTCTATATATATAGGATATTTAGTTTATAATTCTAGGGTTTTCTTTGAGCCAAATTTTGGGAAATTGCCATCTAGGGTTCCTTCATCTTCCAGAAGCCATTGCGCATAGCTCCGAACTCCAAACGAGACCAAGTTTCCTGTGTTAGAACGATATTGAGGTTAACTTTCTGATTATATAAAAAATTTTACGAAATTATGAGTATTAAATTCTGAAAATTCGTAGAGCACAGCATGTCCAAAAATGGATGCGTCTCGATATTTTTGAAATTTCGGGAGAACTAAGAATCAGAATCATGAACCGTTTGAAGTTTCAGAAAGCTAATGTCGAGATCATTGACATATATTTTTACTAGAATTTATTTCGACATATTTATATACTGTTAATTCTGTAGAACTTCTAGGTTAGAATTTAACCATCGGTGCACGATACAAAATTTGTATGTGCCATAATTCCCAAACGAATTTGAATTCGGATGAGACATCAATTACAACATGTTTTTGATGATGAAATCTAAAGGAAATCATTCATGAAAGTCAAGTTTGTGTCGGTTGACTTTTTGGTCAACAGATCGCCTTGATTTGCGTGCTATGAGTCTCGAGTCGATAAATTTTAGGTTCTTTTGGACAAAATTAGGATTTGACCTAAAAATCAGAATAATAAGATTAAAATAAGATTTTAGAGTAATTATTTCAGAATTAAATAAATTATCTTTTGACATGATAAATTTGTAATACATAGGCTATTTGGACTATGACTAGGATTCTGATTCATACCAGGTAAGGACCACATGCGATTACATTTTCGTGATTACTTTCAGTACTTGATAGTCTTTATAATGCATGCTTAGTATTGATTATTTGATTCTTGACACTTGTTACACGGATTGGTATGATGGATTCTTATTATGAGATAAGTGATTGTTCTTGATTATTTTTATTTCTTCGTGACTATTTGGAATCCATGTGTACTTGTAGGAAGGGAAAATACTTAGTGGACATGTGAACTACCCTTTCTATCCCATGGTCTTTTCTGGAATAATAGCAACCATGCACGACACATGTGGTTTGCCGGATATTACCCCCTAGTCGTTCACATGTCAACAAGGTATTTCAAATCACATAGGGTAGTCGTTCCTATCTGTTCTTCCATCCATAATAGTTATTTCTTTTGTTGTTTGGAGATATTGTACTTTATGTTGCCATGACAGGACTTCAGCATTTGGTTATTCTAGTTGCTTTATTGTGAGTTCAGTTTGTTGCTATCATATATTCCTTGCTATTTATTGTCTTATAGCTTCTACCATGTGTTGGAAATATTTTTATTGTGATGTACTCGTTCCTTTCCTGACTGGATAAACATTTTAGGTAACTACATTGAGGATGAAATCGCTACACATTATGGACCGTATGCTAACAACATAATAGAGCCAGATCTTGCCCTTCCTGACGATCAGGGAGAGTTAACAGCTCAGATACCGTCTGGGATGGAGTAGTTTATTAGTAGTTGATTTTGTTAGTTATTTGGATCGGATTATTCTCCGACAGTTTTCTAAAGTATTTTGAACATTGTATTTGGATAATTAGTTTTGGGAAGGATTCATTGTACCCACATCAAGGTTATTATTTTAATATTATCTTGGTGTATTCTTTTAAACTAGTGCCTGTGATTGAGTATAATATAGAGATATATATATTATGAGTTATAGATTACTTGTGGCTTATTGTACAACGTTCTACGCCGATACTGCGGCGTAGGCTGGGTATACTCATGACTCATGCCCAAATCCAGGGTGTAGGTAATGACAAACACCAATCCATCAAAGAGGCCTCACTTCCAACATCAGCACCAGAGGCCTTACCAGTACCAGAGGTAGCAGTATCATGGGCCAACTAGAGCACCGGCTCAAAAGATGCATCAGATCCAGAGGGCAGATGTTCCATTCATTTTCTGAAGAAGCAAGGACACGGATGGGACGCATGCAGGATAAGGCTAGGCCAATGCTTATTCTGTGGATCGGGAGATCATCAATTATGTGCTTATCCCAAATTCCAGCTCGTCCAGCTCAGGGTGGAGGACAAGCACAGAGGGCACCCGCTAGACCACCAGTGGGACAGCAGCAGAGAGGACCTCTTCCACCGTAGTAGCAACAATTTGTCCAGTATCAGCAGCAGAGAGGAGCGCAGCGACAGGGGCAAGCTTTTACCCTGACTATCGAGGAGGAGGAGCCGGTTGGCGATGTCATCTAAGGTTCAGTTTATCTCGACTCCTTTCCAGCTCATATTTTGTTCGATTCTGGTACTTCTCATAGCTTTGTATTTATATATTTTGCTTTGAGACATCATCTTGAGTCTGAACCATTGGCGAGGATTTACAAGATCACGACTGGGGGTGGCATCATCCTGATCAGTGATATTTGAAAGAACCAGAGATATTTGGGAGGCCGTGAGCTGAGCGTATGTTTACCCGTAATGCCACTTCCGAGTTACGATATAGTACTCGAAATGGATTGGTTGAGTAGACATCATGCTTGTATCGATTTTCATGGAGGCAAAGTCTTATTTCAGATGCCAGGAGAGTCAGAGTTTGAGTTCGTCCGAGTAGTAGAGCAGAGCGAAGGCAATTTTTGTAGAGCTTTAGTAGAAGAGTAGGAGTCGCTATATCCGTTGATTGCAGAGTTCTTGTATATCTTTCCAGAGGAGTTATCGGGGTTGATGTCGGACAAATATATAGAATTCTTTATAGATTTGGTGCCAGGAGTAGAGCTGATCTCTCAGCACGTCTATAAAGTCATCAACAGCGAAATGGCAGAGTTGAAGAAGCAGGTGGATGAGTTGCAAGATAAGGGCTTTATCCATTCCAGTTCATCACCATGGGGTGCTCCAGTACTTTTTGTTCCAATAAAGGACGGGTCGATACGTATGTGTATCGACTACAGGGCACTTAATAACCTCACTATCAAGATCAAATACCCGTTACCGCGGATATATGACTTGTTTGACCAATTGAGCAGATCGAAGATATTCTCCAAGATAAACTTGAGGTCAGTGTACCACCAGGTGAAAGTAAAGAGGGAAGACATCCCGAAGATTGCTTTCAGGCCTCATTATGGGTAGTTTGAGTTCTTGGTGATGTCGTTTGGGTTGACCAATACCACGACAGTATTCATGAAGGTGATGAACAAGGTGTTTCATCAGTACCTGGACCAGTTTGTTATAGTCTTTATAGGTGATATCCTGATATATTCGAAGACCCCAGAGGAGCATGAGCAGCACTTGAGGATTGTTCAGGAGACCCTCAGGTAGAAGAAGTTGTGTGGCTAGTTATCAAAGTGCAAATTATTCCTTGATAAGGTTGAATTCCTTGGGCATGTCATTACAGGAGATAGAATCTTGGTAAACCCAAAAAAGATCTCAGTAGTTGAATCGTGGTCTACCCTGAGTTCAGTTGCAGAGATCAGGAGCTTTCTTGGATTGGAGGGCTACTATCAGAGGTTTGTTCAGGACTTTTCCAAACTTGCGGAGCCGATGACTAGACTGACCAGGAAGGACGTAAAATTTGTCTGGAGTGAGGATTATCAGTCAGCGTTTGAGGAGATGAAGAGGAGATTGACTATAGCTCCCATATTGACACTACCATCAGGAGAAGGAGGATTTTCTATTTAAGTGATGCATCAGTGAAGAGTTTGTGTTGTGTGTTACAACAGCACGGGGAGGTGATTGCCTATGCTTTCAGGCAATTACGCCCGCATGATTTGGAGTTGGCAGCGGTTATCTTTGCTCTCAAATTATGGAAACACTATTTATATGGAGTGAGAGTAGAGATCTTCACAAACCATAAGAGCTTGAAGTATGTGTTTACACAGAAAGAGCTCAACATGAGGCAGCGGCGATAGTTGGAGCTGATGAAAGACTTCGACATATCTTTGCAGTACCACCCAGGGAAGGCCAACGTAGTCGCGAATGCTTTGAGTAAGTATTCCGTGGCTATGTGCTTGACTAGAGACAAATATTTATTGGCAGATCTTGACAGTTTGGGCATTGAGGTACTAGTTCCTGGAGTCGCAGCATAGATGTGGGGACTTCAGGTTCAGTCGGAGCTGATGTACCGGGTCAGAGCTGGACAGTATGAGGATGAGTCTCTGAGGAGCATCAGAGCACAGTTTCAAGACGGGTTGGCAGAGGACTTTATCGTCGCAGATGATGGATCATTGCGATACGGTACCAGATTATTTGTACTGAGAGGAGCATTGCGCAAGGAGATTCTGCAGGATGTGCATCATTCTCAATACTTTATGCATCCTGGTGCTAACAAGATGTATAAAGACATGAGAGAGCATGTATGGTTGTATGGCATAAAGCGAGAGGTAGCTAGCTTCATATCCAGATGTAAACCCCCTCACCCAAAATTAGGCCTACTTGGCTTAGATAGTAAAATTAGGGCTACTTTGTATCCAATTGGAAATAGGATACAGCATTTTATTTAATTATACAAGATTTATATCACCTAGTTGTTTGATAATAAATAAAAAAATTAAAACTAGATTTATACGAAACCCTTTCTTTGTTTACAAACAAGAAAAAAAGAGTACAATTAATCCTATACGAGGATGTTAAGTACAATAAAAATTATTCTGGGGAAAAATTGCTATAGGAGTCTGATCTGCGATCGATCACTTTGTCCCTTGGACCACAAGATGATGAAGAAGTACTGTAGAAGAAGAAGAAGCTTCAAAGGTTGCAAGTGGGATTGAATTCTTGATGTCGAAGTTGTCAATCGACACTCTTTGTCTATGCCCTCTGCTCCTTTTTTGATCCGATCCCTGATCTTGATCTTTTCTTCTGGCCTCTATTTCCTGTGACCAGAGGTCTCTATTTATAGAGATCAGTCACAATAACTGTCCAGTCGACGTAGAAGCCAAACTGTGAAGAGAGTTGCACCCTTTACGTGGCGGTTATAATAACTGCTACCCATGTTTGAATGATCTCCTGAATTCGCGTATGACGCGTATCCCATTATGAGGTAACGTGTATAACCGCTCCTCGAAAATCACGACATGCAAGCCACGTAGGCAACTGCCCCTCGCGTAAAGATGGTTGGCATAAAAGCCAAATAACTGTCTTGTTGGCGTAAAAGCTAAATAGGTGTCTTGTTGGCGTAAAAGCCAAATAGCTGTCTTGGTGGCGTAAAAGCTAAATTCTGCGTAAAACTTGATGCTGCATGAAAAATAGATAACCAGCGTAAAATAGCCAATTATCCATCACGACTGAGGTTTTGAGCGTATTCTGGGCTAAATAGCCTTATCACGTACCTTTGCAAATATAGCCTGAGTTGGCATATTTTGAGGAGATAGCATACGGCGTACTCCTATAGTTGAAAATAGCCTGGTTGGCATAAAACGCAAGGATGGTGATGTGAGCATATTAGTCACAGTTGTAGCTCTCCCAGTCATGACAAAATCTGAAGAATAGAACCAAATCTCGTGCATTAAATACAGAGATATGCCTCGAGCTCTGTATGAGAAACAACTTTTGATGTGGTATCTGATTTTGTCTCATCTTGAGCGTAAAGACTTATTTCTGCTCATATAGAATAGGCAGCGTATTCTTTGAATGCGTAAAAATGACTTGTATCAAGACTATGTTACTAAATGACAGCCTAGGTCGCTGTGCAAAATCATCATCACAACCGTCCTCTCGATCGTCGTGTAGTACTTTTGTCAGGAGTTAGGTTCACTGTTTTGTCGGACAGATTCATCCGAGAAATACGAAGAGTTCCTCGTACGACTTTACGTTGCATTAAAACCAAACGTATTAAATCTTGTACGACTTTACGTTTAAGTTTTATGCGTATAATTCCCCAGCGTATTTCATGCTTCTACACTAGTGCACCTTACCGTTGCTTCGATAATTGGAGTACTACACTAGCCATTGCCTTCCTACAAATTTTATATCCTTGTCCTAGACATGCCCGTCTTCTATTCTGACCTTTGTGTAACTTATAATTATGCTCTCTTGTGCTACATTTTAGTCCCATAATATTCGTCGCGAACGTTATTTCTTAATTCTAAATAATTTCAACTTTGTATCCTTGTACGTTCCAATCGAAATTGGAGACACAATCTTGACCCGTCTCGTACAACCTAATTTATGATAATATTCTACTCTGAGCCCTCTATGTCCATGACACTTGTGTCCCACCTAATTTTATCTCCATGTACTTCTAATTAATTCGAGAACACCCTTCGCATTAATTTTAATCAATTTAATCCAATTTCCATCTTTGTGCAATTTTCTAATTATTGGGCATTTTTATGCAAAAGTGTAATGAGGTGTCTACACCATTGGACATGACGCATGAAGAAACCTGTTTTTCCTTCATAGAAATTATTCTCACAAATTTTGGAATGTGCAACGCGCAACATCGCCCCTCATTTAACCCCATCGTTGTATTTTAAACAATGTAAACTATAGCCTCCAAACATCCCTATGTGAGCCCAAGGCCCAAGCCCAAAGATATTGACCAAGCCCAACAATTTTAGGTCAAACATTCAACCCTAGTTCACATGTATAAATATGCAATTTTATTCATTTTCCTTTACTTTTCCAAAACCCAAAAACCAAACCTATTCTAGCCGTAGCCTTCTTCCTCCCCCTACTAGTCACCTCCCTCCTTCCCTGTGCAACCCGACCCAACCCCCTCCATCGGCCAGTCACTCGCCGGAGCAGCCGACTCCCACCACCCTTCCAGTTCATCTCCTTTCTTTCCACCTCGCCGACCGTCCGGCCATCTCCTCCCTCGAACCCACCTGAGCCCGGAGCTCCGCATGCGCTCGCCCTCTCCGCCGGAACCTCTTCCTCTACCCCACGTCAACAGTCAACCCCGGATCGCCTGAACACCATCGCTCGACTCGAGCAGTCCGCAGAGCACCCAGAGCCGCCCAACGCCTGACTGCGTGCGCCGGAGCTGACTCGCCTAGCCGCTGCCCCGACCTCGGCCGCCTAAAGCCATCTCCCCGACTTCCTTCTTCCCCGACATCATCATCGGCACTGCCACCACCTCCGTGCAGCACAGCCACCACCAGCACGATCATCACCACTCCACCCTGGCCTCCATCTCCTCCTCCCTCTCTTCTCCTCTTCTCCGGCCTGACCTCCACCCTTCTCCGACTCCATCATCATCCCTACCACCAGAACCACTACGCACCACCACTCCTCCCCTCTTCCCGAACTCCTCCTCCTAGCCTCTCCACAACCGTCCCAAGGCAACCTCCGGCCACCCTGCCTGAGCAGCCGCTGTGCACCACCACCACCATCACGACTTCGTCATCACCATTATCATCGTTGTTATCATTGTCATCACCTCCATTGTAACCCTCATCGTCATCATTGACATCGTCGTCATTATCGTCTCCGTGTACGTACCTCGAGGTACGAATGTGTACCCCTCCTTTGATATTTTATGTGTTTGTATATGTATTATATATGTATCCCTAGTATATATTAATATATATAGCATAAATCCAATTACTGTATATACAATATATATTGCATACGTGTTTAATTAGTATAAATACATATATATATATATATGGTATATATATTTATTTGGTGTATATATGTATTATAAGTATTAATGATATAGGCTAAATAATAATAATGTAAATTTATATATTTACTAGGTGACCCGAGTGTAACCACGGATATCCCATAGTTACATTAACCTGTAACCATGTAATATTGTTAGCAGACTGCCCTTATGTACACTGACGTACTGGCGAGCCCGTATTATTTGGACTGTATGTCTTGCACAGCAATTACAGACGGGACACCCGTGCGATTAGACGCACACTTGACCCTAGTTGACCAGTGACATACCTAGCTATGCCTTGAGTTCAAGGTATTTATGATGGTGTGTGTGCTAGTATAATGACTGATGTTGTGTTGTATTATATTATATGTATATAGTACATATCAGGTTATTCTGCGTGACTTCAGGAGCAGGTTATTGGTACTTTGCAGCTCTCTTGCCAGGCAAGTATACCTTGCCTTATTGTGCTGTTTAAATTCTGTATTATTAGTTGCATGTTTATATTATATAACTGTGCGCGTCCGAGAGAGACTCGGGTGCAGTCAATGAAGGCGTTGACGTTAGGACTTGTATCTGACCTAGTATCTAGTAGACCCACCTAAAGTTATAGAGTTATTGGTATGACTCTCCAGGCCTTGACACATATCATTTTACGTCACAGAGTGAGTTCATGTAGGGACGCATGCCACATACTCGACTGGCCATCGGTGTGAGCAACAGGTCTAACGGTATTTAGCTTAGTTGTTTATTTCTTTAGAGGCTTGCATTATAATACGAGATGTCCACGTCATGTTCACGACTTGTATATCTACATTGGGCGGGGAGGACAACTAGTAGGCGTATGGGACGCCCACCTCCTTTATTGCAGACACCGCATTCTTTGGAGAGATACAGACGTATATATTTTGCAGATACCACGTTCCTTAGAGTGTTGGACGTTACTTTACAGATACCTCATTCTTCGGAATAATGGACGTTGCAGATACCACACTCTAGAGTACGTTTAATGTTATGCCGACGCCTACCCATACGTACCAAAGTTGTCCTCAAATTGCATTCACTTAGATGGTTAGCGCACCCCTTTTATTTATTCAGTATTTACTTTATGGCATGCTTCTATGTATCTTGTTATGTCCCTCTGAGGACCTGGTCCCTTGCCAGGTGTAGATGTTCATGAGTATTCGCAGGAGCGCAGATCCAGACTGGTTACTTATATTAAGGAGGTCTTTTCTTTGAGCCTCGCGATTATTTGTGATGTACTTATGATATGTTTGCTTTTATATTCTAGTTCGGTAGTGGATTTATTTCCATCCGACTGTCATCTTTAGATACTTCATATTGAGATCTAGTTATAGATATTGGTTATTTATTTATTTATGATTTTCTGTGGATGAGATCTAGATTATGTCCGGTGACTTGTGAGTTGTATATATACCACTGGTGAGTTATTATTCATATTACAGCGTATGTATGCATTATGGTTTCCATATATTAGAGTTCTATAACCATGTGGCTGGCATGCTTACGTGTCCTAGTCCTACATATTTTGGGACTGGGGCGTGACATATTTTTAGTGGTGGCCCATGCAGGTCAGAGCATATTGTCTCGGTTACTTTACTGTGCCGAGCAAGCCTGCAAATAGGATTAGAGGATAGGATCTCATCCACAATTGACTATGATTCACATTCCTTTCAATATATTCTATTTAAACTATTGTATCATGCTTGATTCATGTGCTTTCCTAATAGTTCCTTGAGTATAGCCCCTCCTAGAATATAGATGTCCATGTTGTTAGATAATAAGTAGGGTAACCTTCCTCTTAAGAGTACAACTAGGATAATGATACATCGCTGACTTAGAATACTTAATGAACCCTAGCATCCCTTACCTATAGATTGATTGACCATTACCCCTTGATATAGTTATGAAGGACTTGAGAGTATAGATACTACTAGAGTTAGTTAGAAGTTTGACCATATTGTTTGACCCTAGCATTGAGGGACCAATAGAAATCCAAGGTTGAATATTAGGACCAAAACTTAACTTTTATAGGGAGATAGTAGTATAGAACTATAAATTTAGATTCTTGTCCTAATACTAGCAGAGAATACCTTAGGAAGCTAAAAGGAACGAATATAGCATTTCCCTTGATCATACCTCAAACACAGATATTAGCATAACACCTTCCCTTAGGAAAACTGTGACGTTATCTAGAGTCCCTCTATTTTAACTTCATATCTTGTTCCTCTGCAACCCTAACGCTCGCTAGTTGTGCGACGACTAAATTATGTTCTTCCTTTCTTCATCTTTCAACTCGTGCCGCATAAGTCTTATGATTGTAGGTCAAGTGATTTTATTTCATGTTAGGATATACAGCTTGCTAGGATTATAGTTGTTACTCTTAAATTTTTGAATTATATGATTGATAGTTAGAACTTGATAGTTGAGTATTCTTTTAGATTATAATTTTATAGTTATACCTTAGTTTTAAATCGCGTAACTTGTACCATACCTCGATACAAGTTATATTCCCCTTTTCCTTTGAAGGCCAGTAACTCTTCCATTCTTACTATTGACACCTATATTATATTAACACTACGACTAAGACTAAAGATGACCATTACCTATATAATGCAATAGGATACCCTAATAAGTACCAAGATCTTTTCCGCATGTACCCCAATAAGAGTTTATACTTTATTTACAAGAATAAGGTTATTTTATATATTTTCCTTAAGACGGTCACAATATTAGTTTAATTATTTTTAAGTTGGGTAGTATGCCTCATAACCTAGTGTTATATAGTCCTCTTGACCCATTGATGAAGTATAACTGAATGATATTAACTGTATGCTAGCATAAGAAAATACTGTTTATTCAAACTGTAGAACTTAGAAGTCCATACCCCTATTTGGTCAATTAGCGACTTAGACAAGGAGTTAGTATGACAACTATAGAGATTGTAGAGTCTTATCTTTTGTGAACTTGAATTATTATGTACCTTCTTTTATCATAATCCAGCGTACTTATATTTTCTGAACTACCTCGACTTATGCTGCTATTATAGCCTAGTTTTGCAAGCTTAATCTTTTATCGAGCTTGTTCATGACATATGTGTTATTGGGGCCTGATCAACTACACTAATACAATTGTCTAATCAGAATTAGTGTATTATGGTCTAGCTAGACATAGTGCACTTGGTTCGCTCTTCGCATGACTACTATACGTGGATTGAGATATATAGTTGACTAGTAGATGAATGTACTTGCCCTTAGAAATGCCTGAGCCTATCATATTGATTACATAATTGTACTGATATGAGCATGTGAATAAGAACCTACCAAAATAGGATTTTAATCCACAACTGCCTTGACAATTTCCATTTGAATTCTTTAAACGCCTTGATTTCCATACTTCTATTCTATTACCTTTCCCTTAGACTCCTTATTATTGTTTTCCATCCTTCCTTATTTTGGAAAGACGAAACCTCATGCTTAGTATAAGTTTGATATACAGAGAGTACTAGATATACCCCATAGGCCAATCACATTACTAGATGACTGCCTTTTATAACTGATTAAGGGTATATCATATATGATATATTTGGTGTTCAAATTTTTGAGGATTGAGTAACATGATTAAGTAAATTTGAGGAATAAGTTTTCTTAAATGTAAGAGCCTTATGCGATAGATGGGTATATTCTAAAATGGGTAGAAGTTGCATTGTCAACTTGAGAGGAATTTCTTTTAAGATTATGATCGAGTAAAATTTGAGTGAGAGGTTCAAGTCATTTTAATTTTGAGAATTTTAGAAGAATGATTAAGATGATGAGGATTAATAAATTTTAAAAACTGTGATATGGTAAACCAAATAATTATACTTGAGCATATGATTTAAATTTTGAATATTGAAGGTTGAATCACGATTTAAACTTTGAGGATAAATATAGAAATCCAGACTTGAATAATTGGTGAATTGGATTTCAAATTTTACAATTTGAGGCCTTAAATTAAAAGTTAAATGTTGATTGTGGGATTACCTATTTGAAATATTGAGGATGTAAATTGAATTTAAATTTGAAGAGTACAAAAATTTATAAGTTGAAGAAAGGAATAATATTTGATTAGAAATATTTTCTAAAGTAGATTATGATAGTTGGAGCTCGTGATATAAAATTTATATGCGTTATTTAATTCTTGAAGATGTTATATGGATTTAATTTAAATTTGGATGTTGATGATTTAAAAAACTGAGAAGGGATTACAATATGTTAAATTTTGATTTGAACAGTGATTATCTTAATTTTGAAGTGATTATGATGGATTTGATTAGAATTTTAATCATCGCAAGGAGATTTTGATTGACTTGCCTTATGTACGTGAAGGATTAACAAATTATGCTTATTTTTATTTCGAGGACGAAATTGTTTTAAGTTGGGTAGATTGTAAATCCCCTCACCCAAAATTAGGCCTACTTGGCTTAGATAGTGAAATTAGGGCTAGTTTGTATCCAATTTGAAATAGGACACGGCATTTTATTTAATTATACAGGATTTATATCACCTAGTGCACATTATCGTTGCTTCGATAATTGGAGCACTACACTAGCCATTGCCTTCATACAAATTTTATATCCTTGTCCTAGACATGCCCGTCTTCCATTCTGAACTTTGTGTAACCTATAATTATGCTCTCTTGTGCTACATTTTAGTCGTACAACATTCGTCGCGAACATTATTTCCTAATTCTAAATAATTTCAACTTTGTATCCTTGTACGTTCCAATCGTAATTGGAGACACAATCTTGACCCGTCTCGTACAACCTAATTTATGATAATATTCTACTCTGAGCCCTCTATATCCATGACACTTGTGTCCCACCTAATTTTATCCCCATGTACTTCTAATTAATTCGAGAACACCTTTCATATTAATTTTAATCAATTTAATCCAATTTCCGTCTTTGTGCAATTTTCTAATTGTTTGGCGTTTTAATGCAAAAGTGCATTGAGGTGTCCACACCATTGGACATGACGCATGAAGAAACCCATTTTCCCTTCATAGAATTTTTTTTCATAATTTTCGGAATATGCAACGCGCAACATCGCCACTCATTTAACCCCATCGTTGCATTTTAAACAATATAAACTATAGCCTCCAAACATCCCCATGTGAGCCCAAGGCCCAAGCCCAAAGATGTTGACTAAGCCCAACAATTTTAGGTCAAACATTCAACCCTAGTTCATATGTATAAATATGCAATTTTATTCATTTTCCTTTACTTTTCCAAAACCCCAAAACCAAAACTATTGTAGCCGTAGCCTTCTTCCTCCCCCTACTATTCACCTCCCACCTTCCCTGTGCAACCCGACCTAACCTCCTCCACCGGCCAGTCACTCGCGGGAGCAGCCGACTCCCACCACCCTTCCAGTTCATCTCCTTCCTTACCTCGCCAAACCGTCCGGCCATCTCCTCCCTCGAACCCGCCTGAGCCCAGAGCTCCACCTGCGCTCGCCCTCTCCGCCGGAACCTCCTCCTCTTCCCCATGTCAACAGCCAACCCCGGATCGCCTGAACACCATCGCTCGACTCGAGTAGTCCGCCGAGCACCCTGAGCCGACCCGCGCCTGACTGCCTGCGCCGGAGCTGACTCGCCGAGCCGCTGCCCCGACCCTGGCCTCCTGAAGCCATGTTCCCAACTTTTTTCTTCCCCGACATCATCATCAGCTCTGCCACCACCTCCGTGCAGCACAGCCACCACCAGCACGATCACCACCACTCCACCCTGGCCTCTATCTCCATCTCTCTCTCTCTTCTCCTCTTCTCCGACCTGACCTCTACCCTTCTCCAACTCCATTATCATCCCTACCACCAGAACCACTACGCACCACCACTCTTGCCCTCTTCCTGAACTCCTCCTCCCAGCCTCTCCACCACCGTCCTAAGGCAACCTCCGGCCACCCTTCCTGAGCAGCCACTGTGCAGCACCACCACCATCACGACTTCGTCATCACCATCATCATCGTTGTTATCATCGTCATCAACTCCATCGTAAACCTCATCGTCATCATTGACATCGTCTTCATCATCGTCTCCATGCACGTACCCCGAGGTATGAATGTGTACCCCTTCTTTCATATTTTTATGTGTGTGTATATGTATCCCTAGTATATATTAATATATATAACATAAATCCAATTAGTGTATATATAATATATATATTGCATACGTATTTAATTAGTATATATACATATATATATATAGATATGGTATATGTATTTATTTGGGGTATATATGTATTATAAGTATTAATGATATAGGCTAAATAATAATAATATAAATTTATATATTAACTAGGTGACCCGAGTGTAACCACGGATATCCCGTAGTTACATTGACCTGTAACCATGTAATATTGTTAGCAGACTGCCATTATGTACACTGACGTACTGGCGAGCCCGTATCATTTGGACTGTTTGTCTTGCACAGCAATTACAGATGCGACACCCGTGCGATTAGACGCACACTTGACCCTAGTTGACCAGTGACACACCTAGCAATGCCCTGAGTTCAAGGTATTTATGATGGTGTATGTGCTAGTGTAATGACTGATGTTGTGTTGTATTATATTATATGTACATAGGACATATCGGGTTATTCTGTGCAACTTCAGGAGCAGGTTATTGGTACTTCACAGCTCTCTTGTCAAGCAAGTATACCTTGCCTTATTGTACTATTTAAATTCTGTATTATTAGTTGCATGTTTATATTATATAACTGTGCACGTCCGAAAGAGACTCGGGTGCAGTCAACGAAGGCATTGACGTTAGGACTTGTGTCTGACCTAGTGTCTAGTAGACCCACCTAAAGTTGTAGAGTTATTGGTATGACTCCCCAGGCCTTGACACGTATCATTTCACATCACAGAGTAAGTTCATATAGGGACGCGTGCCACATACTCGACTGGACATCGGTGTGAGCAACACGTATAACGGTATTTAGCTTAGTTGTTTATTTCTTTAGAGACTTGCATTATAATACGAGATGTCCATATCGTGTTTGCGACTTGTATATCTACATTTGGCGGGGAGGACAACTAGTAGGCGTATGGGACACCCACCTCCTTTATTGCAGATACCGCGTTCTTCGGAGCGATACAGACATATATATTTTGCAGATACCACATTCCTTAGAGTTTTGGACGTTACTTTACAGATACCTCATTCTTCAGAATTATGGACGTTGCAGATACCACACTCTAGAGGACGTTGGATGTTATGCCTACGCCTACCCATACGTACCAAAGTTGTCCTCAAATTGCATTCACTTAGATGGTTAGCGCACCCCTTTTATTTATTCAGTATTTACTTTATGGAATGCTTCTATGTATCTTATTAAGTCCCTCTGAGGACCTGGTCCCTTGTCATGTGTAGATGTTCATGAGTATTCGCAGGAGCGTAGATCCGGACTGGTTACTTATATTGAGAAGGTCTTCCCTTCGAGCCTCGCGATTATTGGAGATGTACTTATGATATGTTTGCTTTTATATTCTAGTTCGGCAGTGGATTTGTTTCCATCCGACTGTCATCTTTACATACTTCATATTGAGATCTAGTTATAGATATTGGTTATTTATTTAATTATGATTTTCTATGGATGAGATCAAGATTATGCCTGGTGACTTGTGACTTGTATATATACCACTGGTGAGTTATTATTCATATTACAGCGTACGTATGTGTTATTGTTTCCATATATTGGAGTGTCATAACCATGCGGCTGGCATGCTTACATGTCCTAGTCCTACGTATTTGGGGACTGGGGCGTGACACCAGATGCTTAGTTTACTAGCGGGTCAAGACGGAGAGACAGAGGCCAGGAGGATTACTTCAGCCTTTACCCATTCCGGAGTAGAAATGGGAACATGTGATCATGGATTTTAGATTGGGACTTTCGCATTCTCTAGGAGCCAAAGATGCAATTTGGGTCATCATGGACAGGTTGACCAAATCAGCCCACTTTCTGCCATTTAAAGCGGGCACATCTACGGAGAAGCTTGCGAATATGTATGTGCGCCAGATTGTCATATTGTACAGTATTTCAGGGAACATAGTCTCGGATCGGGATAGTCAATTCACGTCCTATTTCTGGAGGAGTTTACAGGCTAGCTTGGGTACTCAGCTCAAGTTCAGTATCGCTTATCACCCTCAAACGGACGGACAGTTGGAGAGGACTATTTAGACTCTCGAGGACCTGATGCACACATGTGTTTTGGATCTTGGAGGTTCTTGGGAGGATTACCTTTACTTGGTAGAGTTTTTATACAATAACAGCTACCAAGCCAGCATCGAGATGTCACCATTCGAGGCGTTGTATGGACGAAGATGTCGCACTCCGTTGTCCTGGGATGATGTTGGTGACAAAGCTTTATTGGGACCAGAGATGATAGTGGATACAGCAGAGAAGGTGAAGCTTACCAGGAACAGACTTCGTGTGGTGCAAGACAGGCAGCGGCATTTGGCCGATAGCCACCGGAGACCCTTGGAGTTTGAGGTATACCTTTAGTTTTATCTTGCTTGTGTTTGATTGTTGTTTTGTTAAAGTACTAAGGTTTTATTTCGTGCTAGGTTGGCGCTCTGGTTTTCTTGAGGATTTCTTCGACTCATGGAACGATTCATTTTGGTGTATGTGGCAAGCTTAGTCCGCAATTTATCGGACCTTTCAGTATTCTTGAGAGGATCGGTACAGTTGCATACAGACTAGACATACCACCTGTACTGGAGGGAGTGCACAAAGTGTTTCACGTGTCGCAGCTGAGATAATACGTGGCGAATCCTATTCATGTGTTTGATCACTCGAGATAGAGGTGGGCCCTACTCTTAGCTATCCAGAGCAGCTAGTGGAGATTCTGGATCGGGGAGAGAAGATCATGAGGAACAAGATGATTCCTTTGGTGCGCGTCGCGTGTAGGCATCACTCGCCAGGAGAGAGTACTTGGGAGCGAGAGGCCGAGATGCGCAAGCGATATCCATACATGTTCGAGCCGTGAGGTATAATTCTTCCTTACATTGTATTGTTTGCTTTGATAGATAGTTTCTTCCTTAATTTTGAGGACAAAATTTTTCTAAGGTATATAGGATTGTCACCTTCACTTTTTCATTAAAAGGTAGTTTGGTAATTGACATGGGTAATATTTATTTTAGGATTAATTGTATTTAATATTGTGCATGCATGATTTATTTATTTGTTGTATTATTTATTGATTGTTAGTTGTAGATTTATTCTGGACTTGTGTAGTGGACCTAACCCATTTATTAGTTGCATGAACCCAATATTTAGATTAGTTTAGATTGAACCCATTAAATTAGGCCCATGGATTAGGAGGATGGATTAATTAGTGAAACCATTAGACAAGAACCTTCTCCCTTAATTAATTTCTTCATGAGAGACCCCAAGGGATGTTTTGGATATTTTATATTTCTTGGGAGAGGGTTTATGACCAGCCATTAGAGGGGGAGAGAGAGTGTCTCTCATTTTATTTTTTTATTTCCAAATAGATCTAGATTTTCTTCCTTTCCAAATTCCTTCATTCCCTCACCATTCCTCACCAAATTTCCACCTAAATTCCTTTTCTATTCATTAATTAAGGCTACTACAACAAGGATCTACAAGAAGGAAAGAAGGATCTAGAAGGAGGAGGCCAAGATATAGATAGATGAGCTATTTTCTATTTTGGAGATTTTTTATTGGAAATCCATCTCCGAATAGGTACATTTCAGTTTTCCCTCTGCTAATAGACTCTAGATTTGAGATTTATCCATGAAAAACCAACCCACATGCATAGGCTACCCATAAAAATTAGTTTTAGGTTCATCGGAGACCTAAGGTGGAAGTTATATCCAATTTGGTACTAGTTTTGGGGGAATTCAAAGATTGGCTTATATAGTGGTTGTTATTTGGTCTAATAGATCTAATTGACATTTGATTACTTGTTTGTGACTAGTGTAGTGTCCACAATTGGATACGTGTAGGCCGTATCTTGTTAATTTGACGAAACGGGTTAATTTTGGAAGTTTTCCTCCGACACGGGGCCTTGTACATATCACATTGTGACACGGACACGTAGATACTCTAATTATTATATGTATTGCTCATATTAAGTGTATTAAACTTGCTCTTGTCCTCCAAAATATGTTTCGTTGTGTGTTGGAGCCATATCACACGCGTATCATAGAGCAAGTGTCTTACGGGTGCGGTGCACTCCACGTGTTTGATGTTTTGTCATCCTTACTATACGTACATGTATAATTATATATATATATATAATAATTAAGTGATATATATGTATATGTTAGTGTATTTGAGCTTGGGTTTATGTGTGTGTCTATGTGTCTACATACTAGTGTATATAGTTATATATCGATCTATATGTATATTTATATGTATATATATATGTATTGGTTTATATATATGCGTTTATATATATGTTTGGATATATATATATATATATATATATATATATATATATATATATATATATATATATATATATATATATATATATATAACTAGTTATTTATATGTGTATGATTATATATATCTATATATATATAGTTGTGAGAGGAATATATATATATACATAGATGTGTAGTGTTGTATTTGTTGTGTTGTGTGTGTGAGAGAGGGGCGAGCGATGCGTGTGCAGCAGTGCAGTGTGCGAGCTGCAGTGCCGCAGCGTGGCGCAACGCGGTACAGCGTGCAGCAGTAGTAGTTGCGGCACAGCGATAGTTTTCTGCAGCAGCAGCAGCAACAGTTGTGGTGCAGCGGCCGTTTGCTATAGCAGCAATTGTGGTGCAGCAGTAGTTGCAGCACAACAACAGTCGCAGCACAACAGCAGTTTGCTATAGCAGCGCAGCGTGTGGCACAGCCGAGTGTGGTGCAGCGTGTAGTGCGCAGCAGTATAATTTTGTGTGTTTAGTTAGTTATATACCTATTAGTCTAGATAATTAGATAGATATATATATATATACTTGTTAGATATGTATTAAGTTATTATGTAGGTATATGTATCTATGTATTGGTATGTATTATATGTTAGTAGTTCATAGTTTTAATAGTTTAGTTATGTTAGTATAGTTTAATACATGGGGGCTCGCGTTATATATTAGCTATATGTATTAGGATTTGAATTACCTTGGGATACCAAGGTAATGTCAAGGTATTGAGGGATAGTCAAGGTATTGGATAATGGGTTGGTTTAGTCTAGTTGGTTACTATAGTAGTTTGTTAGTTAGATATGTTTGATTATGTAGATAGTTAGATATGTAAACTAGTATATATATGTTATGATTGATAGTTAGTCTCAGATAGTAGTAGGTAGTGTATCTTGATAGTTAGTTATATTAGCTATATATATCTATGTATGTTAGTATTATAGCTAGTTCTATGTTATATTGAGATATATATATTAGTGTTATTTATAGCTAGTATTAGTTTGGGGTTTTATATATCTATTGGTATTAGTTATATGTTGAGTTTTGGATTACCTCGGGATAGCAAGGTATTACCAAGGTATTGGGCCGATACCCAAGGTATTGAGTTTAGGTATCGAGATATGTGCGATACGCATTGGTGCAAGGCCAAGGTATCATAAATTCCTTGTTTTAATATAGAATTAAATATAATGACTTGTATATATATCTAAAATACTGTTTTCATATAAATAAACTTGTGTATCTTAGGATACGGCTTTTTGAATGCCTTTTAGTATCTTAGCTTGGATTGTATAGCATAGTTTTATAGTGTTTCGACTTAGTGACTTAGTTTTAGACTCTTGCAAACTAGATTTCATCGGTTTGACCTAGAAATGGCTTTATGACTTAGAATTAAATCAACTTAACTTATTTCTATTTTAGAACCTTGTATTGATGCAACATGCCATATATAGGTTGTGTGACACCAACTTGGGCATCGAGAGACACACCTTGCTCAGGACTTCAGGCGAGTATATTTCTTTAATAGTTTTTAATTTATAATATTGTATATATGCATGTTCTAGAATTGTATACTTGATCCCCACACAGTGATTTTATGGACTGGTACTATATGGATACCGTCAGGAGATGTTATCCCCTACCGTGTTCAGCGGGTACTCCTGTACATTGTATCTCATAGTGTATATTGGGTAATTATTATATTTCGTGTTTTCACACTATCCGTGTTCAGTGTGCTTATTCATGTATACCCACCGCTCGTGTTCAGTGGTTATGATATTCATGTACACCCACTACTCGTGTTCAGTGGTTATATTTCGTGTTCGTAGCGTGTCGTGATTGGATCCATCGATATTTATTGGGGGTGGGAGAGTAGGAGTTGATTATATATTGAAAGCCCCATTGTTACATCGTGTACATTCTGGTTACATACCTCACTTGTAATCATCTTACCTGATCATGTTCACCCAACCCGATCACATAATGAACTTATATTCTGAGGCATATTAGCTAGTTTAGATTGTAGTTATTTCATCATATTGTTGATATTCATATTATTGTTTTATATTCTCGTACATTACCTGTATATCTATTGTTCATCATTCGTATGTTTAGTGATCTTGTATTTTATTTCTATATATGTTTATATGCTCAATTATGCTATTGAAACTGCTTTTAGAGGTATGTACTTCGCTCCAATCCTGACTGGATATATTTTTCTAGATGATTGGCTTATAGAGCAGTGTCCCACAGTCTACGGTACACATGATAGTGTATCTTTAGAGGATCCTTTGGTAGACCAGGAGGACTTAGTTGCAGAGGCGAGGAGGTCTAGTTTATTTTTATTGGACTTGTATTATATTATATTGTTGAGATTCATTGGGTTGTATATTATTTTAGTTTGTGGTTTATATCTTATTCTTTTCTTCACTATTTTATTCGTGCTTATCTTCCTTAGTTTGCTTTGTGATTGAGTTTAGTTATATTGTGAGATACCATTTTGTTCCTCCATTTGGAGTTGAGATGATTGACAGGTACCATATTATATGGTTGAGATGCTAGATAGTTAGAAATGATCCAGACAGCGTTCTACCGATGATTTTGCAGCGTAGGCTGGACGTACCGACATACTCGTGCCCGAATATCCGGGTAAGCGTCGTGACGCTATTTTATTGGTGACCTATGCAGGTCTAGATAGATATCGTAGTGGTGCTCGTCTAGAGTACTGCTACGAGCCTATTTAGGAAATAGGATTTAGGCTAAGAGTTTACTCAATCACACCTTGGAAAATTCCAATATCTATTTTTGCAAATCCTTATCTATTGAATATTCTTTTACTTTGAATAAAGTTATGTCCTTCTTTGATAATATTGTATCTTATTCAATATTGAATCCGTATTTCAATCTATCTTCAGGATGCCGCTGAAGAGGCGTTCCCAGCTATCAGGTGCCGCGACAGCGCGATCAGTCACTTTATCACATATGAGGGCAGCACACTCAGACGATAGTCCAGCACCTATATTCAGGAGGTCAGCTTCACCGGTCCAGATGGGCGTATCGGCAACAGCTTTCGGAGATGCTCCACCTCCAGTACCGAGGAGAGGACAGACAGTTTTCGAGGATCTTCCACCTCCACCACCAGTAGTTGATCAGACGCAGATGTCCTAGCTCTTCCAGCAGATGATGGAGGCACATCAGCGACAGTCAGAGGTCCTGCAACAGAGCATGGAGAATGCTCACTAGATCGTACTTACAACAGTTAAGAGAGCTACTACAGCCCAGCCACAGACGATACCAGCTCAGTTTATTCTGCATCACCCGAGGCCGGGTACCATCATCGACTTTAAGAGGATGGGCCCGAAGGACATCAGGGGCACGGAGGGGATTATTTATGCGGATGAGTGGTTCGAAGACATCGAGCAGAACCTGCGGCTGGCGTAGATTCCAGAGATGCTACGGATAGAGGCAGCAAATTGTATGATGTTCGATATTACATTGACATGGTTCCGGACAGCCCCGAGGATTGCAGTACCAGGATTCTATTGGGAAGCCTTCGAAGAGCTTTTCAAGGAGAAGTTCTTCCTGGATGTGGCTCTTACATCTTTGGAGAGTCAGTTCTAGTACCGCACCCAAGGAGGTATGTCAGTGGCAGAGTATTGCCATCTAGGTTGCTTCATGGAGGGTCAGAACCCTAGAGGCAGAGAAAGAAAGTTCAGGAATGGCCTGAACCGGGAGGTCAAACCCCACACAAACGGAGATCCTACTGCCACTTTCGAGGAGATACTCAAACAGGGGCAGAGAGCGGCGGATGACTTAGAGCTTAGCTCTAAGAGGCCGAGGGACACAGAAGGATCCAGCCACAATACGGGTCCAGCAAAGCAGCCTCACTTCTAACAGCAGCACCAGAGGCCTTACCAGCACTAGAGGCAGCAGTATCATGGGCCAGCTAAAGCGCCGGCTTAGCAGATGCATCAGATCTAGAGGACAGTAGTTCCTTGCACTTTTTGTAAGAAGAAAGGACACGTGTAGGACGCATGCAGAATGAGGCTAGGCCAATGCTTATTCTATGAATCGGGAGATCATCAGTTGCAGGCTTGTCCCAAAGTCCTAGCTCGTCTAGCTCAGGTTGGAGCACAGGCACAGAGGGCACCCGCTAGACCACCAGTGGGACAGCAGCAGAGAGGACCTCTTCCACCACAGCAGCCGCAGTTTACCTAGCATCAGCAGCAGAGAGGAGCGCAGCGACAGAGGCGAGCTTTTACCTTGACTGTTGAGGAGGAGGATCCGGTTGGCGATGTTATCGCAGGTTCAGTTTATCTCGACTCCTTTCCAGCTCATATTTTGTTCGATTCTGGTGCTTCTCATAGTTTTTTATCTGTATCTTTTGCTTTGAGGCATCATCTTGAGTATGAACCATTGGCGAGGACTTACAATATCACGACCGGGGGTGGCATCATCCTGGTCGGTGATGTTTGTAAGAACCAGAGATATTTGGAAGGCCGTGAGCTGAGCATATATTTACTCGTAATGCTACTTTCGAGTTATGATATAGTACTCGGGATAGATTAGTTTAGTAGACATCACGCTTGTATCGATTGTCGTGGAGGCAGAATTTTATTTCAGACGCGAGGAGAGTCAGAGTTCGAGTTCGTCCGAGGAGCAGAGCAGAGCGAAGGTAATTTTTGTGGAGCTTTGGTAGAAGAGTAGGAGTCGCCACATATGTTGATTGCAGAGTTCTTGGATGTCTTTCCAGAGGAGTTGTCAGGGTTGCCGTCAGACAGAGATGTGAAATTCTCTATAGATTTGGTGCCAGGCGCAGAGCCAATCTCTAAGCCCATCTATAGAGTCACCAATAGCGAACTGACAGAGTTGAAGAAGCAGGTGGATGAGTTGCAAGACAAGGGCTTTATTCATTCTAGTTCATCACCATGGGGTGCTCCAGTACTTTTTGTACCAAAGAAGAATGGGTTGGTACGTATGTGTATCGACTACAGGGCACTTAATAACCTCATTATCAAGAACAAATACTCGTTGACGCGGATAGATGACTCGTTTGAACAGTTGACCGGAGCAAAGGTATTCTCCAAGATAGACTTGAGGTCAGGGTACCACCAGGTGAAAGTGAAGAGGGAAGACATCCCGAAGATATCTTTCAGGGCTCGTTATGGGCAGTTCGAGTTCTTGGTGATACTGTTTGGGTTGACCAATACCCCAGTAGTGTTCATAAAGGTGATGAACAAGGTATTTCATGAGTACCTGGACCAATTTGTTATAGTCTTTATAGATGATATCCTGATATATTCGAAGACCCCAGAGGAGCATGAGCAACACTTGAGGATTATTCTGGAAATCCTCCGGAAGGAGAAGCTGTATGGCTAGTTATCAAAGTGTGAATTCTTCCTTGATAAGGTTAAATTCCTTGGGCATTTCATTATAGGAGATATAATCTCGGTAGACCCGAAGAAGATCTCAGCAGTTGAATCGTGGTCTACCCCGAGTTCAGTAGCAGAGATCAGGAGCTTCCTTTGATTGGCGGACTACTATCGGAGGTTTATTCAGGACTTTTCTAGACTTGCAGAGCCGATGACTAGACTAACCAGAAAGGACGTAGAATTCATCTGGACTGAGGAATGTCAGTCAGCGTTTGAGGATCTGAAGAGGAGATTGACTACAACTCCCATCTTGATACTACCATCAGGATCAGGAGGATTTTCTATTTACAGTGATGCATCAGGGAAGGGTCTGGGTTGTGTGTTACAGCAGCACGGAAAGGTAATTGCCTATGCTTCCAGGCAATTATGCCCGCATGAGAAGAACTACCCTACCTATGATTTAGAGTTGGCAGCGGTTATCTTTGCTCTCAAATTATGGAAACACTATTTATATGGAGAGAGAGTAGAGATCTTCACAGACCATAAGAGCTTGAAGTATGTGTTTACACAAAAAGTGCTCAATATGAGACAGCGGTGATGGTTCAAGATGATGAAAGACTTCGACATATCTTTACAGTACCATCCAGGGAAGGTCAACGTAGTTGCGGATGCTTTGAGTAGGCATTCTGTGGCTTTGTGATTGACTAGAGACAGATATTTATTGGCAGACCTTGACAGTTTGGGCATTGAGTTACTAGTTCCTGGAGTCACAACACAAATATAGGGACTTCAGGTTCAGTCGGAGCTGATGGACCGGGTCAGAGCCGGACAGTATGAGGATGAGTCTCTGAGGAGCATCAGAGCACAGGTTCAGGTCGAGTTGGGAGAGGACTTTATCGTCGCAGATAATGGATCATTGAGACACGGTACTAGGTTATTTGTACCGAGAGGAGCATTGCGTGAGGAGATTCTGCAGGAGGCGCATCATTCTCAATACTCTATGCATCCTGGTGCCAACAAGATGTATAGAGACATGAGAGAGCATGTATGGTTTTATGGCATGAAGCGGGAGGTAGCCATCTTCGTGTCCAGATGCTTAGTTTGCCAGCAGGTCAAGGCGGAGAGACAGTGGCCAGGAGGATTACTTCAGCCTTTATCCATTCTGGAGTAAAAATAGGAACATGTGACCATAAATTTTGTATCGGGACTTCCACGTTCTCCAAGAGGAAAAGATGCAATTTGGGTCATCATGGACAGTTTGACCAAATCAGCCCACTTTCTATCATTTAAAATGGGTACATCTATGGAGAAGTTTGTGGATATGTATGTACGCTAGATTATCAAATTGTACGGTGTTCCAGTGAGCATAGTCTCGGATCGGGATAGTCACTTCATGTCCCATTTCTGGAGGAGTTTGCAGGCTAGCTTGGGCACTCAGCTCAAGTTCAGTACCGCTTATCACCCTCAGACGGACGGACAGTCGGAGAGGACTATTCAGACTCTCGTAGATATGCTACGCACCCGTGTTTTAGATCTTGGAGGTTCTTGGGAGGATCACCTTTACTTGGTAGAGTTTTTATACAACAACAACTACCAAGCCATAATCGAGATGTCACCATTCGAGGCATTGTGTGGACAAAGATGCCAAACTCCGTTGTCCTGGGATGATGTTAGTGACAGAGCTTTATTGAGACCAGAGATGATAGTGGATGTAGTAGAGAAGGTAAAGCTTATCAGGGACAGACTTCGTGTAGCATATGACAGGCAGCGACATTGGGCCGATAGCTACCGGATACCCTTGGAGTTTGAGGTATAGCTTTAGTTTTGTCTTTCTTGTGTTTGATTATTATTTTTTAGAGTACTAAGGTTGTGTTTCGTGCTAGGTTGGCGGTCTAGTTTTTTAAGGATTTTTTTGACACGTGGCACGATTTGTTTAGGTGGAGCCGGCAAGCTTACTCCGCGATTCATCAGACCTTTCAGTATTCTTGAGAGAATCGGTGCAGTTGCATACAGACTAGAATTACCATCTACATTGGAGGGAGTGCACAATGTGTTTCACATGTTACAGCTGAGACAATACGTGGCAGATCCCAATCATGTGTTGGATCACTCGAAGATAGAGGTAGGCCCTACTCTTAGCTATCTAGAGCAGCCAGTGGAGATTCTGGATTGGAGAGAGAAGATGTTGAGGAACCAGACGATTCCTTTGGTGCACGTCGCATGGAGGCATCACTCGCCAGAAGAGAGTACCTGGGAGCGAGAGGCCGAGATGCGCGAGCGATATCCATACCTGCTCGAGCCGAAAGGTATAATTCTTCCTTGCATTGTATTATTTGCTTTGATATATAGTATCTTCCTTAATTTTGAGGACAAAATTTTTCTAAGGTGGGTAGGATTGTAACCTTCACTTTTTCATTCAAGGGTAGTTTGGTAATTGACATGGATAATATTTATTTTAGGATTAATTAAATTTAATATTGTGCATGCATGATTTATTTATTTATTGTATTATTTATTGATTGTTAGTTATAGATTTATTTTGGACTTGTGTAGTGGACCTAACCCATTTATTAGTTGCATGAACTGTCATGACCCAAAGGGATGCAAGTCGGGAACAACGCCCAGCCTACGCCGTAGAATCGACGATAGAACATTGTCTGGATAATTTATTTATCCATACAATGAACCACCAACAATAACAATATACTCAATCATAGATCTAAGATAAAAACGAGCACGAATATGATAAAGAATAGAATAGTCACATTAAACTCATGAGTCAAATTATAACATCACTGAGCCTGAAAAAATACTAACAAATAAGCTGGAGACAAATTCAGTACAAAAGAATATTAAGAAGCTACAAGTCCCGGGTCATCTGTCTCAGTCAGGATAAGTCCCTCCTGAGCCAGGGTCTTTGACTCTAAGCCTACAATATCCTGAGGTCTATAATGTGTAGGGTACCACTCCTCAGTGTCATCTAGTAAAAATATATCCAGTCAGAAAAGGAGTAGAGTATATCTCTAACAATAGTTCTAATCAATGATAAAAACTATGTAACAGTAAATAGATATGAATATACAAGATACAACAATAGATACAAGAGATATATAATAAAAAATACTAGAATAAATATAATAATAAATAATATAATAGTGAACAAGAACACTAATGACGAAGTGTGTGAGTACTAGCTTTAACATGTGATCGGCTTAGGAACTTGCACAAGAGTATAATGGCCTGGTTAATCATACGTGCGGTGTATGATCAACACTCACAAGTAACAAGACATGCACAAGGAGGGTACGATCACATATCTACACTAAAATACTCCTCACCCTGACTGGTATAGTATATCCAACTATGGTACGCTATGGCACAAGATTATCTAACAAGATATCTAGTTTCACGAGAATCAGTGTCTATACATGTACAAGATAATCAATAAAATATAGTTTGCACAAGATATACCATATACCAAGGAATAATATCTCATGATGAGATCCGGATATACCAATCTGTGTAACCATCGTGTCAAGAAAATAAGGATATCTATACTAGATACAATGAACATAGAGGACTTCATAAATGAGAAACTATCAAAGAATGTACTCGTCTGAAGTCCGAAGAATAGTCTCACAGATGTCTGATACGGTGCCTCGAAGACCTAGATATGAATAAAATATCAATACAAGTTTTCAGAAAGAAAATAAGTTAAACTAGTCAACTTCTAGGTCAACAAGCCATTTCTAAGTCAAAAAGTCAAACTAGGTCAACTATAAGTAAAACCGGTCAAACTATGCCAAACTATCTATTTTTAGGTTGCATGAGTCTATCTTAAAGATATTGGGTTCAAATACTATGAATCTAGGTTATACTAGCTATATCTTAGGATACTAGGATATCGTATCTCAGGATACGCAAACAATAGATAAATATCATATATACATATATCAAACAATATTAAATATAAAAAATCCTAATTATAAACATTCAATGGATACCTTGGTTTTGAACCAACTTGGTATCGCAACACTAAACCTCCATCTTGATACCCAAACCCAATACCTTAGTTATCCTAAAATACCTTGATACTTACCTTGGTATCTCAAGGTAATTGCCAAAACCTTATCTATACTAACTAACGATTAATAACTATATGCTAACAACTAACTATTACAAATATAATATACTAAAACAAAAATACCAATTAGGAATATATATATATATACTAATACTATATATATATATATATATATATACTAATACTATATATATATATATATATATCTATTATTTAAGTAATACATAACTATATATATATAGCCGCATAACTGTCGCTAAAAGCCACTGCTGCCCGTCGCTAATGCTACAGATACGGCTGTTGTTACTGCTGCTGTTGCGACAGTTCCTGCTGTTGTCGCTAATACTGTTGTTGCTGCTGTCGCTGAAGCATTGTTGTTGCTGTTGCTTTAGCTGCTATCATTGCTATTGCTGCTGCTGTCGCTAATGAAGCTGTTTCTGCTGTTGCTATATGCTGCTGCTGTTGCTATTGTGGCTGCTTCTGCTGTCACTAAATCTATTATTGTTGATGATGTGTTGCTGTTAATGTTGCTGCTGTCGCTAATTCTGTCACTGTAGCTGCTGCTTCTCCCCTCTCTCACTCTTATATATATATCACATAAATATATATATACTTATATATATAACTACAACTATATATACATATATACATACTCCCCTATATACATATATACGTATCCACAATAATACATATAGTATAGCATTCACATAATATATAGTACATATATATACATAGGTAAAATAGATACATGATACACTAACAAATAAATAAATAAATATATATATATATATATATATATATACATGCATATAATTATATATTATAATGACTAAAATAATAGGAAAGTAGATCTAGAAATAAATGTACAAACACATGGAGCGTATCACACCCGTATCCCACTAAATCTATGATACACTTGCGACACGAGTCCACCACACATCCAAACGTACCCCGAAGGACACAAAAAAGTCTAATATATTATTTATAAACAATACGAAGAGTCAAGCACAAATCTACGTGTATGTGTCAAAATGTGACATGCACAAAGTACCGTATCGGAGGGAAAACTCCCAAATCAATATGTATCATCAAATTATTAGGATACGACCTACACGTATCAAATTGTGGATATGACACTAGCCCCAAACACACAAGCACATGCCAAATTGATCTATAGGATCAATTGACACACACAACAAATATCAATATCGGAATTTCTCCAAAATTAACACAAAAAGTACCATAACTTTCTCAATAGGCCTCCTAAGAACACAAAATAAAATCCTATGGGTAGCCTATGCATATGGGTTGATTTCTCATGGTTAAATCTCATATTTAGAACCTAAATTAATAGGAAAACTGAATTGTACCTATTGGGAGATGGATTCCCAATAAAACCTCTAAATATGATGAATTTTACCTCCAACTTGTAGATCCTTGGTCCTCTTTGTAGATCCTTGCTTTCTCCTTCTAAATTCTTACTCCACTAGTCTCCAATGGTGATTTGGGAAGGAATTGGGGTAAATTTTAGTAGGATAAATAATGTGGAATGAAGGAATTTGGTTATGGGAAATTCTAGATCTAGTTTACAAATGAAAAAGGAGAGAGAAACTTTCCCCCTCTTCTTTAATAGGCCGGCCCCCCTTACCCCTTCCTCAAGTCACTATGTAATATTTATTATCCTCTCATGAAAAAATAATTAAGGAGAGAAGCTTCTAGTCTAATGGTTAAATTAAATTAATCATCCTCCTAATCAATGGACTTTCTAGTTGGGCTCAATTCTAACAATTCATACATGTTGGTCCATGAGTCTAACTAAACTAGTTAGGTCCACGTACACAAGTCCAAAACAAATAACTAACATCTAACAATAATTAAATAATTTAACAAATAATTATTTAACATGCATAATATTTAATTAAATATAAAATTACTAAAATACTTTTCCTAGAAAATATGGTAGTGACAAGTCTACCCTCCTTAAAATAATTTCGTCCTCAAAAATTCAAAGACGAAAACTACCCCCAAAAAATAGCAGAATATAATAAAAGAACAGAACTTAACTACGAAAGAACATACCTCAAGGCACAAACAAATATGGATAACGCTCTCGCATTTCATCCTCTCTCTCTCCCAGGTAGACTCCCCCGGAGAGTGATGCCTCCATGCGATGCATACCAAAGGAATAGTCTGGTTCCTCAGCACCTTCTCTCTCTGATCCAGAATCTCAACTGGCTGCTCTGGATAGCTAAGTGTAGGGCCCACCTCTATCTTCGAGTGATCCAACACGTGGGTAGGATCTGCCACGTACCGTCTCAATTGTGACACATGAAACACGTTGTGCACTCCCTCAAATGTAGGTGGCAAGTCTAGTCTATAAGCAACTGCACCGACCCTTTCTAGAATAGTGAAAGGTCCGATGAATCGCAAACTAAGCTTCCCGCCTCCACCGAAGTGAATCGTGCCTCGTATTGGAGAAATCCTCAAAAATAACAAACCACCCACCTAGAACAAAACAAAATCTTAAGAACTTAATCTATAACAAATAACCAATAACAAGCACAAAAAAAACCAAAAACTATACCTCAAACTCCAAAGATCTCCGGTGGCTATCGGCCCAATGTCGCTGTCTGTCCTATGCCACTCGAAGTCTGTCTCTGATCAATTGAACCTTCTCCGCTGCATCCACAACCATCTCTGGCCCAAGCAAAACTCTCTCTCCAACATCGTCCCATGAAAAGGGAGTACGACATCTCCGACCGTACAGAGCTTCAAAATGGGAAATCTTTATACTAGCCTGATAGCTTTTGTTGTAAGCAAACTCTACCAAATAGAGATGGTCCTCCCAAGAACCCCCAAAATCTTGTACACAAGTGCGCAATATATCCTCGAGAGTCTGAATAGTCCTCTCTGACAGCCCATCTGTCTGCGGATGATATGCATTACTGAACTTTAGCTGAGTGCCCAAACTCGCCTGCAAACTCCTCCAGAAATGAGAAGTAAAACGACTATCCTGATCCGAGACTATGTTGACGGAAACTCCATGTATCCTGACGATCTGCCTCACATATATCTCTGCCAGCTTCTCCGTAGACAAACCCACCTTGAAAGGCAAAAAGTGGGCCGACTTGGTCAACCTATCAACGATGACCCAAATTGCGTCTTTCTCTTCGGGAGATTGTGGAAGCCCGGACAAAAAACCCATAGTAATATACTCCCACTTCCACTCTAGAATGGGTAATGGCTGAAGTAAACCTCCTAGCCTCTGCCTCTCGGCTTTCACCTGCTGGCACACTAAGCATCTGGATACAAACTGTTCCACTTCATTCTTCATGCCATACTACCACACGCACTCTCGCATATCCTGATACATCTTATTGGCACCTGGATGTATGGAATACTGAGAGCGATGCACTTTCTGTAATACCTCCTCACGCAGTTCCCTACTAGTCACACACAATCTAACTCCATGCTGTAAAGATCCATCCTCAGCAATGGTAAAATTATCCTCCAATCCTACTCTCACCTGAGCTCTGATGCTTCTCAGAGATAAATCCTTATACTGTTCTGCCTTATTGATATCCATCAAGTTTGAGTGTATCTGCAATCCCCACATCTGCATTGCACAACCAAGAACATTACCTCAATGCCTAAGCTCTCCAAGTTATCCAATAAATATAGATTTTGCGTCAAGAACATAGCTACCGGATACCTGCTCAAAGCATCGACAACTATATTATCTTTCCCAGGATGATACTGCAAAGATATATCAAAATCCTTCATCAGTTCCAACCACTGATACTGCCTCATGTTCAACTCCTTCTGCGTGAAAACGTACTTCAAGCTCTTGTGGTCTGTGAAGATCTCCATACGCTCTCCTTACAAATAGTATTTCCGCAACTTCAGGGCGAAGATGACTGCTGCCAACTCCAAATTATGGGTAGGATAATTTTTTTCATGAGGAAACAATTGTCTGGATGCATAGGCAATCACTTTCCCATTCTACTGAAGAACAGAACCTAAACATTTCTCCGATGCATCACTATAAATAGTAAAACCTCTAGACCTTGATGGCAATGGCAAAATAGGAGCAGAAGTCAACCTCTTTTTCAACTCATCAAAAGCAGCCTGGAAATCCTCCGTCCAAACACACTTTACATCCTTCCTGGTGAGTTTGGTCATCAGCTCGACAATCCTCAAAAAATCTTCCACAAACTTCCTGTAGTAGCCTGCCAATCCCAAGAAACTCCTGATCTCTGTTATCAAACTCTGGGTTTGCCAAGACTCCACTACTGCGATCTTCGGATCTACTAAAATACCATCACCAGTCATAACATGCTCCAAGAACTCCACCTTATCCAGGAAGAACTCACACTTGGACAACTTCCCATACAGCTTCTCCTTCTTCAGCACCTCCAACACAATCCGCAAATGCTCCTTATGCTCCTTCGGTGTCTTCGAGTATATGAGTATGTCGTCGATGAACACCACCAAAAACTTGTCAAGGTACTAATGGAATACCTTGTTCATCAAGTTAATAAATATCGTCGGTGCATTAGTCAACCCAAACGGCATCACCATAAACTTATACTGACCATACCGAGTTCTAAAAGCAGTCCTCGGTATGTCCTTCGGCTTCACTTTCACCTGGTGGTAGCCTAATCTCAAATCTATCTTAGAAAATACCTTGGCACCACTCAACTGATCAAACAGATCATCAATCTGTAGCAAAGGGTACTTATTCTTGATAGTGAGATTATTCAATGCCCAGTAATCAATGCACATGTGCATTGATCCATCTTTCTTCGGTAGAAATAATACCGGGGCTCCCCACGGTGAAGAACTCGATCTGATAAACCCCTTATCCTGTAATTCGTCTACCGGCTTCTTCAGCTCAACCAGCTCGTTGTTGTTTACTCCATAGACATATTATAAAATTGGTTGTGCACCTGGCACCAAGTCTATAAAAAATTTAACATCTCGATCTGGCGGCAATCCTGGCAATTCCTCAGGAAACACATCCAAGAACTTTGTTATTAACGGATGCGGCAACTCCTTGTCTTCCACCATAGCTCCACAAATAATGTCTTCTTCCTGCTCTGCAGCTCCTCTAGCAAACTCGAACTTTGGCTCTCCTAGTGGACCAAACAAAACTCTAACTCCTCTACAATCTATACTAGCACGGTACCTACTCAACCAATCCATCCCGAGTACAATATTGTAGATCGAAAGTGGCATTACAAGTAGACACGCACTCAACTCCCGCCTTCTAGAGTAACTCTCTGATCCTTGCAAATATTATTAACGAGGATAATGCCTCCCCCGGTCATGATCTTTCAAGTCCTAAGCAAAGACTCAGCTACCAATGTTTCATATCAAAAGAAACAGATACAAAACTATGGGAAGCACCACTATCAAATAAAACTAAACCTGGAATGGAATCAAGAAGAATAGAACATGCGATGACATCTCCGGTGGGCTCGTTCTCCTCGATGGTCATATCAAATGCTCATCCCTGACGTGCACCTCCCTCTGCTGATATTGGACATAACGCAGCTGTTGGGTCGGAAGTGGTCCCCTCGGCTGTACTACAGGTGGTCTCGCATGTGCCCTCGGAGCTGAAGCTGCTCCCTGAACTACATGACAAGGATTGGAAGGACACTCCCTTAGCTGATGCCCCTAAGTACCATAATACAAAGAAACTCCCAACCTCTTCTTGCAAACTTCCCAGATATGGCCGAGCATCTTACAGAAGTGGCAAAAAGATTGTTGTAACTGTCTCTGCTACTATGGTGCCTAGTAAAACGATGCCCTAGTTGGAGTCTGGTGCAGCTGAGGCTATTGGAAAGTCCTGGATTGGAAATAAGGACGCTTGGCAGATACTGTACTGCTATTGGCCCCCAGAAAAGAATTACGGTCTCTCTTGGGCTTCAAACCCAACTCCCGCTCAATATTGCGTGCCTCTGCAAGTATCTCCGAGTATGTCTCATAAAAAAATGGAATAAGGATCTCCACTTCCCAGTTTAGACCCTCATGGAAATGAATAGCCTGAACCTCTGGCTCTCTCACCAAATACGCTGTAAATTGGCTCAATATGCCGAACTCCGCAGCATACTCCTCCACAGACATGCTCCCCTCAATGAGGCTCTCAAACTGCCTCCCCAAGTCTAGCCTGTCTGCCCTAGCGAAGAACTTCTTCTTGAAGAGGTCCTTGAATACCTCATAAGTCTGTCTTACAACAACAAGAATCGGCTCATTCCTGAACCAAGTGATGGCAACATCGAACAGTTGAAGTCCTACCGCCTCAACCTTCAGATCCTCAAAAAGACGGGACACCCTCATAAGACGCTCAATGTCCTCGAGCCAATCATCAGCATAGACGATACCCTCCGTCCCCTTGAAGACCCTAGGCTCCAGTTTCTTGAAGTCCTGAATGTTGCTTGGCCGAAGCTGAGCAACCAGAGGAGCAACCTATTACTGGACCATAACTCCTTTCTCTACTACGGCACGAGCAAGCTGATGAGCACTCTCAATGCCCTGCCATAAAATATTGGTCAACCACTGATGTGCCTTAGACTGAGCCTTTTATGCCTTGAGTATCTCATAAAATAGTGTAAACATCTGCGTAGCATCTGCTGGCATGGAAGGTTGAGGTGGAAGCCCCTCAGATACAGCTGGCACAGTCCTTAGAGTAGGTGGTAGACCTCCGAAAGCAGCTGACACTCCAATCACCGGAGAAGTGACTAGTGCAGGCCCTCGGGATGTCGCAGACCTCTCAGAAGCTGCTCTCCCCGGCTGTGATCTAGTCTTAGGCGGCATCCAGAGACAAAGCGAAAGAAAGAATCAATATGGAATATGATGTAAGACACTCAAGGAAATGACAGTTTAAAAATTAAGTATCAATATCAAAGGAGAATAGTTGAATGAATCAAAAGAATATAATTTTTCCTAGATGTGATTGAGTATTCTCAGTCTATAGCCGACATCCTATATCATGAAACAGGCTCGTAATAGCACTCAAATAAAAGCACCACTAAGAAACGCACTAATTACAACCTCGAAGAGAACTGCATGGGCCACCACCAAAAACGTGTCACGACCTACACCCGATATAGGGATGCAAGTCGGGAACAATGTACAGCCTACACCACAGAATCGACGGTAGAATGCTGTCTGGATAATCTATCTAGCCATATAATGAACCACCAACAATAATAATATACTCAATCACAGATCTAAGATAGAAACGAGCACGAATATGATAAAGAATAGAATAGTCACATCAAACTCATGAGTCAAATCATAACATCACTGAGCCTGAAGAAATACTAACAAATAAGCCGGAGACAAATCCAATACAAAAGAATAGTAAGAAGCTACAAGTCCCGGGTCATCTGTCTCAGTCGGGATAAGTCCCTCCTGAGCCAGGGTCTTTGACTCTAAGTCCACAATATCCTGAGGTCCATAATGTGTAGCATACCACTCCTCAGTATCATCTGGAAAAATATATCCAGTCAGGAAAGGAGCAGAGTACATCTCTAACAGCAGTTCTAAACAATGATAAAAACTATGTAACAGTAAATAGATGTGAATATACAAAATGCAACAATAGATATAAAAGATATACAATAAGGAAATACTGGAATAAATACAATAATGAATAATATGACAATGAACAAGAATATTAATAACTAAGTATGTGAGTACTAGCTTTAACATGTGATCGGCTTGGAAACTTGCATAAAAGTATAATGGCCTGGTTAATCATACGTGCGGTGTATGATCAACACTCACAATGAACAAGATATGCACAAGGGGGGTATGATCATATATCTACACTAAAATACTCTCCACCCCTGACTGGTATAGTAGATCCAGCCATGGTATGCTATGGCACGAGATTCCCCAAGAAGATAGCTAGTCTTCCCGAGAATCAGTGTCTCTACATGTACAAGATAATCAATAAAACAAGGCTTACACAAGATACACCATATACCAGGGAATAACATATCATGACGAGATCCGAATATACCAATCCGTGTAACCATCGTGTCAAGAAAACAAGGATATCTACACTAGATACAATAAACATAGAGGATATTATAAATGAGAAACTATCAGAGAATGTACTCGTCTGAAGTCCAAAGAATAGTCTCACAGATGTCTAATATTGTACCTAAAAGACCTAGATATGAATATAACATCAATACAAGGTTTCAAAAAGAAAATAAGTTAAACTAGTCAACTTCTAGGTCAACAAGGCATTTCTAAGTCAAAAAGTCAAACAAGGTCAACTCAAAGTCAAACCGGTCAAACTATACCAAACTATCTATTTCTAGGTTGCATGAGTCTATCTCAAAGATATTGGGTTCAAACACTATGAATCTAGGTTATACAAGATATATCTTAGGATACTAGGATATCGTATCTCAGGATACGCAAACAATAGGTAAAAATTATATATACAAATATCAAACAATATTAAATATATAAAATCATAATTATAAACATTAAATGGATACCTTGGTTTTGAACCAACTTGGTATCGCAACACTAAACCTCCATCTTGATACCCAAACCCAATACCTTGGTTATCCTAAAATACCTTGATACTTACCTTGGTATCTCAAGGTAATTGCCAAAACCTTATCTATACTAACTACCCATTAATAACTATATGCTAACAACTAATTATTACAAATATTGTATACTAAAACATAAATACCAATTAAGAATATATATATACACTAATACTATATATATATATATTATTTAATTAATACATAACTATATATACATAGCCGCAGAACTGTCGCTAAAAGCCACTGCTGCCCGTCGCTAATGCTGCTGTTACGACGGTTCCTGCTGTTGTCGCTAATACTATTGCTGCTGCTATCGCTGAAGCGTTGTTGTCGTTGTTGCTGAAGCTGCTACCGTTGCTATTACTGCTGTTGTCGCTAATGAAGCTGCTGCTACTGTTGCTATATGTTGTTGCTGTTGCGATTGCGGCTGCTGCTGCTGCTGCTGTCACTAAATCTACTGCTGTTGTTGATGTGCTACTGTTAATGCTGCTGTTGTCGCTAATTCTGTCACTATAGCTGCTCCTGCTCAATACTACACTTATATATATATATATATATATATATATATATATATATATATATATATTGACCACCTTAACTACAACTTCACGTAAGGAGAGTAGAGAACAGGAGCAATGGATTGTGTGTTTCTGTCGTTGTGCACTCTTTTTATTCATTCACTGATGTTCCTTTTATAAGGAAGAAATAATAACAACTTGCTCTCTACGATCATGGATCACCACATGACTCTCTACGATCATGGATCACCACATGACTCTCTACGATCATGGATCACCA
Source organism: Iris macrosiphon (assembly GCA_036927795.1). NCBI lineage: Eukaryota > Viridiplantae > Streptophyta > Magnoliopsida > Asparagales > Iridaceae > Iris > Iris macrosiphon. The sequence goes on from JAYESA010000002.1 coordinate 97,374,017, forward strand.
CATGATGTTCATCTTGAGACTAGGTCCCATGCATAGACTTATTCCTATGTTTGAATAAAAAAAAAAAAAAGCAACGTAATTAACCAACAAAACTCCCCCTTAATCTAGTTGCTTCTGGTGTTGACGACTCCAAGCTTCGTGCGCAGGCCCTGGAACTTGACCCGCCCGAGTGCTTTTGTCAATATGTCCGCCAGCTGTTCATCGATGTTGATGTAGTCGACGAAGATCTTGCCGCCTTCGATGCACTGCCTGATGAAGTGGTAGCGCGTCTCGATGTGCTTACTCCGGTCATGGAATACTGGATTCTTGCACAGCTGGATAGCAGATTTGTTGTCCACGAGTAGAGTAGCACTGTCGGCCTCCTTGTCAAGTAAATCTTCGAGTAGTTGTGCGAGCCAAACGCCTTGGCATGCCGCCGAGGTCGCAGCGATATACTCCGCCTCACATGACGATAATGCAACCACCTTTTGCTTCTGTGATTGCCAGCTAACGGGGCTTCTCCCGAGAAGGAACACCAAGCCGGTGGTGCTCTTCCTGTCATCGATATCACCGGCCATGTCTGCGTCACTGTACCCGACGAGCTTGGCCTCTGCAGTATCCCTGACGTAGCGACACCCATAGCTCAATGTGCCGGAAATATACCTGAGTATGTGCTTAACGGCGCTCCAGTGCTCGGTGGTCGGCGACTCCATGAATCGGCTGACATAGCCGACGGCGAACGTGATGTCCGGCCGCGTGTGCACCAAGTAGCGGAGACTCCCAACGATGCTTCGGTACAGGGTTGTGTCCACCGGCGGATTTGAGCTCACTTTGCTCAGTTTCAGCCGTGGCTCCATCGGTACTTGAACTGGATTGCATTCGGTCATGCCGGCCTTCTCCAGTATTTTGGCCGCGTACGTGCTCTGGCACAGAGTGATCTCGCCGGCGCCCTGCTGGACTTCTATACCGAGATAATAGTTCAATTTGCCGAGGTTGCTCATCTGGAACTGAGTCTTCATCTCGTCCTTGAAACGATTAATGGCCCTTGTGTGCGCACTTGTGACGATGAGATCGTCCACGTATACGCCGAGTAGCAGCCGCTCGTCTCTGGTTCCTCGAGTGTACACCGAGTGCTCCGACTCGTTCTTATGAAACCCAAGCGATAACAGAGTGTCATCCAGCTTGGCGTTCCACGCACGAGGAGCTTGACGAAGCCCGTACAGTGCTTTGTGTAGGCGGAGCACTTTGTGTTTGTGCCCGTTGCGCACGAATCCAGGCGGCTGCAGCACGTACACTTCTTCATCCAGGTCACCGTTTAAGAATGCGGATTTGACGTCGAGGTGGTGTACCTCCCAGCCGGCGTGTGCTACGACCGCCAGTAGCATTCTGACGGAATCCAAGCGAGCCACGGGCGCAAAGACTTCGTCAAAGTCGATTCCTGCGCGCTGGACATAGCCCTTCGCCACGAGCCTGGCCTTGTGTTTGATCACCTTGCCGGCGCTATTTTTCTTCAACTTAAAAACCCACTTCAGCCCAATCGGCTTCTTTCCTTCAGGCAACTCGGTGAGTGTCCAAGTGTGGTTATCGACGATGGAGTCCAGCTCGTCGAGCATCGCCTTCCGCCAACAAGCATGCGGCTTGGCCTCCTGGAACGTCAGCGGCTTATCACCAATCGCAAGCAGGAGCTCCTCTGGGTCTAGCACCTGTTCGCTGGTCGTGGCGTACACGTTGCTGATGGTGCGGTAGCGTCGTGGCGCCTCATCGTCGCCAATTACAGCTGCAGGTGTTTCATCAGGCGGTGGTGACACGAACTCCACGGCGTCCGGCTCAGAGGTTTGTGCACATGGTGTGGCCGGCTCGGATGCTGGCGATGAGTCCGCTCCCCCTTGTGTCGACATGGTGCTGCCTCCGCACACTGTCGCGACGGGCAGTGAGTAATCCACAGTGAACGAAGATGGATTAGCGTCGGAGTCGCCCCAGTCCCAGCACGCGGCCTCGTCGAAAACAGCGTCGCGCGTCACACAGACGCGTTTGTTTGCCGGGTCGTACACCCGGTAAGCCTTGGACTCGACGTCGTAGCCGATCAACACCATGGGAATGCTTCGATCATCCAGTTTCTTCAGATTAGGGCGCATTACTTTAACGTGCGCGACGCAGCCGAAAGTCCTGAAAAAATGTACCGTCGGCTTCCTTCCGTGCCAAGCCTCGTACGGTGTCATGCCGGACACGCTCTGGGTCGGGGAACAATTTAGGATGAATACGGCAGTGCTTACTGCCTCCCCCAGAACGAACCTGGCATCTTCTTCGTCTTGAGCAGGCACCGTGCCATGGACACGATCGTCTGATTTTGCCGCTCGACGACGCCGTTTTGCTGCGGCGAATAGGGCGCCGTGAGCTGTCGTTGCATACCGCGGTTGGCACAGTACTCACCGAACTCTACTGAGGTGAACTCGCCGCCCCGATCGGTACGAAGTGCGCGCAGCTTCCTCCCCGTCTCTACTTCCACGCCGGCCTGAAACTTCTTGATTGCTGCCGCTGCTTCATCCTTGGAACTGAGTAGCACCGCCCACATGTACCGGCTCATGTCGTCGACGAGCAAGAGGAAGTACCTCTTCCCGCCGTGAGTGGCCGGTGTGATGGGTCAGCACAAATCCCCGTGTACTAGGTCGATTCGATCCTCGGCGTGATACTTGGCGGCTTGCGGGAACGGTGCGCACCTCTGCTTCCCGACAAGGCAGCCGTCGCAAACCTGATCAAGATGTTTGATGTGCGGAAGGCCGCGCACCATGCCGGTCCTTGCCATCCTGTGCAGTGCGTCGAAGTTCAAGTGGCCGAAACGGGCGTGCCATCGCCATGCTTCGTCCTGGTCGATCGTTGCTGACATGCAGACAGGTTGTGTGACGTTTAATGACACCGTGTACAGCCGGTTCTGCGTCCGCGTCACCTTGGCCAGAAGTCGTTGCTGACGGTCACGTAGCTGCATGACGCCGCAGTGTATCAACACCTCACATCCTGACTCGTCCAACTGCCGAGCGAAATGATGCTGCTCTGCAGCTTGGGGATGTGGTAGACGTTCGAAAGGATCCGGTGTCTGCCGTCGTGCGCGGTGAAGAGGATGGTGCCACGGCCATGAATTTCAACGACGGAGCCATCCCCGAACTTGACCGTGTCGCGAACACCGGTATCGAGCTTGGAGAATACCGTGCCGCGTCCGGTCATGTGATTCGAAGCACCAGTGTCTAGGTACCACACAGCGTACTTCGCATCGCCTTCACTCCCGAGGTGGACCTCGGCGCGCTCCTCGTTGAGGTGGATGAGCTCGCCGGCCTGCACCAGCGTGTCCTGCTCCTGCTTGGCGACTAGAGGTGAAGATGTCACTGTAGCCATGAGCAGAGCAGGCTCCTCGTCTTCCTCGACTTCCGTGAGGTTCGACGCCTCGTCCCTCCTCCTCTTCCTGCAATCACGAGCCCAGTGCCCCGGTTTACCACAGTATCGGCACTTGTCCTTCTTGACGTCGCGGTCGGAGCTCGCCGTCTTGCTGCTTCCGTCGTGTACGTCCTGGGACTTGCCTCGGTGCTTGGGGAAGCCGATGTTGGAGTAGCCGTCCTGCTCGTGCCGCCTCATGCGTGCGAGCCATTCCTCCTCTGTCAACAGGAGCTTCCCTCCCCCGTCTTCGTCAGTCGCCTCTGCCTCGAACCGCTCCTCGACCGCCTTGAACCGGCCGGTCAAGTCTTCCAACGTTAGTGTGTTTAGGTCGAGCAGGCTTTCGATGGACATAACCATCTGGGAGAAACGCTTGGGGACGACGCGCAAAAACTTCTGCATGACATGTTTCTCCTTGATCTCATCCCCGAGCATGGAGAGCTTGCTCACAATGTCGATTAAGCGCAGAGACAGCTCGTCAATGGACTCACCGGGCTTGTGCTTGAGTTCCTCGAACTCGGACCTGAGCGTTTGGGCCTTCGTGTCGCGGACGCGCTCCGACCCCATGCGCAGCGTCTTGATTGTCTCCCACGCATCCTTTGCGGTGGGTTTCAATGCCAGAGTTGCCAACATCTCCGGTGGCACAGCGCGAAGGATGGCCTCCAGCGCCATGCGATCGTTGCGAAAACCGACGTCGTCCTTGAGGTCCTCGCCGACGTCGACTGCCCGCCACAGGCCTCTCGCCTGCAAGATGACCCTCATCAGGAGGACCCAATCGCCGTAGTTCGATCGAGTCAGGGTGGGGTAGGTTGTCGTCCCGACCGGCTCCTTCATCATCCACGGTAGCGCAAGCTCGCATCCCGTGCCGCTTGCCGCTAGATCGGTGGAGATCCGTGCACGTGGTGACTTGGTGCCGTCGTCGTTCTTAACCTCTGCTTCTGACATCGCAATGCGTCAAAGGACAGTAAACCTTGCTCTGATACCACTTGACCACCTTAACTACAACTTCACGTAAGGAGAGTAGAGAACAGGAGCAATGGATTGTGTGTTTCTGTCGTTGTGCACTCTTTTTATTCATTCACTGATGTTCCTTTTATAAGGAAGAAATAATAACAACTTGCTCTCTACGATCATGGATCACCACATGACTCTCTACGATCATGGATCACCACATGACTCTCTACGATCATGGATCACCACATGATGTTCATCTTGAGACTAGGTCCCATGCATAGACTTATTCCTATGTTTGAATAAAAAAAAAAAAAGCAACGTAATTAACCAACATATATCACATAAATATATATACTTATATATATAACTACAACTATATATACATATATACATACTCCTCTATATACATATATATGTATCCACAATAATACATATAGTATAGCATACACATAATATATAGTACATATATATACATAGGTAAAATAGATACATGATACACTAACATATAAATATATATATATAATTACATATTATAATGACTAAAACAATGGAAAAGTAGATCTAGAAATAAATGCACAAACACATGGAGCGTATCACACCCGTATCCTACTAGATCTAGGATACACTTACGACACGAGTTCACCACACATCCAAACGTACCCTAAAGGACACGAGCAAGTCTAATATATTATCTATGAACAATACGAAGAGTCAAACACAAATCTACGTGTCCGTATCAAAATATGACATGCACAAAGTCCCGTGTAGGAGTGAAAATCCCCAAATCAACACGTATCACCAAATTATTGGGATACGACCTACACGTACCCAATTGTGGACACGACACTAGCCCCAAGCACATAAACACATGCCAAATTGATCTATAGGATTAATTGACACACACAACAAATGTCAATCTCGGAATTCCTCCAAAATTGACACAAAAAGCACCATAACTTTCTCAATAGGTCTGCTATGAACACAAAACCAAATCCTATGGGGTAGCCTATGCATATGGGTTGATTTCTTATGGTTAAATATCAGATTTAGAACCTAAATTAAAAGAAAAAAACTAAATTGTACCTATTGGAAGAAGGATTCCCAATAAAACCTCCAAATGTGATAAAATTGGCCTCCAACTTGTAGATCATTGCTCCTCTTTATAGATCCTTGCTTTCTCCTTCTAGATCCTTGATCCACTAGTCTCTAATGGTGATTTAGGAAGGAATTAAGGTGAAATTTGGTAAGGAAAATAATTGGAATGAAGGAATTTGGTTGAGGAAAATTCTAGATCTAGTTTTTAAATGAAAAGAGGAGAGAGAAACTTTCTCCCTCTTCTTTAATAGGCCATCCCCCTTACCCCTTCCTCAAGTCACTATGTAATATCCATTATACCCCTTGGGGCCTCTCATAAAAAAATAATTAAGGAGGGAAGCTTCTAGTCTAATGGTTAAATTAAATTAATCATCCTCCTAATCAATGGGCTTTCTAGTTGGGCTCAATTCTAACAATTAATACATGTTGGTCCATAGTTAGGTCCACTAACACAAGTCTAAAATAAATAACTAACATCTAACAATAATTAAATAATACAACAAATAATTTTTTAACATGCACAATATTTAATTAAATATGAAATTACTAAAATACCCATTTTTATCATTTCTTACCAAATTTCTACCCAAATTCCTTCCATATTCATCAATTAAGGCTACTACAACAAGGATCTACAAGAAGGAAAAAAAGATCTAGAAGGAGGAGGCCAAGATCTAGAAAGAGAAGCTATTTTCCAATTTATGGATTTTTCTTTGGGAATCCTTCTCCTAATAGGTATATTTCAGTTTTTCCCCTTCTAATAGACTCTAGATCTAAGATTTAACCATAATAAAGCAACCCACAGGCATAGGCTTCCCATAAAAATTAGTTTTAGGTTCATCGGAGACCTACGGTGGAAGTTATGTCCAATTTGGTACCAATTTTGGGAGAATTTCGAGATTGGCACATGTAGTGATTGTCATTGGGTCTAATAGATCTAATTGACATTTGATTTCTTGTTTATGACTAGTGTCGTGTCCACAATTGGATACTTATAGGCGTATCTCGTTAATTTGACGAAACGGGTTGATTTTGGGGGTTTTCTCCGACACGGGGCCTTGTGTATATCACATTGTGACATGGACACGTGGATACTCTAATTACTATACGTATTGCTCATATTTAGTGTATTAAATTTACTTGTGTCCTCCAGGATACGTTTGGTTGTGTGTTGGAGCCGTATCGCACGCGTATCATAGAGCAAGTGTTATACGGGTGCGGTATACTCCATGTGTTTAATGTTTTATCTTCCTTGCTATATGTACATGTGTAATAATGTATATAGATAATAATTAAGTGATATATATATATGTATATGTTAGTGTATTTGAGTTTGGGTTTATGTGTGTGTCTATATGTGTATAAACTAGTTTATATAGTTATATATAGATCTATATGTATATATATATATATATGTGTGTGTGTGTGTGTGTGTGTGTGTGTGTGTGTGTGTGTGTGTTGGTTTATATATATGCGTTTATATATATATATATATATATATATATATATATATATATGTATGTGATTAAATATATCTATATATATGTAGTTATGAGAGGAATATATATACATAGATGTGTAGTGCTGTGTTTCTTGTGTTGTGTGTGTGTGTATGTGTGAGAGGGGCGAGCACTGCGTACGAGCTGCAGTACAGTGTGCAGCAAACTGCCTTCAACAGTGTGCGAGCTGAAGTACAGTGTGCATCACGCAACAGCAGTTGCGGCGCAGTGGCAGTTTGCTGCAGCAGAAGCAACAACAGCAGTTGCGGTGCAGCGGCAGTTTGCTGCAACAGCGTAGCGTGCGGCACAGCACCACGTGGTGTAGCGCACGGTACAGCACGCGGTGCAGCGTGCAGTATAGCCCCAGTGCGCCACAAAGCACAGCAGTGCACAGTAAAGCAGTTTCGTGTGTTTAGTTAGTTATATACCAATTAGTCTTGATAATTAGATATATATATATATATATACTTGTTAGATATATAGTAAGTTATTATGTAGGTATATGTATCTATGTATTGGTATGTATTATATGTTAGTAGTTAATAGTTTTAATAGTTTAGTTATGTTAGTATAGTTTAGTATATGGGGGTTAGCTATATATATTAGCTATATGTATTAGGATTTGAATTACCTTGGGATACCAAGGTAATGTCAAAGTATTATGGGATACTCAAGGTATTGGGTAATGGGTTGGTTTAGTCTAGTTGGTTACTATAGTAGTTAGTTAGTTATATATGTTTGATTATGTAGATAGTTAGATATGTAAACTAGTATATATATATGTTATGATTGATAGTTAGTCTCATATACTAATATGTAGTATATCTTGATAGTTATTTATATTAGCTATACATATCTATGTATGTTAGTATTATAGTTAGTTCTATGTTATATTGAGATGCATATATTAGTGTTAGTTATAGCTAGTATTAGTTTGGGATTTTATATATCTATTGGTACTAGTTATATGTTTTGTTTTGGTTACCTCGGGATACCAAGGTATTACCAAGGTATTGGACCGATACCCAAGGTATTGAGTTTGGGTATCGAGATAGGTGCGATACGCATTGGTGCAAGGCCATGGTATCCTAAATTCCTTGTTTCAATATAGTATTAAGTATAATAACTTGTATATATATCTAAAATACTATTTTCATATAAATAAACTTGTGTATATTAGGATACGACTTTTTGAATGCCTTTTAGTATCTTAGCTTGGATTGTATAGCATAGTTTTATAGTGTTTTGACTTAGTGACTTAGTTTTAGACTCTTGCAACCTAGATTTTATCGATTTGACCTAGAAATGACTTTATGACTTAGAATTGTATCAACTTAACTTATTTCTATTTTAGAACCTTGTATTGATGCAACATACCATATATAGGTTGTGTGACACCAGCTTGGTCATCGAGAGACACATCTTGCTCAGGACTTCAGGCGAGTACATTTCTTTGATAGTTTTCAATTCATAATATTGTATATATGCATGTTCTAGACTTGTATACTTGATCCCGACACAGTGATTTCACGGACTAGTAATATATGGATCCCGTCAGGAGATGTTATCCCCTACCGTGTTCAACGGATACTCGTATACATTGTATCTCATCGTATATATTCAGTATTAATTATAGTTTGTGTTTATATACTGTTCGTGTTCAGTATGCGTATTCGTATACACCTATCACTCGCATTCGGTGGTTATGATATTCGTGTACACCCACTGCTCGTGTTCAGTGGTTATATTTCGTGTTTGTAGCGTGTCGTGATTAGATCCATTAGTATTAGTTGGGGGTGGGAGAGTAGGAGTTGATTATGTGATCAAAGCCCCATTGTTACATCGTGTACATTCTGGTTACATACCTCACTTGTAATCGTCTTACCTAATCATGTTCACCCAACCACCCGATCACATAATGAACTTATATTCTGAGGTACATTAGCTAGTTTAGATTACAGTTATTTTATCATATTGTTGATATTCATATTATTATTCTATATTCTCATACATTACCTGTATATCTATTGTTCATCATTCATATGTTTAGTGATCTTGTATTTTATTTTTATATCTGTTTATATGCTCGATTATGCTATTGAAACTGCTTTTACAGGTATGTACTTTGCTCCAATCCTGACTGGATATATTTTTCTATATGATTGGCTTATAGACCAATGTCCCACATTCAAAGATCAACAGGATGGTGTATATTTAGGGGATCCTTTGGTAGACTAGGAGGACTTAATTGTAGAGCCCGTCGAGGTCTAGTTTATTTGTGTTGGACTTGTATTATATTATATTATTGAGATTCATTGGGTTGTATATTATTTCAGTTTGTGGTTTATATCTTATTCTTTCCTTCGCTATTCCATTCGTGCTTATCTTCCTTAGTTTGCATTATGATTTAGTTTAGTTATATTATGAGATACCATTTTGTTACTCCGTTTGGAGTTGAGATGATTGACATGTACCATATTATATTGTTGAGATGCTAGATAGTTAAAAATAATAGTAAGTACTTCGTGTGATGATAATTAGATTGGTATATTAGTTAATATAGATAGAAAATTATTGGAGAAAATACGTGTGATGATAACTTTGATTATTGGGAGTAATAGTGCAAGTAATCCAGGCAGTACAAATTTTAGAACACAGTTGAGGTATAGACAATTAGTGTATTTGTATATGTATATGTATACTTAGATAGATGTGGATTTAAATTTATAATTTAAAGAGTGGAAATAAAATTCAATTTTTAAAGAAATTTTGAGGAGTGGAGATTTTATGTTATAAAAAATTTTGAGGGTTCAAATTCAATTCAATAAACATAGTCAAAGCTATAAAGATTTTTGGAAGTGATTAAAATTTTATTTCAATGTTTGAATATTTGACTCTTGAGGAAAGTATACACTTTTTATTTTAAATTGTTCATGGAGTTAAATTTTGATGATTTTATTTTGAGGAATAAATTTTTATGGTGGGTAAGAAATGTATATTAGTAAATGAGTGGTTGGTGTGCATGTGTAAGGATCTATTGGCTTGAGAATGCTTGAGATGGCACTACAAACAGACTTGGGTGTCCACTTAGAGTTGTATTAGAGAGAGCAGTACTTAGTATGATGTATTGTACTTGGTGTGCACTTGAGTGATAAGAACAACTAGTATAAACAATTGCAGTTGGTACGAGAGCTAGCAGTGGGTATGCTAGTAGTACAAACAGTGGTACCAAAGGATAGGGGTATCAAACTTCAGATGCATCATTTGACCGATGATTATGTTAAGAGGTCCTTGGTATCATATTTTTGTATTAATAGACAGATATGTGTAATATGGATGTATCTATGGATATCTTGTGGACTAGTGATTAGTTTATATGGGTAACAGTGTATAGGGACAGGAATTTGTGAATAAATGTGCCAGAGTTAAGTGTATGGTAGAGGTTGAAGATGTCCCAATAATGGATTAGAAGACTATGTTCTGTTCTTTTCTTTTGTTTCTTTTCCGTCTGTTTGATTGGTTACTTGATTTCTTAGTACCGTAACTTGCATCAGTGATTTTCTTGTTAGAATGTAGTTAGTAGTACACCTCGACAGAGACTGCAATACCATGATAAAGGAAACCATAACCAAGCATATTTTCTCTAGATTGTATGTTGTATGACTGTAGGTAGAATTTCCTTAGACTTTGATTATTGGGAGTTGATTGTAGTGAAGAATAAATGAAGAAGGTTATGATTTGACAAAGAGAGACAATGTGCCTTAAATTTCGAGGATAAATATTTATTTAAATGAAGAGAGTTAAGAATTTAATATGACAGAATTGACGATTGTTAAATCATAAATTTTTATAAAGATTGTGGCATGATTGAATGTCACTAACAATTGAGAAAATTAAGGAGATTATTATTATATTCATTGGACTGCAAGTTATGAACTTATATTGAATGTAGTATTTGAAGATTTCATAACTATTACATTATTTGATTTTGTGTGGAAAAAAAAATCGAGGATTAAGATCACTAATGGGTTAGTGTTCGATTTTAAATTTTTGGTATGAGGATTTAAATTTTATAAACATGCATCAATTGGATTTAAATTAGAGGAGCAAGATGATTAATGGATTAGGGTTGAATTCAAATTTTGGGATAATATTTTTAAATTTTATAAATATGCATTGACTGGATTTCAATTAAAGGATTGGATAGTAAATTTTGTATTTAGTGATTTACTCAAAATTGGAGGAGTAAGTTGATTAATGGGTTAGTGTTGAATTCAAACTTTTCGGATGAGATTTCTTAATTTTATAAATATACATTGAGTGGATTTAAAATTAGAGGGTTGGATATTAAGTTTTGTATTTAGTGATTACCATAATTTTTTTTTGAGGAGATTGCGATAAGAATGGAATTTGATTTTTAATTTTGAAGATTTGCGGAAATATGATACTTATAGAATTTTGAAAGATATTTTCTGAAATAGCAATTTGGATTTACTTCATGATTATGTGTTTGATGAATTTAAAATTTTGATGGAAAATAAATAAATAAATAAATAAATAAATAAATAAATATGACTGTTGAGGATCTTAAATTTCAAGAACGAAATTCTTTTAAGGAGGGTAGACTTATCACCACCATATTTCAGATTAGGGGTATTTTCGTGTTTTCATAATTTAATGTGTAAAAATATTGCATGATATTTAATTTTAATTAATTACCGTAATTTTAATTGTTTGTTGCGCTTTGTCGTTGCTTCGATAATTGGAGCACTACCCTAGCATTTGTCTTTCAACAAATTCTACAATCTTGTCCTAGACATGCCTGTCTTCTTTTTTGACCTTTGTGTAACTTATAAATATGCTTCCTTGTGCTTCATTTTAGTCGCACAATATTCGTCGCAAACATTTTTATTTAATTCGATATAAATTCAATTTTGTATCCTTGTGCGTTCCAATCGAAATTGGAGACACAATCTTGACCTATTTTGCACAACCAAAATTAGGGCAAAATTTTATTCTGAGTCTTCTTCATTCATGACACTTGTGTCCCACCTAATTTTAGTCCCTTGTACTTCTAATTAATTTTAGAACACCACTTACATTTATTTTAAATAAATTAAGTTCATAAATCTCACTTTGTGTAAATTTCTAATTATTGGGCACTTTTATGCAAAAGTGCATTAAGGTGTCCACCCCGTTGGATATGACACAAAAATAAACCCAATTCTCCTTCATGTGTATTTTTTCATGATTTTTTGGAGTATGTAATGCAACACCAACCTCCTTAAAACCATGGTCCTCCAAACCTTGAACCAATGCATCATAGCCTTTTACTTTGAACCCATTTGAATCATGGCCCTTGAAATCATACATGATAAGCCCAATTCCAAGAGGGGTTGACCAGTCAAACCAATTCTAGGTCAAACCCACACCCTACTTGTATAAATAATCTTTTTCCCTTTCTTTACTTTTCCTTTTCTATTTTTCCTTTAAACCAAACCTAAGTTCAGCCGACTTATTCTTGCTGTTCACCATCTACCTCCTTCCGCCACTCCAACCAGTTTCCCGTCGGCCATTTCCGCCTGAGCCCACTGACCGGATCACGACAACCTATCCCGACGCCGGAGCCACCTCGACAGCACGAATCCCTCTACCGGCCTCCACCTACACCATCCACCTCCGTCCACGAGCAGACTCACCCCCGAGCTCTGCCTCGTCGACGACCTCACGACTGCACTAGAGCACCGCTGCACCCGCCGAATCCCTCTTCCCGTTCTCCTGTACTCGCCGGACCAGAGATCCACGATGACCACCTTCTTACTTCGACTCGACAGCAGCCGCCGGAGTCGACCGGACCACTCGACCCGCTGTACTGCTCCGTCGACTGAACATCTTCGGCCCGACCCTGCCTGGATCAACTCCGGTCACCTCCTCCGAGCAGAACACCGCCTGAACAGTCCCCCGGCCACCTTCACGGCTGAGCTCTCCATCTCTGAGCATATCCAGACCTCGTTCTCGACCTCCTCTTCATTCGCCTCTTCCCTCTCCCTCGTCGACGTCCCCAGCAGCGCCCTGACACCACCCCGAGTAGCCTCGACCCTGCCTCCTCCCTGTTCGCCATCGTCATCGTCGTCATGAACGTCGTCATCATCATCGTCATCAGCACCATCGTCAACATCGTCGTCATCGTCGTTGTGCCGTGCGCAGGTTCGTTCCTGCCTTCCTTCGGGATTTTGTACGTATGTGTATATGTATTTATTTAGTATATGTTTGTATGGTATATGGGTGTAGGTATGTACGTATTAGCATATGTATTGATATATATATATTTAAATGTATATTGGTACATATATATAGTATATTTCTCAAACTAGTATATATATATATATATATATATATATATATATATATACACATATGTATATATATTGTATATTATTCGATTTAGTATATGAATATAGTTATTAAGTGCATATTGATATACATGTACGTAGATATATCTTTTAAGTATAGTCACCAAATTGGTATGTATATACATATATCTATTATAATTGTAATTAATTAGTATTAATGTATATAATAGATAATAATATGTATTATATGACTATGTACTTGATGACCCGAGCGTAACCACGGATACCCCGTAGTTACATTAACCTGTGACGAGTTAACATGTTAGCAGACTGCCATATGTACACTGACATACTGGAAAGACCGTACCATTGACTGTCTGTTATATACAGCAATTACAGATACGACACCGCACAATTAGACGCGCACTTGACCCTAGTTGACCAGTGTCATACCTAACGTAGCCCTGAGTCCAGTGTATTTATGATTGTGTATTAGTGTAATGTCTGATGCAATATTATATTATATGCTGTCTTTAGGACTGTTGGATTTCAGACAAGATTCGAAAATAGACATTGGTATTGCCAGCTAAGGACCACAGGCGAGTACATTCTCTGACAGTTTCCATTATGTTGATTATCTCTATAACTCTTGTTGTATAGCGTACATGACTCTGATACTGTTATTTACATGAGTTGGCATCATCGAGACCTGTCACGAGGAGTCATAATTTGGAATCCATCGTGCTAGCTGGGGAAAACGGAGAAATATTAGTAGCTTATGTGATCATACCCAAACTTTACATGAATCATAGCTCATCCACACCTCACGTCAGTGCAGCCTGACCATTACATGCCTCATAGCCTGTTATGTATGATTAGACTGACTATTGCTTGCATCATAGCTATTTGGATGGTTAGCCTGACCTTACATGAATCATAGCTAGTCATACATAGCATGCCTGATCAGTCCTAAGCCGATCACATGATATACTGATGTTTCACACACTTAGCTAGATAGTCTATACATGTACTCTAGTCATTGATCTAGCATTCCTCCAAATTTCTAGTTATTGTTCTAGTATTCACTTATATTCCAGTTCATTATTCTAGCATGCACTTGTATCCTGTTCATTGCTAGTTGCACCATTGATGACATATGCTCCAGTGTGTCTCCTTATGGAGTTGGATATCTGTGTCTGCTTATGGAGTTGGATATTCGTGTGAGATTGACTAGATAGAGTATTATCTTAGACAGCGTTCTATCGCCGATGCTGCGGCGTAGGCTGGACGTACCCACGCACTCGTGCCCAAATTCTGGGTGTGGGTCATAACATACCTCGTACTCCAAAGGTCTCCGATGGCTATCGGCCCAATGTCACTGTCTGTCCTACGCCACACGAAATATGTCTCTGATCAACTGAACCTTCTCTGCTGCATCCACAACCATCTCTGGCCCAAGCAAACTCTCTTTCCAATATCGTCCCATGACAAGGGAGTACGACACCTCCGATCGTACAGAGCTTCAAAAGGTGACATCTCTATACTAGCCTGGTAACTGTTGTTGTAAGCAAACTCTACCAAATGGAGATGGTCCTCCCAAGAACCTCTGAAATCTAGTACACAAGTGCGCAACATATCCTTGAGTGTCTGAATAGTCCTCTCTGACTGCCCATCTGTCTGGGGATGATATATAGTACTAAACTTGAGTTAAGTGCCCAAACTCTCCTGCAAACTCTTCCAGAAATTAGAAGTGAAACGACTATCCCGATCCGAGACTATGTTGACGGGAACTCCATGTATCCTAACGATCTGTCTCACATACATCTCTGCCAGCTTCTTCGTAGACAAACCCACCTTGAAAGGCAAAAAGTGGGCCGACTTGGTCAACCTATCAACGATGACGCAAATTGCGTCCTTCCCTCCTGGAGATCGTGGAAGTCCGGACACAAAATCAATAGAATGTGCTCACACTTTCAATCTGGAATGGGTAATAGCTGAAGTAAATCTCCTGGTCTTTGCCTCTCGACTTTCACCTGCTGGCACACTAAGCATCTGGATACAAATTGTGCCACTTCCCTTTTCATGCCATACCACCACACACTCTCTTGCATATCCCTATACATCTTGTTGGCACCTGGATGCCTGAAATACTGAGAGCGATGCACTTCCTATAACACCTCCTCACACAGCTCTCCACTAGGCACACACAATCTAACTCCATGCCTCAAAGATCCATCCTCAGCAATAGTAAAATCATCTTTCAATCCTGCTCTCACCTGAGCTCTGATACTCCTCAAAGATACATCCATATACTGTGCTTCCTTGATCCTGCCCATCAAATCTGAATGTATCTGCAATCCCCACATCTGTATAGCACAACCAGGAACTATCACCTCAATGCCCAAGCTCTCCAAGTCCTCCAACAAATATTGATCCTGTGTTAAGAACATAGCTACCGGATACCTACTCAAAGTATCGGCAACAACATTAGCTTTCCAAGGATGATATTGCAAAGATATATCAAAAACCTTTATCAGTTCCAACCACCAACGCTGCCTTATGTTCAACTCCTTCTGCGAGAAAACATACTTCAAACTTTTGTGGTCTGTGAAGATCTCCACACGCTCTCCGTACAAATAATATTTCCACAACTTCAGGGCGAAGATGACTGCTGCCAACTCCAAATCATGGGTAGGATAGTTCTTTTCATGAGGACAAAATTTCCTGGATGCATAGGCAATCACTTTTCTATTCTGCTGAAGAACACAAACCAAACATTTCCCCGATGTATCACTATAAATAGTGAAACCTCCAGACCCTGATGGCAACATCAAAATAGGAGCAGACGTCAACCTCATTTTCAAATCTTCAAAAGTAACCTAGCAATCCTCCATTCAAACAAACTCTACATCCTTCCTGGTGAGTCTGGTTATCGGCACGGTAATCTTCGAAAAATCTTGCACAAATTTCCTGTAGTAGCCTGTCAATCCCAAAAAACTCCTGATCTCTGCTACTGAACTCGGGGTCTCCCAAGATTCTACTGCTGCGATCTTCTTTGGATCTATTGAAATACCATCACCAGTCATAACATGCCCCAAGAATTCTACCTTGTCCAGGAAAAACTCACACTTGGACAACTTCCCATACAGTTTCTCTTTCCTCAGCACATCCAACACAATCCTCAAATGCTCCTCATTCTTCTCCGGTGTCTTCTAGTATGTCGTCGATGAACACCACCACGAACTTATCAAGGTACTGGTGGAATACTTTGTTCATCAAGTTCATAAATACCGCCGGTGTATTAGTCAAACCAAACGGCATCACCATAAACTTGTATTGACCATACCGAGGTCTAAAAGCAGTCTTCGGTATGTCCTCCGGCTTCACCTTCACCTGATGGTAGCCTGATCTCAAGTCTATCTTAGAAAATACCTTGGCTTCACTTAACTGATCGAACAGATCATCAATCCGTGGCAAAGGATACTTATTCTTAATAGTGAGATTATTCAAAGCCCTGTAATCAATGCACATACGCACCGATCTATCCTTCTTCGGTACAAACAATACTGGGGCTCCCCACGATTAAGAACTCGATTTGATAAACCCTTTATCCTGCAATTCGTCTACCTGCTTCTTCAGCTCGGCTAGCTCGCTGTTGTTTACTCTATAGACATATTACGAAATTGGTTCTGCACCTGGCACCAAGTCTATAGAAAATTTAATATCTCGATCTGGCGAAAAACCTGGAAATTCCTCAGGAAACACATCCAAGAACTCTGCTATCAACGGATGCGGCAACTCCTTGTCTTCCACTATAGCTCCATAAATAATGCCTTCTTCCTGCTCTACAGTTCCTCTAGCAAACTCGAACTCTGGCTCTCCTGGCGGACCAAACAAAACTCTACCTCCTCTACAATCTATGCTAGCATGGTGCCTACTTAACCAATCCATCTCGAGTACAATATCGTAGCTCGGAAGTGGCATTACAAGTAGACACGCACTCAACTCTCAGCCTCCCAGAGTAACTCTCCGATCCTTGTAAATATTATTAACCAGGATAATGCCTCCCCCGGTCATGATCTTGCAAGTCCTAAGCAAAAACTCAGCTACCAAACCATGCTTCAGAGCAAAAGAAATAGATACAAAACTATGGGAAGCACCACTATCAAATAATGCTAAAGCTGTAATGGAATCAAGAAGAATAGAATCTGTGATGACATCTCCGGTGGGTTCATCCTCCTCGACGGTCATAGCAAATGCCCGTCCCTGACGTGCACCTCCTTATTACTAATATTGGACATAACGCTGCTGCTGTGTCGGAAGCGGTCCCTTCGGCTATACTACAGGTGGTCTCGTCTGTGCCCTCGGAGCTGAAGCTGCTCGTTGAACTGTACGACGAGGATTAAAAGGATACTCCCTCAGCTGATGCCCTTCAGTACCACAATACAAACAAACTCCCAACCTCCTCCTACAAACTTTCCAGACGTGGCCGGGCTTCTTGCAGTAGTGACAGAAAGCTTGCTGTAACTGTCTCTACTGCTGTGGTACCTGGTGAAAAGGTGCCCTAGCTGGAGTCTGGTTCTGCTGTGGCTGCTGGAAAGGTTTGGACTGGAAATAAGGACATTTTGCAGATACTGCACTGTTGTTGGCCCCCAGAAAAGAATCACGGTCTCTCTTGGACTTTAAACCCAACTCCCGCTCAACCTTGCGTGCCTTTGCAAGTATCTTCGAGTATGTCTCATAAAAAGACGGAATAAGGATCTTCACTTTCCAGTTTAGACCCTCACGAAAACGAATAGCCCGAACCTCCGGCTCTCTCACCAGATAATCTGCAAATCGGTTCAACCTGCCAAATTCTACAGTATAATCCTCCACAGACATGCTTCCCTGAATGAGACTCTCAAACTGCCTCCCCAAGTCTAGCCTGTCTGCCCGGGCGAAGAATTTCTTCTTGAAGAGGTCCTTGAATACCTCCCAAGACTGTCCTGCGTCAACCAGAATTGGTTCATTCCTGAACCAAGTGCAAGCGACGTCGAACAGTTGAAGTCCTACCGCCTCAACCTTCAGATCCTCAGAAAGATGAGACACCCTCATAAGACACTTAATATCCTCGAGCAAATCATCGGCATAGACGATATCCTCTGTCCCTTTGAAGACCCAAGGATCCAGCTTCTTGAAGTCCTGAACGTTGCCTGGCCGAAGCTGAGCAACCTGAGGAACAACCTACTGCTGGACCAGAACTCCTCTCTCGACTACGGCACGAGCAAGATGATAAGCACTCTCGATGCCCTGCCGTAGAACGTCGGTCTGCCACTGATGTGCCTCTGACTGAGCACTTTGTGCCTCGAGCATCTTACGAAATAGTGTAAACATCTGTGTCGCCTCTGCTGGCACAGGAGGTGGAGGTGGAAGCCCCTCAGATACAGCTGGCACAGTCCTCTGAGTAGGTGGTAGGCCTCCAAAAGCAGCTGATACTCCAATCACTGGAGAAGTGACTAGTGTAGGCCCTTGGGATATCGCAGACCTCTCAGAAGCTGCTCTCCCTGCTGTGATCTAGTCTTAGGTCTGAGACAAAGCGAAAAAAAGAATCAATATGGCACAAGATGTAAGACACTCAAGGAAAGGACAGTTTAAGAGATCTAGTATCAATATCAAAGGAGAATAGTTGAATCAAAAGAATTTTCCTAGATGTGATTGAGTATCTCAGCCTATATCCTATCGTAGGCTTACAGTAGTATAACTAAATCGTCGTACTACCACGACATTGCATAACTTACGAAGATTGACCTGCATGGGCCACCACTAAAAATGTGTCACGATCCGTACCCGATGTAAGGGTACAAGTCGGAAACAACGCCCAGCCTACGCGACAGAATCGACGGTAGAACGTTGTCTGGGTAATCTATCTAACCATATAATAAACCACTAACAATGATAATATATTCAATCACAAATCTAAGATGGAATGAGCACGAATCAGATAAATAATAGAAAAGTCACAATACAACTCATGAGTCTAAAATAATATATCAATGAGTCTGAAATAAATAATAAAATAAGCTGAAGACAAATCCAGTACAAAGAATACTAAGAAGCTACTAAACTCGGGTAATCTGTTTTAGTTGGGATAAGTCCCTCCTGAACCAGGGTCTTAGACTCTAGACCCACAATATCCTGAGGTCCATAATGTGTAGGGTACCAGTCCTCAGTGTCATCTGGGAAAAATATATCCAGTCAGGAAAGGAGCAGAGTACATCTCTAACAGCAGTTCTAATCAATGATAAAAATTATGTAATAATAAATAGATATAAATATACAAGATGTACAATAAATATGAGATATATATATACAATAAGTTAATAGTGGAATAAATACAATAATGAGCAATATGTCAATGAACAAGAAAACTAATGTCTAAGTGTGTGATTACTAGCTTTAACATGTGATCGGCTTGGGAACTTGATACAAGATATATGGCCGGGCTAATCATACGTGCGGTGTATGATTAACACTATTCAATGCAAGACTTGATACATGGAGGGTATGATCACATATCTACACTAAAATACAACCCACCCTCGACTGGTATAATAGATCCAACCATGGTACGCTATGGCACGAGATTTCCCAAGAAGATAGCTAGTCTTCCCGAGAATCAGTGTATATACATGTACAAGATAATCAATAAAACAAGGCTTGCACAAGATACACCATATACCAAGGAATAACATCTCATGACGAGATCTGGATATACCAATCTGTGTAACCATCGTGTCAAGAGAACAAAGATATCTACACTAGATACGATGAACATAGAGGATATCATAAATGAGAAACTATCAGAGAATGTACTTGCCTGAAGTCCAAAGAATAGTCTCACAGATGTCTGATACGGTACCTCGAAGACCTAGATATGGAATACAACATCAATACAAGGTTTCAAAAAGAGAATAAGTTAAACTAATCAATTTCTACGTCAATAAGTCAATTCTAAGTCAAAAGTCAAACTATGGTCAACTATGGTCAACTATAGTCAAATTATGGTCAACTATGGTCAACTATGGTCAACTATCTATTTCTAGGTTGCATAAGTCTAACACAAAATATTGGGTTCAAGATACTAAAGTCTAAGCCATAAAAACCATATCTTAAATATTAGGATACCGTATCTCCGGATACGTGAATCCATAGGTAAAACATCAATATATATATATATATATATATATATATATATATATATATATATATATCAAACAATTATTAATAATATAGCATCGTAATTACAACATTAAATAGGTACCGTGGTTTTGAACCAACTTGGTATCTCAACAATAATTCACAAACTTGATACCCAAACCCAATATCTTGGGTATCCCCAATTACCTTGGTTTCCTCAAGGTAATACCCAATACCTTGTTATATTAACTACCCGTAATAATATATATACATACTATACTAAATATTATACATATACTATAATAAAATTAGCAATTTAAGAATACATTTACATCTATATTAAATACCAATATATATATAGATATCTATCTATAACTATATAAGTATATATATATAATCTGCCAAATGTCACTAAAAACAGTTCAAAAATTCTGATACTCTGATACACTGCCCCTTTGGTAACGGTTCTGACCGTTGCTAAATCTGTTGTCGCTGCTGCTGCTGACTGTTCCCACTGCTGCTGCTGCTTTGGTGACGGTTTGTAGTCATCGCCAAACTGTTGTCGCTGTTGCTGCTAGTGTTTCCGCTGCTGCTGTTGTTTTGGTGACAGTTGTGGCTGCTGTCACCATTGGCCGTTGTTGCTGCTACAACGGCTGCTGCTGCTGCTTTGGTGACGGCGGCTGTCACCATTAGCTGCTGTCGCTATAAGTATATATATATATATATATATATATATATATATATATATATATATATATATATATATATATATATATATATATATAACCCACATAGTATATATATGTATATATATCTATATACATAATTACCATATAATAACTATACATACACCCTTCCTAGTATTATGTACATAATTATGATATAGTAACATGCACACACATACATATTAATATATATAGATACCCATTTAAATATACATATATATATATAATCATATAACATCCATATATAAATATAAATACCCATTTAAATACATATATATATATATATATATATATATATATAATATATATATATATATATATATATATATATATATATATATATATATACTAACACAATAATACAAAGTTACAACTATATAGAATATATACTAAACACATATAATAATAACATACATATATGTAGTAACAACATATATACATATTATAACATATATATATATATACTATATATATATATATATATATATTTATACATATAGAAGAATAGCTACATAATATATACACATATAGTACATACATAATACATAGATCTATGACACAAGAAGCATAATTATATATACCATAATATATATATATATATATATATATATATATATATATATATATATATATATATATATATATATATATAAATATCTATATGTATATGTACAAATACATTCTCCATGAATTAAGAATACA